>JAWWEW010000166.1:9064977-9084190 GCA_035583185.1 Anabacerthia variegaticeps
TTTTGTTAAAAAGTATTTTAAAATAAAAGATGTGCATATTCATTTGTAAAATAACCAAGATAGGTAGTGTTTAAAGGAAAAAACCAAATAAAGCCTTATTAGGAATACCCATCATTCAGCTTTTATCACCTCATCAACATTCTTTTAATATTGTTTTATTCTTGACCTTTCCAGAGACTGTGAATAACCTCAACGTTATTGATTAAAAGGATAAGGTAACTGCAAGCCAGAAGAAAAGAGAATGAAAACATTCATCATTTCACAGATTATCCTGGTGCTGGTAGCTGATAACAGATTCCGGGTTATTCAAGAGTCACTGAGAAGAAAACTAAAGGCCCCCTTGGATCTGTGTTTTTGAAGATTCTCTGAGAAGTTTCCCTTTGAGAGAGAAGTCCATCTGCTTTAGTGTTTTTTATCCTTTTGAAAGTAACAATCGACCTAATCTGGGAGGTTTTGACCAGATCGGTCAGAAGGTACAAAAAGGTATTGAGAGCAGCAGTGCCACTCTGGCTTCTGATATATAGAAAAGCATGAAGATACACCAGAGGATACTACAGAATTTTGAGCAGTACTGCAAAGTTTTTATCTTTTCACAGAAGAGAGCACTCTGGCATTTGAATAACAAAATAAAAATTTAAAAATAATATTGGAAAACTACTATAGGTCTGGCAATTACACTCAGACCTCCTCAGGAGCAGCCCAGAATCTAAACCTCTCTTGTTTTTCATGTTTAGTATGTTTCAGGACTGGCAGGTTTACATGTCCAAGTGTTAGCCTAGCAGTTGTAAGCTGGGCCACAGGCCCAGAGAAAGCAGCTACAACATTCAAACATACTGTGTTAAATATATTGAAAACCAAGCTCTACTTGTTCAGAGGGGAGACTAAATGGAATTATATACATATTTTCTCATAAATAACTATTGCTTTAAGTATTCTAAATGAAATATGATTTTAAAGATCAAAAAATATAATTGACTCAAGACTAACAACATTTCAATATTAAGCATTGTGAAGGCAACACTGCAGCTTTCTACTCAGGTTCACAGATTATCCTTTGGCTCAACTAAATTTGGCACCACAACTTGCAAAAAATTAAGTAAGAAAAAAGTGCCTGACCCTTGAGACCAAGAGGTGTCATTTTGTAAACAGAAAGGCTTCCGTGCGTATCACATTACAGATGCTGTAAAAAGTCCTCTATATCCTCCAGCTGAATACTCAGGCCTAATAACTCCTTTGACCTTTAAGAATATGCAAACAAAATGGCAAAAGGGATTATTTTAATCAGATCTGAACGCATATGAGAGGTTAACATGCAATTATGTGGGTTATGCAATTATGCTTCTATATAAAATTTCAGCAGAAAGCAACTTAAGAAACCAACAGAGATGCCTGTTGCAATTGCGATGAAGAACAATAGCACTTGGATTATAATTTAAAATCCATTTTGTGAAACACAGATAGACTTCCACTGGCTAAAAAATAACCACCTCAGACTGACTTTTAGAGATATGACAGCACATGACCTACTGATCTGTGTAAAACTGAACTTCACAAGCCCATTGATCTTTGCTGAACACGTAGGTTATGTGTGTAGTTCTTTTTGTTGCAAGATTTTTCCCTGTCTTTGGACAGGGTGAGGAGCAGGATCCCCAAAAAATGGTATAGGAAAAAATACACATTCTCAATCCACTGGAGTAACACTAAGATAGCACAGAAAAATTTTGCTATTGAGAACTAGCTTGTTGAGCTAATTCTGCCATCACAAAAAATTATCTCCTAGCCCCTCATGAAAGCCTCCACATCCATATGTTAGGAATGGGAATAGATGACTATTGGATATGCCCCAGGGCAAGATTTGTGCATGAAAGACAACACTGGAAATGGGAAACGCTGGGAAAACATGACGGTAATGCCTATCCAGAAAAAAACAATGAAATAAATAGTTGAACCAGAAAATGATTCCGCAGATTCCATGGTCTTCAAGAGAATTAGAGCAAACCGTTAAGAGCAGGAAGCAGTTCCCAATAGGATTGACAATTTTGAAGATTACTGGGCAGTAACAAATTCAAGAAGAAGAGAGTACAGTGTTAGATTCTGGCCTCCATGCTGATCTCCTGGTGTGGTGGAAACAACTGATATCGCTGTCGGGGCAGAGCTGGAAAGGCAGATGTTTTATAGGCTGGCAGGTCACGTACGAGGAGTAAACTCTTAATTACAGTCTTTGAGGCTTTTACCTTCTTATTTTAATCAGATCACTTATGGGGACATGTCTGTGTATAATCTTCCACAACATTCCTAGAGATTTACCAACCAGATTTTGTCTGTTGTTAGCCTGAATTGCAATATTCCTGTGGGATCACTGAAATTAGCATAAACCACATATACGGATTTTACTGCGTTGCTTCTGCTTTTAATCAAGCTAAACCTAAGTCCACTTCTGACCCTTGCCTCATTTCAAATCCTTTTTAATAATCCAATAGCACAAAGTTCTTTAATATTTTTTCTTTACTCACAGAGAAATTAATTTTTTTTCTGTAGTAACACTATGGAATTGCTGCTAATATTCTGGGAGACACAAAGTGGCAATTAAATAGATTTTTTTAAAATCTGTCATTTTGTTAGCTGAAAAGATGATTAGGAGAATAAGGAGGACACAATTAGAAATGCAGGTTAAGGAAAATTTAGGTCAAACAGCTTTTCAGGATTTTGTGTGTTTTTATTTTAAACCTTCTCTATTGCAATACCCACTTGTTCTGATAAAGGAAGACATGTATTATGTGTTCACTGTAGATATAACACTTTTGATTTGAAAAAAAGAAAGGTTTTAAAAAGACAAAAAGGTGATACATTACTCAGGGAAAAAGCCACTGATGGATAACTGTTATCGAACCAGAAAGAAATAATGAGGCCATGGCTTGAGAATGAAAAAGAAGTGTTTAATAATGATCATTTTAAAAACACTGACACACTGCATAAGGATCCTTCCATTCTCTCTCTGAGAATGCGAAAGACATAACAAAAAATAAAGGTGGAACTCAACTATGTGAATCTAAGAAGAAATATGAAGTAAATTGCAGCCTGTGAGACCTGGTCTAATCAGGAAACTGACTGAACTGCTGAAGTTACAGAATAAAGTCTATAGAAAGGATGGATTCCTATAGGCAAAAGAGGGTATAGAGATACATTGCAGAATGAGGGACCACAAAAGGCAAAAAAAAAGGAAAGATATATGCATGCAGCTGTGCCAATTTGTACTGAATTGAAAGATGTATGGTTGGGATATTATGGGAAATTGCATAGAGCTCCAGGGCAGAATAAGAAGCCAGATCTGGCAATCTTTAGTAGAGGAAAGGCAAGAAAAGTTAGAATGGTGATCAGGACGGGTTTGTATAATGTACATCCTAGAAAGTCTAAAGATTGTAGAATGGTTTTGAAAGAAAACACTTTTCCTGCAACCCTGAGACCATGTTTATGGCCAGTTCCTGCTTGACACTAAGAAATGAGCAGAAAGCATGTGCTTAGCAAAATATCAGGTAGCTGATCAAAATCTGATGAAAGCTAACATAGTTTGAAGACACATTTACAAGATCACACTGCAAGATCATTTTATTCTTTTAAATCACATATTTCAAGCATATAAAAAATTGAGATATCTGCCTGAATCAAATCCTTCTTAGAAAAAATGCTCAGAATACGTTTACATTTCAATTGAAACATCACTTATGAGTGAAACAAGAGAGCAAGCCCAGTGTAAACTCAGAAAAAGAAAATAGTTGCATGGAATTTCTACCTCTGAAGGAAAAAATACTCATTCTCTCTGCTCTGTCAGTCTTTATTGGGAGACCTCAGACACCGGAAACACCAATGGCAAAAACACATGAGACCAGAAAAATAACACTACTGAGTATGAATGGGGGAGTGAAGTGATGGTGGTAGGATGCTGTGTTTTCAAGGATGAGATGTATTCTCTCTCAAAATGACCAAACCTAATTCTGATCTCACTCTGATGAAAGAAAAGTTAGCGTCCATCAGATGAGGTGGTACAACTCCTATTAGATGACCTCAGATAATATTTTGCCACATCTAGATTGATCTTTAACCACTGACAAGTTACTTGAGGATGCAGAGTTATATTTCAGAATAAAGTTAACATTTCATTTCTGAGCAGTTTTTCAAGCCTTCACAGTTTTTTACTTTTCACCTCCCTTCAACATACTCAGCCAAAACAGGACAAACTTGTGATGAAAGGTATCAGAAAGGGCAGACACCAAACTAAAAAACTTCCATATTTTTTGATCTGCTTCAAGTATTAATTCCCCAATTCACAAGTTGTAACACGATTGAGAATACCTGATTTTCAGTTACTGACAAAAACATACAGCAGTTCATTAAGACAGTCTTGTTGTAGTATTATATAGCAATTTTAACATTGGACTTTGCTATTGAGGAACAGCAATATTAAAAATACATATTAATTTAATGAAAATAACATATATTTATTTTCTTCGTAAATCAAGAAAGGTTTCCCTTTCACATGTTAGAAAAATCTTTCTCCGGCATGTCTTTCTTCAAAGCTATATAAAAAGCCGTCATCTGTGAAAAGCATTCATATCAGTTATATTCTTATGGTACGCTTTAAAAAGAAAAGCAAGTCCTCAGTCTGGAGCAGTCCATCTACCAAGCAGCGTTAAAATCGTGATTATTAAAAGGCCTGCAAGTTTCATCTTTCAAGGAGCGAGGAGTACAACTGCCAGAAACGCCTAGTTTGTCATGCTCTCTGTTTCTTGTCAACCTGCCAGGCAGACTGCCAAAGGCTAAGGCAGGAGAGCCGGCAAGAAATCCAGCAGGAATCTCTCAGAGCCCAACCTCAGCTTTGCTGAACTGAAAATAGTCTGTGAAAACGGTATGACTTCAGCAAACCAACAAATTTTAATGAGGCTGCTCAGTGGTTTGATACTTTGAAAGAAAAGAATATGACTTAATTTGTCTTTTCCTATATTCCTATAAAGAAAGTACTTATGAGAATTTTCCTTGTCAGCCTTAGTCAGACTAAATCACAGATATATCTTCCTCAGGTCACCTTCAGATACAGTAACTTAAATCTCATTGTATAAGCAGTTTCATCTCCTATCTAAGGCACATATCCTTTTTCTCCCTCATATTTTCCATAGAGGAGGGCATAATTATGGTGCTGCTAAACTAATTCAATCTGGGTCAGTGTTATGTTCATAACACCAGTGAACTAGACTTGTAGCTTTTCTGCTAGCCTCTGCTGGTACTTTCTTTTGGATTATTGTCCAGACTCGACTCTTGATTGGAAACTAACTTAAGAAAAGTCAGCTAAAAGCAGAACCCATTAGGCAGAAATTGAGCAGGTCTTTGATTTAATGCCTTTCCTGATCAGCATTTTTTGCCCTCTCAATTGCTGATTCATGTCAGCTCTGAGGGAAGAAAAGTTGTGACTGAAGAGTGGAAATGTATTCTGAGGGCCAGGGGGAGTCTGAAGCAGTTCTGACTTTTGCATTACCAAGATAGTCACAGTTTTGATACTGAGAAGAGTACCTCTTCAAAAATTTTGTATAACAGAAGAAAGGAGGAATGATAAAGCAACACAGAAATAATGTTTTCTAAATGTGAAAGGTCCATAATGTAAATGTAAGGGTTTCCAGACACCTTCAATCTTTTGGACTGCCAAATTTTTTGAAATCTAACCAGAGTTTACATGTATTACAGTAGCCTTTACAAATGACAAGGCACTACTGGATAACCCCCACATCCTAGCACTATCAAATGGAAACATCTATTATTGTAAAACTAATTCTACCAATCAGAATATCTTCTTAGGACACTAACCAAATATTTGTTTATATCGGTCACCAACATATTTTGAAAGTCAGTATAAATAGTTAGGAGTTCAAGCACTGTTCTGGAGTCAACGCAAGTAACTCTGAACTATTAACATTACAGAATTCGGTTCTGTAAGAGCGCTGGTCATGCTTATGATAAATGTATTTAGCTCACTTGGTGATGGCAGTAATCAATGTTGGTCTGAGCCAAGGGGTGGAACGTGACGGCATCCTCATGATGGAAAGCAGCTCACAGGAGATTGGGCCAAAAAAATGAGCTCAGGAAATTATGTGAAGAATGAGCAGCAGTTCTCATCAAGGAAGCTGAAGTTATCTCAACGCATGGAGGGCCAGAGTAACTTTTGTTTTCAGGTGTACTGCTGTACCAGTGGGTCACCTGGTTTTATAACAACCTCTCCTAAAATAATTAGTGGGGATGAGGGAGCTTCTACATGGCTCAGACCAATACAAATTCTAAAAATTGGGAAAACTAAAAAAACTTCAAAGACAGCTGTCTTGAACCTACTTATTAGTGTAAAGTTTCCCTACCCATGGCAAGGAGAGTGGAAACTAGGTGATATTTAATGTCCCTTCCAACCCAGATCATTCTATGATTCCATGATTCCTTTCCAGTGACTGTGGACAATCAGCATGGTGTGAGCATACAGGGACTGGACTTGTGATGTTGTGCTTGTGTGATGATTTCAGTATACTGCTGTATCACTGCACTAAATCAAAATCCCTTGAAACTCCACATACATCAAAAAAATAAACTTGATAGTTAATCATTAAACCATCCTTGCATGGAATACTTAAAAGGGACCTCATTAGACAGTATTGAACTCTGACAGGACCTGCTTACTTTCACTTTCACAGAAGAAATCTAGAAGAAAAACAACAATAATGCGACAAGGCAACCATCAGAACCCTGGCTTTTAACTGACTTCCTCCATATGGAAACAATAGTGACAAATGCTGGCTGAACTGAGTTCCTGCCAGCCTTGAAATAAAGGCATCAGACATTTCAAAAAATGTATCTTAACAAAACTGTGCTTCATATACTTGCAAAAAAAATAAACCAAACTCAGCCATTACAAAAAAAAACAAAACAACACAGGTTCTTGCTTTTGCTATTTAAGGTGACTCTGAAAAATAGTAAAGAAAAATTTCCGTATGTTAAAATTATCAGTCTTTTGTCCATTGTCATGTATCTTTGGTATTGCAGAGATGTTTAAAATCTCTGCCTTGATTAAAATCATTACAGGATCTACTTAAATTTCATTGCATTTAAGGAACAGAAAAAATTCAAGACAAATACTTGCTCTTTTTCATCTAGAAAGAAGAATTTGAATGAAACATTTGAGAAGACCATAAAGCAAGGGGATACTTAATTGATTTCTTTCAAATAGCACAAAGCCTTTTATTCAAGAAAAATGGATGCTCATTACAAACAGCGTGTAATGGTGTAAAAACTTATTCAATATTTGTGACTTAACAGTAAGCATGTTAGATCTCACATATTTGATCAAATTTATGATTTCAGTATTCCTGAATAAACACAGCCTATCTTGCCATTACACTAACTATCATAGATCCAACATTCCAGCAGCAACATTCACCAAAAAAAATTTTCTAGGGAAAAAATTTGAAAACCATGAATTTTTAAGAGGTTGAAACACATACAGATATAAATGTGTGTAACAATTTCAGAGATTTTACTGTCTATGCAATGAGGCAAGAATTCCTATATCTGTTAGAATATGAATCCAACAGACTAGATTTTAATTACAAATCATGTGCTACGTAGAGATTCAGGTGAGATTTTTTTTCTTCACAGTCCTCCAAAGATATGATTTTTAAACTGGAGAGATTCACCCTTTTAAAAGCCTAAATTTTACTAAACCAGTTCAGATTTTATTTTTGTTTAAAACTCTGGTCTCCCTTTTCCAATTAATTTGGCCTTCCTTTAACACCATTATGATACCCTATTTTGTTTTTCCTTTGTTGTTTTTCCTCCATGGTCTGTCACAGCCTTCCTTTTCGTTAGAGGCTCCTTCTCCAACACTTCACATTTCTGCTCCTTACTTTGTTTTATCTTTGTGCTTTTCTCTAACTCACATAAAATATTCCTAAATGTTTCTAAGCCTGCATCTCACAGTTCTGTTATCTGACTTTTGTTTCAAACTAATATTTCATCTTCCTGAACAGCTATCTTCCCCTAGGTAGCACAGGTAATTAAAAGCGTGGATGTCATCTACTTGTGCACAGTTCTGTCTTTATGCGTTGCTTATATATTAAGTGGGAAATTCAGACAGGGAGATTAGGATAGGAAGAATTATTTTGTTCTTTCTTTATCAGCTGTAGCCCAACAACTTAGACTAGATTCCTTGCCTGGAAAATGAACCCTATCCAAATACATTTGTGCTAGCACATTTAGCAGTGCTAGGAACTAGACACAGGCACTGAAACCTGTTTTGAATGTTATATTTTTAAGTCTCACATAGTTTTTCCATGTAGCAAATCACACTCCACTAAACAGTTCCCTGGTTCTGGAGACAGCAGAAAAAAAGGATCATTCCCAGAAAAAACATACCAGCTTGGATTTTGCCCACCTCTTCCTTATGCTGGAGGGTAAAAATATCTCATAATACACAGATGGGTTTTCCCATGCAAGCTTGTCTCACTCTGAGAATGGTCCAAATCTCATCTATTTTAACTGAACAGATGTAACCAGTAAGGTCACTACTATCCACTATGACTCTTGACATTTTAAATGACTTCGGTGTTTACTGACGGGCAGGAGAGAGCAATTTAGAATAAAATAGCTAAGCGGGTCTTTAATTATTGAATCTTCAGGTGATGTCATTTGGGATCAATGAAGACGTTTGCACTGAACATCATATTTACTTCTTCAAAAGCTTTGTATCCAATGTCAGTTTTTTTATACTGTTTAACTATGGGAAGCTTCTTTTTTTAAGTCTTTGCATATGGAACCCAGAGTTAACTACAAAAAGAGCAAACATGACTGATGCATGTGAAACTTTCTATCTGAACTTTACATGGCAATTTAGTATTCATGAGACAGATGCAGTACATATTTATTGCTGCTGACATAGTGAGAGCACAGTGCTATTTTACACTGACAACACAGCATTTTGGCTATCCAGAATTCAGAAACGTTGCATGGATTCAGGTCAGGACTGTAAATGCTATCTCCCGGGATTTTCATGCTGAGTAACTGATATTTCAGCAACTCTCCCTCTTCCGTCATACAAAACTGCAGTTTAGAGAGGGTTTAAGTAATAAGCCCAGCATACAAACCTTGCTAAATACCACTCTGTCATTCACTTACTTCATCAAAACCGTATGAAATACATGCATCTGATGAACACACACAGAATTACAGTGAAACTAAAAGTGCATACAGCAAGTTTCACAGTCTTATTGTAAACCAGAAATATGTACATGTTGGAAGAGCTCAAAGGAAAAAAATATTTGTTTTTTTCTGCACAGTGTTCAGAACTAGACCTAGAAGGGTCAAACCCAGTTTTTTAGAATCCACATATTAACACTTCAGACATGTCATTTATTCTATAGTATCTAGGTTTTAAGTTCTCTGAAGCATTTAAGTCTTTAAAAATATTTTCCCAGTATTTCGTTACATTAATAACTGGGTTGCCAGCAGTGGAAAGGGACTAATAATCATTATCTAGCATTATGCTAGACATGACCTAGGCAGTGAGGAACCTTGGACCCCTTACAGGATAGTTACAATGATCTGTCTGCTGAAGTCAGTACAGTATCATGATTTTTAAATTTTGCCAGTAAATAAAAAATTTAGCACCTCACAAAGTATAGTCCCAGCAGCACAAGAATCATGTATCTGAATTTTTTCACTAAAGGATTCTTACACAGTCTACATACCACACTATTTAAAAGCAAACCTTATGACAAGGAAGAGAGATGTCTCTTCTCCTGTTTCATCACAATTAAAACAGGATTTCACTTTTTGCCCTTACACTGGTTCTCATAACATTTTAATTTCAAAAACATTTACTTCCTCTCAGGTAGTAAAAAAGATGAAATTACTGCCTGTTTACACAGTTCATTTAGCCTTGCCTTTCTTCAACAGAAAAATCCTGACTTTCTGCTGCAGAAGGAAAAACAAGCAAACAAAATCAAACAAAAGCCCAAACCAAAACAAAAAGAAACCCCAAACAAATAAAATAAAAATAAAGCCCCAATAAAGAGTTTTACTCTTAAACGTCACTGGCTATTATCCAAAACCAACTACTGGCCGATTCTTCCTCTGCTAGCTGCATCCAAAATTCACTTTCTTATTAATTTAAGAGGCATAGGATGAGAGATTCCTTGAGGAAAAAATATGGGGAGGAGGATAATCATCTCTGTTTAGATCCTTCTGTATCTAAACCTTAGTTTTATATTAAATTAATGCACTTTTTAACTACTTTGTCAAATCAGGCTGAAAAATCAATAGCTAAGGCAATGTGAAACGTGTGGACAAGCAATGTTTCCCTGTTTTGTTAAACCTTACACCGGTGTGGAGCCTTCCCTCTATAAAAATGCTCTCTATAAAATATAATACACGAAATATGCTGCATAGTACATAACAGGTGACAGTCACACAAAAGACACAAAGCCCAATGGCATATGGAAGAATGAGATGAGACTTTTACCAAAGGTAAAAGGAACTCAAGTGCAAACTTACAGAAATTCACTAGCCTACCTCACTGGTGTCTTCTCTTCTCCATGACAGTACTAGCATCTCCACAGAGCAAAACTCACAGTTAGTCCTTTGGAGATGCATGGTATCCTCTCAAAGTTTAGAACAACACATTTAAGATCCTGTCTTTCAAAAACCTACATACTCTAGCTCTTGTCAATTAAACGCACAGGTTTACCAAGTATAACACTACTTAAAACTGAAGAAACCAAGGGCACTATGCTAGAAATAACTGTAAAAAAAATTTTTTTCCATTCAGAAAGGCATTTGCCAAATTAAAATGAATACCAAACTAATTAAATTCAAGTCTTTAACTAGTGTTTGAATTTTTATCACTGCTAACTGATAATCACTTGGTAGAGCAATAAAATTTACATCTACTACTACCTCTCAGCCTGCAAAACCCAGATAATTAACAATGGAGTGAGCACATAATTTAAATGAGGAACTTGGAAAAACAATTCTGAGGTAATGAAAAAGCCTGAACCTTAGAAAACTGAAACTTTTATTCCTAAAGTCACTATGAGGGAACAAAGTTCTGGCTTTTTCAAATGCCCACCAACATTTAAAAATTTTCACCATCTTCTCACCATCCCCTTATTTTCTCTGGTTGTGACCTAAAATGCTAAAATATATTGCAAATTTCTATTACAACTATGTCTATTTCTATTGCTAATATGTTCCAGGCCCTTTGCTTTTCACCTATCCATATTTCACATTATTTTAAAGTAGTTACTTGCAGTTTGGTTAGACCCAATCATTTCTGTTTAATTATCTAGAGCATAAATAAACAATTTGAAAGATAAATAAAACTTCTTAATCACAATGCATAGGTGCTTATATGCCATTCTAAACAGCATCTCTCAAAAGACATTGTATTTCCAAAAGTCAGTCTTATTTTCGTAAAATTCATTAAATTTGAGAATAATTCAGCTGACCCTGACAGATTGCAACGATATACTTCTTAATAAAGCCAGTGAATCCTTTATTTTCTCAAGTATAAGCCCAAAAAGCTTAAAACTGAATAAATTATTGGAATGATGGCATTCTAATTTATTGCTTCTGTAGATATCCTCCTTAGACATCCTTAGAGGAGAAATACTTTCACATTCCAGAGGTCAGAGCCTAGGACACTATGCCTTTTTAAGACTCTGTAAAGGAGACTTTGGAAAGAATTCACTAATGTAAAAAGTGCACTAACATTAAGGCATTTTTGTTTCCATCAGGCAATCTGCATTTGCAGCATTATCTACACAAATATAGTTGGGAAAATAACACTGTACAGGTGAACAGCAATGATGTTAATAAAAATCCACTCTGCTTTCAACATGTATAGCTTTTCATGGGTGAATATATAGCCCTTCTTTCTTATAACAGTATATTTTCCAAGCTGGAACACCCACATATTTGCTCTCTGTTCAGCTAATTGTAGAATGCAGTGTTTTAGTGAAAGGGAATTGAAAATGTACTTGTGACCTTCCAATTCCCAATAGACTAAATATAGTGTAGCCTTGATTAAAATTGTGTTAACTAAACAATGTTGTTTGTTTTGTTTACTTTTCATGCATTATCAAATTTTCCTCCATCAATGGCATTTACTGTTTAAAACAAATGGAGAGCAGCTCTACTTTGATGTATTCTCATGACAAGTAGCAGGACAAAAGAATTAATCAGGAATAACATAACAGGACTTGTCCAGACTGTGCAATACTTTCTGCATCCTAAAGGCTTTATTTGCTGGTAAGGATATGCTCTGGAGATGGAATGATTTCAACGCAAGAAAACATCATTTACACATAATATGCTTAGATGACCATTCCTTACTGGTCATCTTTCCTCTATCCTCATCTTCAAAACCACAGACATATGATCAGCAGATGAAAAACAGTTTGTCAACACCCCTGCCTAACTACTACCTAGATTTTTTTTAGGCTTACAGTAACAGCCCTTTATTTTCCATACAGGTATTTCTACTAATCAGAATATTTTGCATAACAGTTGTGTTATATTTTTAATTTGCAACATAACATCCAAGTAATGTGGTGTGAAATCTTTCTTAAAGAATTGTTTCATTTCTTATATATGATTTGCATCCCATATAAATTGTTCAGCAAGTTGAGGTAAAATAAAGACCCACCTCATTTTTGCTGAGATGTTTTGACACTGTAACAGAAAGGTCTGAACAGGGAGATCCATCTCCCAAAAGCACTAAGAGTTCTTGATTAGTTCTTGAGTAGTTTAACGGAGCACTTTAAAGTATTTCCTCTAAATTCTAGGTTAGAAATCCCGTTAATCCATTAGTGTCATCTATTACACCTGCCTAATATAGAAGATTGAGACTCCTACTTATGTGTAAATTTATTCCAATGAATACATAAATTTTTTAAGAGCAGTCAATGTCCGGACTTCTTTAACACCCAAAGGTCTACATCAGGTATAAACGTACCAATCATAAGTTACTATGAACTACTACATACATTATTACAATTAAAAAAAGTGAGTAAACGTATGAATAATCCACTCAGATCATTAATGTTTGATAGGATGCCACACAGGTACAGTATCAGCCTAAGATAAAGGATAAAAAGTTGGGGGAATGTCTCATTTTTTTGGTGAGAGAGAGAAAGGACTGCTTCTTTTCTACTAGGAAAAGAAGAAACTCCAACCACTATATAAATAGACCATCAGTAATTGAAAGATTGTCCAGGCATGAGATTAATGAATCAAAATAATGAGTGATACAGAATAAAGCGGATTTTACCCTTCAGAAGTGGGAGATAGCTTAATACTATTGAAATGGTAAGGCAGAGTGACAGGAAATCCGGTGAGACCTGTAATGGGGTTCTGTATCAGGCAGAAAGGGTGTGAAGAAGAGTTCTCTGCAGGGAGGAGAAATCCAGAAGTCTGGACCCTCTATTCCTTTACTTTCCCAGAAGTGGCACAACAAAGCAATCACAGAACTTTGACAAGCCTTAACTACATTGTACGGAGAATAGTACAAAAAAAATTGAGGCTCCTGCAAGAAGAAAGGTAAGTCAGCTGTTTACAATGCAGTAGGTAAGAGGATTTTTGAGGTGTTGGTCTCTCCTTGAAAACCTCAGGAAAAACGCATTCCATGTAACACTGTAAGCAACTCTGACTTACATAAGCTAAGGTGCTAAGACTTTGGAGATTTTTAACTAGTTTACAGCAGCTCCTATCTAGAAGGTTCATATAACAGTAATTTTCCAAAAGGCAACCCAGGTTACTCAGGAATAATTTTCCTATTCCTACATTTTGGGCTTTGGGCAATTTGCCTTTAAAAACAAAACCAGTGAATCAGTAAAATTTATGTCCCACAATCTGCATGATATTCATGCTAAATCTGTCCTCTCTCATCATGCCAGCTCTTTTAACACTGCTGCAGGTGTCAACTTTGTACATGACTGAGACAACTGAAGACAAACTGGCATTTTTTTCCTATCTCTGTTCTATACAGAATCCACTGAGTGAACTCTTTTCTTGTTGTCTAACAGTAATTAAATTCTGATTGCTTGATTTGAACCAAAAATATGAGAAAACATACAAGTTCAACTTAAAATCTCATATTCTTTTTCTCACTAAAACTTTCACAGTTCCCTCATTATTCTGAGCTGTTTTCAGCACAAACTCGGATGAGAGAAGAATTCTCTTTGGGTCAAAATCCTCCAAACTGAAACTAAGTCTTCATCATGTTCCCATTTTTTCCACATTTTATTTTAGTTATAAAAGATCTTCAGCAATCACTCACACTGCACTTGTAGCCCTGCTTTGGTTTTTTGTGGATTTTTTTAAACCAATGTAATGCTGACTTCATACATATCTAATTATGCATTACCACAATCACCTCTCCCTAGAAAAGAATGTGTCACTGTCAACTCTTGGGATTTCAGGAAGGTCTTTGTTAGACGGAATTCTTATGTGTTCCTTTTTGTTTCTTCTGTGATTCAATTTGAGGGGCCAGAACAAAAAGGAAGTAAGGTTATTGTTATTCATCCTCTGCCGCCTGAAACACTGTCCACCAACCAAGTTTCCCCATCGCTGCACATGCAGTCATACTGTTGCATCAGATTAGTAGAACATTCTTTTTAAGAAAACTTTCCAGAATAAGATGCCATTTCTTGTTTGGGACCTCTACAGGCTCTTGTAAGAAAATTTGTAGCTTTTATTCCATCTAAAAAGTGTTTTTCATTCTTTCCTAAACAACTCACTGTAGAATCAAAAGTGATTTCTTTCTTTTAAGCTTGCATGTAAGAATAAATAAAAATATAGAAAACTGTAGAAAAGAAACATACAAAAAGAGTAAAAGAGCAGAGACCTATGCCAAGGATGTCAACATGAAATAGGTCTTCAAACATCGGTAAACTTCAGAGTCATATTCCCCTTCCAAAATTTATTACCAACTACAGTAAGTGGTAAGGAATAAAAATACTCACAAGTGTCTGAGATGATAATACCTGTTTGTCTCTCCATGGGATTTTTATTTTTTTTTAATTGCAATCCCTTATCAAACTGGATCCTTAGAAAGTAAGATGAAAAGAAAAACGAAGAACTGCTCTCTTAGCCCACTACATTTGTTTTAAAACCTGCTTTATGCCTGATAGAGCTTAGCAAAACAGAACAAAAAGTTAACAAGATGGGGGGATTTTTGTCAGATTTTTCTACACCGGCCTTCTTCAGAGGTAATGATGACGAAAAATTTAACCCAGCTCTGCTGTTTAAACTGGTTCTCAACTCTTACCTAGCTTTATGATCTACTTAATGCAACAACATAAATTGCAAGCAACCCTCCACAGTCAGCATTAGAAAAGGGAAAATACTCATTTTCAACAATATGTGTACTATATGAAGAGGGAATTTTTGAATGACTGCCATTTGAGATAAGCCTATATTCCAAACATTAGTATCAGATAAAAGTGAGAAAGCCTTTGAGATCTCAGAAAAAACAAGGATTGCTTTAGAGCCATATTATACAAGTTGGATCTAGAAATGCAGTCCATTCCATAAACCAATTAAATACTTCACACTAGAAGATAGAAAAAGTTATTAAAAACTAAGGTCTTCAAACCACTTTCTAACTGGCCATAGAGAGGGAGAGTAAAATAACCCCCAAAAACATGATAAATTTTTAGTAACTGATATCCAACAAACTTGTGCTGTCCAGATTTTTTCACTTGCTCTTCAGACTAATGTACAGCTGTCTATTGTTAAAGACCAAAGACCTTATTGGCAAAAAACTAAATATTGCAGAACATGTCAAAAAAAAAAAAAAAAGAAAATGAAACTGAATTTAATTGTTTCCATTAAAAAAACAATTTTACAATGAGCACAGAAAAGTGACTTTCATTATAATGATCTACATAGAAATCAGCCAAAATAGCCTGACTATATTATTAAATTTCATGTAAATGTTATCATAGTATCATTTAGGTTGGAAGAAACGTCTAACATGATTGAGTCAGACCACTAACCTATAACCACAAGCCCACCACTAAACCATGTCCCAGAGTACCACATTTACACATCTTTTAAATACTTCAAGGGTTTGGGACCCAACCACGACACCAGGCAGCCTGTTCCAGGGCTTGACAACCCTTTCTGTGAAGAAATTTTTTCAAATACCCAACCTGAATCTTCCTGTTGCAACTTGAGGTCATTTACTCTCATCCTGTCACTGGTTGCCTGGGAGAAGAGGCCAATCCCCACCTTGCTATGACCTCCTTTCACAGAGCTGTAGAGAGGGACAAGGTCTCCTTCTCCTCAACAAGCCCAGTTCCCTCAGCTGCTCTTCTTAAGACTTGCCCTCCAGACCGTAAACCAGCTTCACTGTCCTTCTCCATCCACCTAATGTTAGAACTACTATTTGGAGAAAAACTAGCATGTATCTAGTGATTAATGTACATTTTAAATGAGCTCCTTTATTAAACATCATGCATCAAAATAAATTAGTTATCACAAAAAACCTACCAAGAGACCTAATCACTTTCTTAGGTTAGTGTGATCCATCAAGAATTAATGCAATAAATGAATATTCATCAATAATCATTACTTCACTGAGCCCACAAAATAGTTCAGATCTAGGAATTCTTCTTTTTTGGTATCCTGACAGAATTATAAGGTGGCATTGGATGTAAATAACAAGGTTTAATGAATCAACTACCCAAATCCTCCACCCTGTGGTGGTTGGATTTTATTACATTTTCTGCAAAAACCCCATGGATATGGTTTTAACAAATTCTCTTTAGAAGCTATTCTGTTGGTATTTACTGGCTATCACTATTTCTCAACTGCATCACTACTGAAGCTGAAGGAGCTGCTAACTCATGGTGTGAGATGAAATTGCACTGTTGTCCATTACTAAATAATCACATAGTCTTGAGCAAAAAATTTTACCTGTGCAATTTCAATACTGTAATTTTGAAACAGTGAGTGCACAGATCTGACATTCTTACAGTATCTACTTCCATAAATTCATCCTCAGCTTGGATACTAAACTCTTAATATTTGATCAGCAGTCAGAGCTTTTCCTATTGTAAACAAAATTACCTGTTTGTATTCATACATAGATTAACACATATATTGGACATTTTTTTGAAACAAAAAGCACTGCAGAACTCATCATCATTTACCTCTGTGGTCACAAAATACAACTCAAGATGCTGCCAGAGATCACAAATCTCCTGTCCAGAGATGCACAGGATCCTTCATTTCTGTTCATGTTAAATTCTGCCTCTCTGGTAGTAGTTACAGTTATCACTCCCTTAAGAGGGTAAATGCTAAAATGTATACTCATTTTTCCAATAATTTACAATGATGAAAGGAATTCTTTAAAAGTAGCAGCTATTCCCAGAGCTGCTTCTTCACCACATTATATCAAGTTTATGACGTAGTATTATTGACATCAAAATGGGCAATCAGACACTACCTCCTTCAGCTCCCAATAGTTGCTTTAATTAGAAATCAGTATATTAATAATAATTACCTGGTAGTGATGTTTGTCACCTATAAGCCATCATTTTCAAAGTAGTGAATACATATCACATTAAGCAATTAATTCTCAGAACAACTACGTGACAAACAAATTCTATCTCCATTTAAAAGGCAGGACAGCTGTAGCTAAATGATACTCCCATGAAACATCATTTAGAAGTGAGATTAGGCCTCAGCAAGTCATGAGTATGACAGCATATTCATGCTTTCATCTGCTGCCAATACAACACAATGCTTTCAAGGTAAGATTTATAATGCAACTATGCTAAAAGAGGAATAATTTGCAAGAAAAATAAAACAGAAAATTATCAGATCGAGTAGCTCAGCATATTATACTTTCAAATACCAATGGAAACCTTGGGTTATGTTTCAGCCTTTTACACACCAGAAATAAACCACCAAGATTTCCCAAGTATTTGTTACAATATTCAGTCACCGCCACACTGAATTTAGTTTTCATTTTCACTCCTTAGTCATTCTAGTATTAGAGAGCTAATTTCTAAGCATATAAGGACTTGTAAGCTATCTGAAAAAGAATACCAAAATATCTTCACTACTAGAAATTATAAACTTGTTCTGTGAATCTGTATTACCTGTGCGACACTTCCACGCTTTTTGGCTAGTTTAAAAGGAAGAGGAGCAAGGATCTGCATGAGGCTAAGATAACTTAGTTACCATAGCAATTCCCTTCCAGGAGCAAGGTTTTGAAGTTGTTCCAGGTCCTGCTCTTTTTTTACCAGATGCTCCTCCAGCAGTGCCAGACTGAACAAAGTTTGGTTTCGTTAAGTGTCAAATATTTGACAGATGCTTCAGTATTTCCACACTAGAACTGATGGCCAGGTTTAATCTCATCTTTTGCCTCTATTTACAGGAGGCAAGCAGCTGGTGTTAGCTATATTCTTCATGTCTGTACCATGCAAAAATAATTGACTTGCTGCAGTTCCTTGTGTCAGGATTGCCAGTTTCCCACCTGCTTCATTTGCAGATTGAGTCCACAATGAGGCAAATTGAGACAATGGTTTACAATTTGGTATTATTTGTTGCTCCTTTCCCCCCTCTGAATCCAATATTATAAACTATGCTTTAAAGTTGAGCTCTACTATTTGTGTGTCTCAAATCACCAAAAAGGAGTCCAGTGACTTTGAGCTCCATATTCATGTCACGTATTCAGGCTTCCATAACCACTAACTCCAGCAATCTTTCTTACTAGCTGTGACCATGACTATTCTGTTTTTTTCCATAGCATTCCCATAACCTTAAAATATTAAGAAAACTGTTTCTGGCTAGTTCTACTGCACAAAGACAAACACAAAAAAGGAATCTGTGAAACTAGACACAAATTTCTTTCAAACACCTGTTATCAATTGCAGGCATTTCTCTACATAAATCCTCTTGAAATACATAAGCTGTGGTGTTTTGTTGGTTTTTAGAGGAGAATGCAGCCACAAGCTCTCATCCGTTCAGATCAAGTTACCTCTTACCACTTGTCCTAGTTCAGCAGGTGGGACCAGTTATCACTGTGTGGGGGGTGATCAAACCTATGTATTCTACCCCCTCTATTCATTTCCCAAGAACAATGGACTATTTGCAGCACATTACTAGGGAGTCGTTAGCA
>JAWWEW010000166.1:9084290-9096120 GCA_035583185.1 Anabacerthia variegaticeps
TTGTAATATCTTTCATTAAATTGTAACTCTGACTTATAATCTCTCTTGTGGTGGGTCCATTTCTCCTGCTGGTTTACGTTTAAACCAGCACACCACTTTACTTGGAACATTATTAAAAGATAACAGTTCCTGCTAAATACCAAAGCATGATATAAGCCCTGTTCTTTATGCAGTTAAGCACACTGCTGGACAAGCTTTTAACTGCCCTTGTCCATATAGACATTTCAAACACAGTTGTGCAGAGCAGGGGGACTATGGGATTGGTATTATACTAAACAAGCTTAACCCTTGAAAGACTTGATTTTAGGCATAAGGATATGACTACAGCTCTTGTATTCCTTGCTTGAAGTCTCTGGCTGAAATAGCTACACCTCTTGAAGTAGAGGCTGAGAACAAATCTCAAGCCTTCAGGATGCCTTTTGTACTACGACTTCATAGTTATGTTCTTTTGAGTAAAGTAAACTGTGCTCTAACAAGACTTACGTTATATTATCTGTCTTCAAACTATTGCATGACTGGGGCAAATGCAGTATTAACAATCATGTTAATTAAATATAAATGAGAGATACTACAGAAAAAAAAATCACAAATCATTTGAAAAGAACTGTGTTAAAACAAAAACAGCTGTAGAAATGCAAAGATGCCCATCCTGTAAAAAGGGAAATGAGACAGTATCAGGTAGGTGAGCATTAAAGAGATAGAGTAAGTTGATGGAACCATATCTATAGCACCACCTCGAGTACTCCAGCACTTACTGTCATCACATTTCCTTCTCTAAGCCTCCTAAAGCAATACTGCAATGCTACAACACACCAGAAAAAGAACTGTTCAATAAGTCTGATTTATGGCAATATAATCAACCTCCTCACCTCTCCTTTTAGCATCCTTCTCCACACAATTCAAAATACAAATGACTGAAGAAAGAGGAAAAGGAGTAAATTGCTTGATTATGTGAAGAACCAAATCCTTCATCTTGGCAATAGACAAAGGAAACATTTCACATGCACCCAAATGAAAACTTTACATGGAAGGCAGATTTTGTTGTAGTTTGGGGTTTTTTCCTGTCATATAATCTGCACAACAGCTAGACACTATGATAAAACAAAATAGTTCCCCAATGTA
This sequence comes from Anabacerthia variegaticeps, assembly GCA_035583185.1. NCBI lineage: Eukaryota > Metazoa > Chordata > Aves > Passeriformes > Furnariidae > Anabacerthia > Anabacerthia variegaticeps. Next base: position 9,085,413 of record JAWWEW010000166.1, read on the forward strand.
AAGGTTTCAAGAAAAATCCTTAGAAATGATTTTCTGAACAGTTCTAGTTCGTATCTTCAACCAAACTGCAGAAGTCCTCTCAACTTTTTAAAGAAGAGCTCTCTTTGGCCCTGTTGTCAGACTCTGTTTTGGTTTGCTTTTCAGCTTTCTCTCTCAGAAACCAAATATTTTGTATTTTAATTATTTTTTTTTCTATTTGTGAAAGAGACATTATTCTACCTGTTAAAGTAGTTTAGATTTTTCTTTAACACTCTGGGGGAAAAGTCCGTGCAAAAGGCAAAACAAGTAAATCTCTTCTGGGAATATATACACCTGCTTCAGAAACCAGCAAGTGTTCCCACATAGCACTCTAGAACTAATTTCTAAGTAGCAGTTTCTAGTCACACTCATTGAGTTCAGCAGATATTTTTAGGTGAGATGCTACCCCTTAACATAAAGGCTAGAAATAAAGGAACCCAACCACATCAATATATTAGCATTATTTGCTACAGTTACTATAAAGGGACTTCAACAAAAATAAACTTCTCTAACACTTTATTAATAATTTTCTTTCTTACACTGCACCAGGTTTATCACAGGGATACAGAACAGTCAGGATAAGACTTCCTTTCTTATTTTGAGTCACAGCAAACAATACAACAAAGAGCAGATACTTTTTAAGAAGGGAAGACCAAATCACAACAGGTATACAAATTAAATCCAAGAAGCAAAGCCAACAGGAAATACTGGTGCCGTTTTTTGCTACCTGGGCCTCGAAAGAATCCTCTCCTGTTGCTATAGATGTACATTATCTGAAGTGAAGTAAAGCTTGTAAGAAATAAGCCTCAGAAGATAAAGAAAGTTTCACTATATTGTTTTAAAGTCATAGGTTTATTCCCTTGTAATATGACATTTGTCTTTGTCTGTTCACAAAAGAACTGTTAACGCCCAAATTAGTATGCAAGGAGCTGCCAAAACAGGTTTGGCAAGAATGTCTCCCCTGTCCTCTGTCCTCTGTCCCTTGCTTCTGTTGTTAACCCTTTTCCTGCCCTCTGTCTCCCAAGGTCCAGGATGTGACCTCACTTTCCCCTGAGACCCCTATAAATACCCAGGACCCTGGGAATAAAATCCTCTTTGCTTTCTGCCTACCCAGCGTGTGGGTGGTCTTTCCTGAAACATCTGGGGGATCCTGGCGGGCCACGTGGAGGTGGGGCAAGGAGCAGAGAGCATTCCAACCAGACTGCCGAAACTCTCCCAAGTCAAATACACACCCCAATGAAACTCTACAGATACTCATAACACTTCTAGGTCGGCATTTCCTTCCCATGCCAGTTTAACTTGGAGCAGTCTCATGCCTGTGTGAAGAGCTGGGTGTCAGGTTTATCAGTAATACTCCATGCCTGATACAATTGGCACTGGAGATTTTATGTATCACCTAAAGACTTTAAAATATGGTAAGTAGAAGACACTGCGAGCTGCAGATTAGTTAGTGCTCTTAAAAAGGACAATTATCCTGAGGAATACAATTTGCACTGAAACATTTAGCAAGTTTGGTTCTTTTTCAGCTCAAGCAAGAGCCTGCAAATCCCTGCCTGACATTAGGATAATTGGGGTGTAGGAAACTGCCACTGGAATGACAATCCAAGAACGCTTTGTTAAAATACAAAACTTTATTTGCATTTCCTGCTCACAACAGTATTGAAAACAAACCAGATGTTACTTTCATATTCAAAATTTGGAGACTTCATCTGAAGTAGCCACGCGTTAGGATAAAAGCTCACAAAATAACCCAGAAAAACAAAGAAGAAACCCTTCCACCACCTGACAAAACAAAAAGCGTTCCTATTTGGCATTCACGCTAGGCAGCACTTGCACTGGAATGCCGAGGAATGGCAGCACTGTGAGCCCGGGCATGCCAGAGCCCGGGATCTCAGCTTTGCTTTCCTTCCCCCCTGGGTGGCTCAGCAGGCCGGACAGACCTTTCCTTTGCACCAGGAACGGGCAGTGCCCGCCAACCGCCCCGAGCCCCCAGACCAGGGCTGGGAGAGCCCCAGCGCCGGCCCTGGCCAAGAGGCGCTAGCACAAGAGCATCAAGATATTCCAGAAGAAAAACAATCAAAAAAACCCAACAAATGGCAACAACAAAAAGCGTGGGAAAACCCAAACAAAACAAAAAAAATCCGCACAAAACCCCCAAACAATCACAGCAGCAAATGGGTTTTAATCTTAGCCCTGTGCCACTCCCAGGCACCACCTCCATCGCCTCGCCGCGCCCACACAGCCACCCCTGCGGCAAAGCCTGCCACGACGCCGCTCACCAAAGCCGCTGCTTGGCTACCGAGGGTCCTGGCGGCACCGCCACAGCTCCCCGCCAGCCCGGTGCTCCGGCCCCGCCGCCCTGCAGGACTCACCAAGCAGGGCCGGCTGCACTGCCTGCCCCGGCCCTGACAGAGCGAAAGGGACCTGAGCACCCTGGCTGCATTTAAATAGCCCACCGGCTATTTACCCCACTGTGCCCAGGACCCCTGAGCGCTGCCCCTTAAGGCGGGAGGCACTTGGAGCGCACTCAAACATTAAACACTGAGTGACGAGAAGCTGAAATGGTGTTAAACTGACTGTGCTAGCGCTTTTTTGGTGTGGTCAGAAATACAGCTCTTTGGCCCTCGTTTGCTGTCCAGGAGGCACCTGGTTGGCGGTGCTGGGTGGGGAGCAGCGTTCCCTGAGGAGCAGTGTGATGTCTCTGAAGCGAGGGGAACACCCGGCCTTCCATCCGCTTAAAAGCCAAGCCAGGCCGTTTGTCAAAAATTAAAGTGCTTGCAAAAGGCTGACTGGTTGGGTGACAACAAAACTAGTTCAGGTGGAAAGAGAGGAGCCGGAGCTGTTCCAGAGCTACCTGGAGCCAAGTCAGGTCTTGCTGCCAAGCTTCACCCAAGAATGAAGCAGAGCTCGAAAACAGACAAAGGTGTTATGAATAGCCACCTGACCACAATAGCTCAGGGCATTAAACTTTGCTGTAAAACGGGAAACAGCAAAGCAGAGAGTTCACTTTCATTGTTCCCATGTGTCCCCACCACGGCTCATCATGATTCACCAGGGAAGGCACCAACACAATGGTCTTTCCTCGGCACTTACCTTTGCCTTCTTTGCTGTTTCTCTTGAAGAAGAAGTTGCTCACCATGGAAGTGCATGGCATTTTTTAGTTATTAAAATGACAAGACTTAGGGCTGTGTACAAGAGGAGTTCCCTTTTATGGCCTTTTTCCAATATTAAGGCATGACTTTCAGTCACAAAACCTTCTATCTAACCTTGTTAATGCTTAAATTTTCATACATACAATTGCACGGGCTCCGAAGTTTGGCTGTGCTACAGGCACCCAGCCGTGCATGGAGTGGCAGTGTAGATCTGCCCGGTGTCCAGGTTGTGCTTGGAATCTCTGCCAGGGCTCACAGGGGCTTTCGTCTGCCTGGTCCATTTGCTGGGCAGCTGCTGTGGTACGCTCACTGCACTGGCTTAGGAGCACAGGGTGGAAAGGGGCTTCCTGCTCCACAGGATCCTGGCTCTGAAGCTTTGCCTTAAAAATGCCAGAGATGTCTCCCGTAGACAGATCCAAGCACCATCTCACAGCTGAGGAGACACAATACTACCTTGTGCCCGTTCACAAGGCCTATCCAAATGTGCTGTATTTGCATGTAAATGGAGCAGTAATAATAAAGTCATGGGGCTAATAACACCCCTATAAGAGCAATGGATTTCCTAAATAAAGGTCCCAAGTGAGCCTGGTATAATATCATGACTCAGTCTGTAGAAGAAAGTAGAAAACAAACCTTAATACCTGGTCAGGATCTGATGCAGAGAAAATTCCCATTTGGCTCTATATCTGTGCTTGGCTTTATGCTAAGTGGATTAGCAAAACACCAACAAACACATCTGAATTTTGTGCTCTTTGCTTTTTCTGTCAGCTTACTAACACATGTTCTCCACAGAATTCAGATTTTCTCTTGTGTGAAAAGCATCAAGTGCAGATTACTCTATGTACCTTGCCAAAATCCTACCTGTAACTGAAGCCAAACCACAATGCTGCAGAGGTTAGTAGACATAATACACCAAAGCCAGAATATCAAAATAAATAAAAACAAGGTCTTCCTGATCTCCCATGAGTACATCAGAAGAAACATGGAAACCTGAGATTAGTATGCTATAAACACAGTGCAAATAAACCGTGTGATTTTGTGCCTTCTACTATAGTTCTGCAGGTATGCAAGTACAGCAGAAATCTAAACATTAGTAGGACAGACTAAGGGAACAAAGATTTTCTTGAAGAGGGTATTGTTTATGAGCAAAAACTAGTTGTGCCCCTTCTCTCATACTATCCTTTCCAAACCTTTATCTTTTAAATTAAGTTGCTTCAATTGTATATATCTGCTAGATTCAAATGCCATTATTTAATTATCCAGAGTCCATCTCTCTAAATACAAAACATCGAGCATATCTCTGGGATCACTCTTTCTCCAGAAATTTTGGGGATGGTCCAGTGTGCCTAACAGCACAGCCAGCCAGACCTTCTCCCTCAGAGTAAAGAGAGACCCAACAGCCTCCTTCTATTCTGTTACAATGAAAGGATGGGTAAAGAGATAGCAGCCTATACTTGATTTTGTCACTTGTTCTTCACCTGTACAGAACACACGTGCAGGTAGCAGGTAATAGATGTGCCAAGCATGCAGCAAGAGCCATGGAGCCAGCATTGTGCAGATTAATAGGTATCTCAGTTTCACATCCCAGTATCGGGATACCTTCCAGAAGCACCAGTCTTATGAACGTCTGAAGATTAAAAATGTTTCTAAGCAAAACATTTGCTATTCTACTGGTTTGTTTGACCACAGTTTAGGAAAGCACCAAGGGAGTTAGATTTCAATGCTTGGGTTGACAGCCTTTTCCACAGTAGACTTATTATTTGGCATATATTTTTCAGCTAGAAGTGCTTCTGTTTCAAGAGGTTTTTTTTACATTTTACGTCAAGAGTTCCTAAGCTGTATATATGGAGTTTGTTAGTATTTGTGCTGAGAGTTCTAAAATCTTTATCTAGAAATGGTGTCTTCTTCCAGCAGCTTTCAGAACAAAGACATTTGGCTACTACAGTTTTATAAATAAGGAATGACCACCAGGCTGTCATCTGAATCAATCAGTGTATTACATGAGAGTGTTTTACTGATGCTAACGTTAGTCAGAGATAACTTTCTTGTAATTCTCTGGTATTCCTAGAGGATGTTTGATACCAAATGTCATCTCAAACAAATTTGTGTTTTCCTTGCTGCTCCATGTTTGAGGGAGTACGTGTTGTATACCACAACAAAATCACGTAATGGCTGATTTTGAACCTAGAAAGTCCTTTTAATAGAATTACAAAAGCAAAACTAATTGTCATAACTTGAAAGAAAACAAACTCTCTATGGCAACATTTGAAAACTTTTGAAGTATGCTTCTGTTGGATAATGTGCTATCTTTAGACAACCACATTTTTGGAGAGGAAGAAGAGAGAGAACAGCTATCAGACTTCAAAGCATTTCTAATATTTGGGATGAGACATTGTATTAGGAAGCCTGATGATCATTTTTATCATGAAATGTTTCATGAATATTGTTTCCTCTTCTCTCATAATCCATGCTTGTTTCTTTCAGAAAGCCTTCCCTTCCGTGTTTACAATAACATAGTAGCACTGAAAAAAGGCTCAATTAGAGCTTGTCTATTCCTGAATAGTTGCTTTCATACGTTTGTATTCTTTGTGAGTGTCACTAAACACCTGCTTCCTTTTTTCTCCCTTGCCTTATTATTGTTATCTCTTCATTCTTCCTTCTGTTCTATGTTTTTCTTACTAATTAGACACCTTTCACCTCTCAAGTTACAGAAGTAAAGCATTGTTTGACAGTGTCTTACAATTCAGTGTGGATTCATTTTATCCATGGCTACTCCGTATACTTTGTATAGTGCCTGGGACAAGGTGAAGGGGCTTCCAGGCTCAGAAAGGCTTTGCGAATCTTGGTGGATACTCCTTTTACTCAAAAGGGGAGAATCAAGGGGTACAACACTGGCAGCACACAAAGGGGATCCTACAGTAGCAGAGGCCAGGAACTGTCCTGTGTGCCAGAAAAGAGATTAAAACTCCCATCTGTGCTCTAACTCTAGTCTTGTGAGAATTCAACTTTAGATCCTGCCAACTATTTTAGGATAAGTGGGAGGCTTCAGTTGCAGTTGCTTCCTAGGCATTAGAGGAATTAATACAATCTTTAATAATCTTTGAAAAAATCAGGCTCTGATCCAGCATACATGCTAAGCACTGAATCTGGATCAGGACTCATGTTGCAAAACTGTACATTAATCTGCTCTTCTGTATGGTCATCTTGTTTGATACTTGATGGAGTTTTGCTGCTCATTTAGTGAGTAAACTTGTCTGTTTGCTATCTTCTCCATTGCTCCTCTAATGCTGGGTTGTACCTCAGCCTTTCAGCCAGGTAGCCTGGAGGACTGAGTTTTTGAATGGCAGCTCCATACTGTGTTTTGTTCACAGAGATCTTAGGGTAGCTCTGCAATCCTTAATTGTGAACGAAAGACAGAACTGGTTCCTGTGTGCTTCTTGAAGGCATCATACATATTAAGAGTGGTTCTCTTTTTTAATTCACTTGCCTCCCATTGAGAGAGAGTGCACAGATATTTTTTATTTCTTTATGCCGAGTTCATGTCTGAGGAAAATACGTGCTTCATTCACAATTCACCCTAATTTCAACTGATGTAGCCCCCTCCCTGGGCATTTCACTAACTGCAGCCTCATGCAGTTAGAAAATACTTTACCAGAGCAAGACAAAGAGGCATGCACACACAAACATAAATATGTGAAAACTTTAAAGGATTCTGTAGAATCTAATAAGTAACCAAAAAAATCTAAATTATTATTGCTATGGACTCATTTGATATATAATCAAGTCAAATACACAGAACAAAAATAATCCTATGACACACACTGCACTGAGACAATGTTAGTAAGAAGAGAAGTCTAGTTTCTCAACCCACTCCTCTAAGTGAGAGATCAAGAAATCCCCGGGTTAGATGTGGATGAATCATTGTACAGATACAAGCCTTTTGAATTAGGTCTTCCTTAATTTACATCAACAAGTTCAACTTTGAATTCCTACCCTTAGGGGTATAGATTCAGGTTGGGAAGTATTTGCTTGCATTAGTTCAAGCTAGTGCTCTCTGGGAAGCAACATGAAAAACGCAGACGAAAAAAACATCATCCACTGATGAGTCCCAGCTGTGGTGTAGGTGTGGGAACTCATGTGGACTAGTAGGCTTCAAAGTCAGTATTTTCCTTTAATTCAGACTCCACCAGATCACAGTCTCTTCATGATCACTTCCGTGGAGTGAACAAGAAGAGAAGTGGGGTCAAATACAGCCCAATTTCAAATAAAAACACTGTAGCTTCCCCAGAGAACTGTATCACATGAGAATGAGCCTATGTAAAACCCCAGATGCTTGATCTCTTTCTTATCAAAATTAAACCAACCTCTTCACCCTGAATTTCTGTCTTGAATCCCTTTCTCATTGCTGTTTTCACCATTTTCATTCTGCAGTTCTTACAGAATTGACTTATTTTGCTGCCCATCACGCCCAGGTACAAGAGCTACTCTAGTGTAGTCATAAAATGTCATTGGTGGTAGTCTGCTGGTGAAACAGAATAGAGTGGGTCTTTAAAATCAATTCTGGGACACTTTTTTGGATAAAATGGTATTTTGTGGCTCTTCTTCCTGATGTTACCTATAAGCCTATAGATGGTCATAATTTTTCAATAAAACCACTCTGGACTGGAAAATAAACTGAGAACCCAATTGCTCACCCCCCTAGGAAAATGAACAGTTTTGCTTGCTGAGCTGACTTCCCTTGAGTTCAGACCAGAGACATAAAAAGCTTGTATCTCTCTGCTAATAATTCTGTCCACCTCAGTCATCAATACCTTAATACTGCCTGAAGAAACAAAGAACTGCCTCTCAGAGCAGTAGATTAGAGCTAATGAAAAACTTATTTTTCTCAGAGATGGGAAAAAAATAAAAAGATTAAGAAAGGAACAGCTGAAAATGTAATTGTATTTACAACGAAAATAATTATACTAGCAATAGTACCTTGCACTGCTTTTCTACATTTCATATTGACAACTTTACGTACACTTTAAATGGATTAATGATATCATCAACATATTTTAAATGCCAAAAAGACTTTAATAAAATCGTCCCAGAGGAACTAATTGGGGGTGGTGGTGGGGGTGGTGGAGAGGGATCTACAGTTCACAGAACTACCAGAATACACTAAGGCACAAATGGAAATAAACACTCAAGAGAGAAACAAGGCAAATGAGTTGAGAAAATGGATTCCTGCTACAGGAAAAACTGCATTTTTTTTTTTTTTAAATGAACTGTAAATCTAAGGATTTATAATCTTCTGCAGCCTTTGTTGTTAAAGAGATCAGGTTCTAAAATCTCTGCTTTGCATTGCAAATAAAAATGGTGCTTTCCAATATACTGCCAGACAGTTTAGCTTCTCCCCCAGTGCTCGAATATCATCAGAGAAGGTGGCTGACAAGCAAAGCTGAGATTGCACGTCACTGGCATGGCTTGAAGCAGCACCGGGGTGCTGCTTCACTGCACCACAGGCAAAGCCAGCCAATTCTCCCACAGGTACAGCAGGCTTAATCTGAATAACTGAAGAAGCATTTTCTTGAAGGTAAAACCAAATCTGAATTACATGAGCAGAATGAAGGAGCATGTATGAAACACAGAATGAGAGAGTAGTCCAAAATATCCAGGGCTTGTGGTAAAAGAGGAGGAGATGTTCTGTGCGTAGTAAACACTGGATTTATTGAAATTAATCCAGATCACTTGAGGGGGGGAATAAGGTTCAAAATGTATTTCCACATCTGTTCCTCAAATGTTTTAAGTGGCTTCTTCAAAGGAAATGGGTTGACTTTGAATTTTCTTCCTAAAATCATTTGGTGTCAGATTTTGCTACTCATTACATATAAAATTAATAAATAAATAAGGAGGTCAATTTTTGGTGGATTCCTCTCTGTAGCAGCAATTGAAATTCCTGAAAAGAAGTACAGCTTTATTAGAAGGATAACCCTAGGAAATTTAGCTCTTTGCTTATAGAAGCAGAAAAATATATATTTGATGAACTTTAAAACAAAGAAACTCTGAAGCTTCTTTTGCCATTGTTGTTAAAAACATCGTGTCAGATTCATGAAAATCCATTTTAGTTTATGCTTCCTGCATTACTAAAAGAAAATAGTAGTTCTAAGGCTTACACATGGGAGCTTGCATGAAAGAGAAATTTGACTTTGCTAGAGTAGTGTCTTCTGTCTTCTCTGCATAATGTATTCAGTTCAGCTGCATGCTGCTCTTTCTCCTGGCAGTCAACATATGCAACAGTGTGTTTATGCAAGTTTGACCTTCCTGTTCTTCCCTGTCTCATTTCTGTTTGCGTGAGCACTGTGAGCTGATAAAGTGAAGCACATTTTTAAGGTCTCTCTATTTTGAAAAGCCTTGAAAAGAAGACATCTCTTTCTCTGACACAATGCTGTTAAAAATAGACCAGACATATTCCTTCCCAGCACAATCAGTTAAAGCCCTTCATTTGTTGAAGCAAGTAGGCAAATAGCATACAATACACTTGTGCTATGCCTAGCAAAGCCTCCCTGAAACACTAAGTTAATAAACCTGCATTCCCTGCCAGTTGGATAAATTACTGGCTCTGTATGGACCTAAACCTTGAATGTTTTGAGGACAATGGTTACCATAAATCCATATAAAATTATAGCCAAATTTGACTTACTAATTTTTCTTTTTTTTCCTCCTTAAAAGAAAATGGTCGCCCTAAACACAGCTGATGCCATGCTCCCACACATTTTGCCACCTGTGTCTGGCATTTAATTTGATTTTATCAAGGTTTCAAAATTATTTTTTTATTTAATCTCCACCTTAATGTTCCTTTCTCCTAATAAACAGTTACTGTCATTAACTAAACAGAAAATTAGAATGAACTGGTTTGCACCAACTAACATGATTGTAATATTGGCTTCACAGATATCTTTTCTGAAGCATGCTCAGTGGTACTTTGCAACTAAATGAAATTAGCTAAATAAATAATGGGGATCTTTTTTTCTGACTTTTGAGCCAAATAACAGCTGATAATCACATTTATGAAAGGAAAAGCCCAGCTGTAGTTTTTCTACAAATCAACATGAAATAGTGAGAAAAGTTTAATTTCCAATTTCATATAAAAATAATTAATGTTGCCTAAAGAAAAAATACATTCAAAAAAGGTCACAGTCCTGCAGACTAACTCATAGGAATATAGGGAGTGTCCTGTTTGATTAAATTAGCTGGTTTTCACATCTTGTATAATTTCTTGGAAGCATATTTCAAAGATGGATGCAATGGTCAGTACTGCAAAAAATATAGGACATTATCAACAGCAAGGCCAGCTTTTTCTAACTGGAGGTTTTTGATTTAATTGAACCTCCAAAACCAGCAGTGCTAGTTTAACACTGTCAGTAAAGGGAACCCATTATCAGTAGCTTATGGCTTTGCCACTGTTATAGTTTTAAACAATCAGAATTCCTTCCAACAAGTTTAGAGCCAATGCCTGAGTATGGATAAACAAGTTTAACAAAGGATGCCATGAATAT
>JAWWEW010000166.1:9104774-9115981 GCA_035583185.1 Anabacerthia variegaticeps
TTAACCGCTGTAGTTATGCTAATGCATTGCCTCCAAGCTTTTGGAAGGAATTCAAAAGGTTTGAAACTATAACAGTACTTCTTTATGTCATTGAGGCATCTAATGTGAATTGGGTTGAAAATACAACCCTTTGTACCCTGTGGCTGAAACTTCAGCTCCCTACAAGCCCCAGACTGGTTTTACACAACACAATTGCCACTGTGATAGAGTTTTACAGAAAAGTGCTGTTAAGGCAAGCCCATGAGCTAAGGCCATGCAGGCTAAGAAAAGCAAAATAATGGACTCAACAGTGTTTTGCTGAGATGGGGCTACTTAAAGCTGAGGGATTCAAGAGGAAAATACTGACATGAAAAGCTGTAAAATCCTAGGGAAAGAAAAGCAAAGAATAGGAAGACAGCAAATCTACAACATCAAAGATAAGTCTACACCAAGAAGCAAAGGCAGACCCTTCCTCACCTGACTGATGACTTCCTGTTCAGCAGAGACTCATCCAGAATCACTGTAGCATAGTAGTCCCAGCTATGCACTGCATGTATCCACCAATAAATAAATGTCATCTGATCTGTTTTTCTTGCTTGCAGTCTTAACCATGGTAGAGATACCCAAGCAAAAGCAACCCAGAGGCAAAAAGTTAAGGAATAAATGAGCCTTTGGAAGAGGGACATCTATTTCCATCCCTTTCCCCCTCATTAGTTCCCTACTATCCATTTTCTCAGAGAATCCCAAACTATGTGCTAACTCCATGTTCATGGCAGCTGGTCATAGTAAGGCAAAAATGGTGCTGGCTGAAGAGAGGAAAGGAGAATCAAGTCTTTTCTCTCACCTTCCTCTTGGCTAAAGGAGAAGGAAGAAGGAGCAGACATGAGGAATGAATCCAACAAGATGAGGCAGTTCAGAGTAGAACTAAAAATCAGCATTGATGCTTTTGGTATGATGGTTGTGGAGACTCAGAGTATGCTAGTGCTAACCTGACCAGGCTAGAGTCATATTTCTGTTTCCATAAGGAAAACCAGGACTCAGACTAAAAATAGGTGTTCTCTGAAGAAGGGAAACAAATGCTTTTGTACCCTTCTAGTTGTTCTTCCCAAAGAAATTCAGTAATGCAGTAGAATTTCAATCTAACCTGGGGAGTAAGAGCTTAGGCATTTGTTGCCAGCACCTACAGGCTTCCAGTAGCCCAAATAGGAATGAACTGCCTAAGCAGGGCTGTGGAGAATGCCTGTGTTTTGGAGAACTGACACGGCTGGCTTCTGCAGTACAGGCCTATTCAGATCCATGTTAGCTGTGAAATCTGGCTTACAGCCCAAATTGGTAATCCTTCAAGCAAAGCAGATTTTCTAGTTCAAAGAAAGTGTTCCTTTCTTTCCATGTTCATGTTTTAACAACCTCTCTTTTTTAAATCAGGGTTTAATCACAAACAAACAAATGTTAATAGAAAAGATCACATGCATAACCCCTGCAGTGTACTTACCTATGTAAATAACATGCAATTTTCACTGTTTAATTACTGTTTCATGTCCCATTTCCTGCTGTAGCCTATATTTAAATTGCATATTTGCCTCTATCTACTTTCTCATAATGTGTCTTGACATGAATATTCATGCCACCATTGAGTGGTTGATTACTTCTGTGCTAACCTTGAAGACACTTCCCTTGCAACACAGCAAACAGTTGGGTGCTGTGGTTGTATAACAGCAAAGAAAATAAAATACAATAAATAATGCTCAGGCTGTTTCAGATCAGACTGTATTCTCCTTCGTTTTTTCCTCAGCACGTTTTTTTTTCATCTTTTTATAAATTAAGCCAAGTTACTCCTGACTATAGCTCCCTGAATTATAACTCTGGAGACTGGATTTCCATAGAAAAGAAGTGGTGCAAGTAATAGGCAATGCAAAATTCCTGCACATTCCTCTCCCTTTTCTGATATGAGAGAGAAACTGTCTCTGTTGCAGCTGAACGTACATTTATTTTAATCATGTGAAATTTGAAAGAGCATTTTTACTGTTCTAAGTCAGAAAGAAAAAGAAAAATCACAGTCTGGAGGAGTTAGGGGCCAAAAAAGGGAGAAAGACCAGTATCTTGAAACCAGTCTGAATTTGAACTTACATCCATGACTGGTTTATATCATGAAGATTTGATGTTCAACTTGTATTTCAAAACAAAGGGCTTTTCTTTTTTTTCTGTATCTATTTTTTTTTTTTAATGAACAGAACAATTTAATTTGAAAAAAAGAATGAAAAGACATTATTTCCATGCTTCTCTATTTCATAATTCAAGATCTGTGAAGAGAAACAGGCTAATTCCCTGATCTCTTTCACAGTTTAATCCCTAGGATGGAATGGATCATGGCTTGGCAGAGCCTCTTTCCTCTGCCCTGATTATGGAGAAAGTCTAGAGGCTGTCAAACATGGCCAAGTGTGTCCTGGGCTGGGTGACTCCCCACATCCAGGACTATTAACTTGTGAGAGAAAGACAGGCAGGCTTGCCGGTGGTGGGGAAGGGGTTATTTTATGACGATGTCATATTGACTGCTGGCTACACACCAAGCAGTCTATTGCTCTTCTGGTCCCTTTTACCCCCTTCTGAGCGAAACCCACACACCACAGCATACCTACCTTACATGGGTAAGCTCCTTGAAGGTGGTTTAAAGATGCCTACATACCAGCTGCTGTTCACCCTTGGAGCACTGAACTCACAGCTAAATAACTTGTCCTGCTTTTTTTTTTTTTTTTTTTTTTTTTTTTTTTTTTTTTTTTGTTTTTTTTTTTTTTTTTTTTTTTTTTTTTTTTGGTTTTCCTTTTCTCAGAAGAACTCATTACTTTAGTCTACTCTGCTTATACCTTCACCTCTAGGGGTATCTTCTAAGTGTCTTCACACCTAAGGCATCATTCCTTAACAACTTTGCAGTTATGACTCAGTGACTTCAGAGATTTCCAGCCCACAGAAGAGTAAAAACTGGTCTGAGGTATGAATTTACTTCTGTGAGAAGCCAGGGAGTGTCCCCTACTGAGACACGATTTTATTTCATGACCTCCACTGATTTATCTCGCTCTATGGAGTGGTTAAGGGAGTTATAGCTGCCGAGAAAATGCAAAAAGTTTAGGCTGATATGGATCTTCACATAATTCATGTGCAGTGGCTGAGACTTATCCAACTCTGTTGTCTTCCCTTCTTTTCTGTCTCCATTTTTGCCTGTAGAAACGAGGGTCTTTAAATCTACCAATTGATGCAGCCCCACAGAGGCCAAATACATTCATTCATACTACAAACACAAATGGACACAATAAGCATGGCAAGATTTTGATATGGCAACCTTTCCTCTGGCTCCTAATTATCAGATTTGTTATAGCACTGGCTAAAGACCAGGCTAAAATGTATCCCCACTCTTCCATATGTGGATTTTGTGGAAGGAAGAACTCCAGGGGACAGCTAGGTGACAAAGATGCACTCACTGGCAGAGCCCATTGTTGAAAATCGGATCCTAATCACTTTATTTTTGGACAGGTGAGAGCATTCTTTACTGAGGACCACCTCTTTCCCACACAATACTTTTAAAACAGTTCTACTGGGGTATAAAAATGTAGAAATACAATAGCCAAAGTTATTAAAATTAGATCATTGCTGTGTAACATGCTGCAAGTTTTTAATGCAAGCTGCATCTTGCTCTTTTGCACAGTTCAATGTTGAGATGGACAAACTCTAAGTAACTCTAAAGGAATGTCAGGAAATTATAAGATCCCAGAACTGTTCTGAGCTTTAAATAAGTTTCATCTTTAATGATTCTGTTCTGCCTCCAAATAAACTGAAAAATAACTAGAATCTAAAGCTTATTTAGGAAGTTGCCATAGTAACAATTAACTACCTCTAAGCCTTTCAGCCTTATTTTATCTTTTTACACTGAGGTGTCCCAAATTACTTGAATCCTGAATAGCTACAGTAATATATCCATGTCTGTGAACTAAATGATATGGTTTTGCTGGAACCCTCATTATGTGCATATTGATTGAATTTCTAATTGGGACTAGGCATCATCTTGCTGACAGCATCACTGCAAGGAGCCATGTAAGAGTGAGGAAGATTAACAGGAAAAAAAGGTAGAAAAAAGAAAAGGATGCCATTTCTCAAGGGAAGCAGATAGGGTGATCAAACTGAAGTGAATGGAATAGAATTAACTTTAATGATTGAGTTTATATGGACTACAGACATCCTCCAGATGCAGTGCTGTTTGTTTCTGCTATTATCCTCTTACACTTTATTAAATAAAAAAGTATCAGAGGAACCCAATGAGACTCATTTGACCTGTGTATTAAATAATTATACATGCCAATGCAAAGGGCCTATTAACCCTAATTATTCTAATTCAGGTGCATTTTCCACTCACTTTGTCCTGACATGAGCAATCCTGATAATATAAATTGTTTAATGAAATGCTGTGCCCTATATTTTCCTTTATTACTTTGTCTGTTGTCTTTTGACTTTATCTTTGATGAAACAGCTTCTGAAGTGATAGTGCTTCTTATGTAATTAAAAAATAATTGTCATATTCTCAAGGCTTAAGTTGTTTTTCCTACCAACAAGCACCAATCCTCAGATAGATAAATCTCAGCTGTAGAAGCCACATCAAGTCTGGTATGTGGAGATCATTCTTGGATGGAAAGTCTCCAAGAGGACCATACCAGTGTTTTGTTTCCTTTAGAGACTTCAAGTGTTGCTGAGGACAGACTGTAGGAAAACATGACATGGAGAATACCTCCACCAGCTTGTGTGTAAACCCCTGTGCGCTGGTGTTACTTGGTATGCTCCATGCATATTCTGTTTTCTGCTTATCTTTTCAATTACTTCTGTGGATTGTTTTCTCAGAGTCACTCATTGCTGTAGGTGCCTGGATTTTCTAAGTTACTTCTTCTGTGCATGGTCTGGTTACCAAGGAGTACTTCAGGGTCTCATAAGGAGCAAACAACAGCCCCTCTGACTAACGTGGCTGCTTCTTCTGTTTGCCGAGGCAAACAGAAAAAGAGGGGCAATTGAGATGCCTCAGTAATTGTGATAGATCCAAAGCTTAATTTGGCTCTGAGAGAGCCTCAGGGCAGCTATCTCAAATATCACAATTTCTTCTTCTGCTACTTCTACTTCCAACTTTACAGTAGCAGCCAGTGGCTTTGAGAAGGAGTTTAAGCATCTCATTCCTGTGTTGCAGCAATTGCCAGTTTGCTTTCAGCTTCTAAAGTCTTCTGGGATCAGAGTGGTGTTCTGTAGTCAGTAATGACCACAAGCAGCCATTTACCAGTGTTTCTTAGACAAGGCTGTAGCACTAACACATGCTGCTATTCTCATATCTGTTCTGCATTTAACAGTATTTTGGTCACGCATCTTTCAAATCACTCCTGTTTGTTTAGTCCATAGCTCTTATTTATTGTTCCAGAAAAAGTATTTCATTTCTCTCTTGTGTGTGTGTTTTTTTTTTTGTTGCTGTTTTTTTTAAAACCATAAATACAGCATGTTTCTAACTTCCCAAGTGAATGTGGGAAAACAACACCTATCTGAGGCATTCTTCTAAAAGGAAGTAGTCTTTCTTACATCAGATAACTACAAGCAGTAACTGGTAAAAACTGAACTTTAAAGAAAGTGGAGCAAAATAATTCCCAATTTCACTTGGTATGCCTTTTCTTATGTCAGTCCTAAGGCAACAGGGAAAAAGCAGATGACTTCACTATTGCTTTGATGAAAACAATATTCATCTGGATTACCCTTAAACCTGTCCTGGGGTTTAGTAATCACTTTAACTGCAGATAGCTTAAGAGGAATAGCTCAATAGTGGTTCTGTATTATTTTCTCCATGTCTGAAAAGAATCTCTGGAAGTTTGCTGAATGTCTTTTTTGATAATAAAAGAACAATATCCTAAAGCAAAGATGTTAGCTCCATCCCTGTATCTGACAGGAAGAAACGCAATCATTCAATGCAAATAAAATCTGGAACAAAAGGCTAAGGCATGGTCATTTTTGAAGCATAGAAAATGATTCAGCAGCCATAGATTTCTTGTCTGCACTGCAGTTCTTAAAATTTTCATAATTTACATGACTAAGAGTTATTTGGCTGCTCAACCTTGTAATTCACAGGGAAAAAGCATCTGGCTATTTAGACTATTATATTGACCTTGGAGAGCTTCCTGTACATATTCTGCTCCGCAAAAATGCCTATTGCTATCACATAAAGCAAAAAACCAGTGATACCAGTCTTCACAACATTATATAGCATAAACTGGAATCAGTTCCTGGGCCATACACTTTTTGCACTCAGCATAAGAGAGGTCAGTCACATGGCCTGGCAGAATGAGTGGAGCCGCAGCTGTACTCTATCATGAAAGGCACAAATTTAAACAGTATAAAACAGTATCTATCACCCACACGCATTCCAGCCAAACCACCCTTCTCCCTTACAAGTCAGCTACTGGTTTCTAGCTCCTCTGATTGTTTTGCTAAAATTATTTTGACAGACCCTGCCTTTAGGACAGGATAGCTGGAGGTGGCTGACTGTGAAACATCTGACTTGCATTGCAGGGAAGATGGATGAGTGAATGAGGAAGAGCCACTGGGGCTGAGGACAGCATCGATGCCACACTGGCTGTGGCCATTACTCACTGACTAGCAGTAGGCTGCCTTATTGACAAGGGGATGAACCGGGCTGGGAAGGCTGGAGAGCACAAGCACTGTCTCCTCGGTGGGTGCAGGCATGCTCTAGCAAATGTGGGGCTGGAAGAGGCTCTGAACAAGCTGACAACACGTGAGCCAGCAGGTGAGTGACTGCCCACCCACTGGCAATGTTTGTACTGGGACAAACATCACTTCTATAGACAGGTTCTGCAAGGGCTCTCTGCAAGTCAGACAGGAACAGCTAGAAACGTTGCTGCAACATACACTACATCTCTTCAGCAGCAGTTTTCATAAATGGCTCCTGAAAGCACTTACCCCTTCTCCCCATTTGTTTTCCCAGGATGGACATGATGCATTTTCTGAAAACATCTCACTTTGGAAGCTGCTCCTTACGCTGGGTACTAACCTCACAAGCAGCTGCCACAGCTTTAAGTCTTTTGGCCCTGGTTCCTTGATGCCCTCTGATGCTCTGTCCACCATCTCCTTGCTCCTTCTGCTTTGCTCACATGGGCCTCTGGCTCAATGAGAAGGCTGTTTGCCAATCCTTTCCTTTGAGACCTCTGTGGCAGCAAGCTGACAAGCATCACAGCCCCAGAACCTGGCCCACTCCACACCTTATTTTCAAGGAAGGCTGCAACCATGGGCATGAAGGGTCTGTCTCCCTGATCCTTCCTCTGGCCCATCTGCCTTTCTCAGTCAGGTGGGATGAGACCTCCACACTGTGTCCCTCACCACGTGTGACCCTCAGCACAACACCTGAATGTACAAACATAACACACGCTTTTTCATTCATATGCTTCATTTGTTCAGCCCTGTTTGATTCATGCATTTACTTCCCTTGGAGATAATAATACCAGCTCATACATAAAGAATGAGAAAGGAAGTAGCAATAGCATTGAAATTGGCCTGTTACAGATGCTAGCAAAAATAGTTATAATGTCTGCCTGGCATACATCTTTGTTTCTTGGGTGATGTGACTAGTAGAGAAATAGAGGAAAAAGAGAGAGAAAGATTGTAAACCTTAGGTGTATGTCTGAAAATGAAACAATTTTGTACATTCATTGCTTCTGTCTGGAGAGGAGACATCTTAAAACTCTCTGAGTTACACTCTGAGTCTGAGGAGAAAAACTATGCCTTTGATTTCTTGCAGAAATGTGCTGAGGTTTTTCTATAGTGAGCAGAAGAAAGAGTGTGCTTTCAAAAGTAACTGGAGCCAGTTACAAAAGGAACCAACTGTTAAGGTGTCCCAGGGCTGGAACCTGGTGCTGAAAGGCAAAATGCTCGGTAAAAACCTAGTTTGTATCTTCAGTGGAAATAGTAGATTTTAGGCAAATGCACAGGTATTTTCTTTAGGTATTTGTGAAAACACATTTGGATATTACCAAGGAAAACGTTTATAGTTACTAGTCATGAGAGATACAGTAAATGAATGACTGGTTGTCAAAAAAGGCAGTTGCAATCACTGCTCCCCTTACTTCTGCAGTTCTCATATTCTCAAATAATACTAAATAATTAACAAAGCTTTGCAGTAATTTCTAGATTGGGCTGCTAATTTAGTTCTCATTACCCAAAACATACACTGACCCTGGTAATGTTTATTATTACATATAAAGCTGGCTGATTTTTCATTTGTGATGTGCAGTGTAACTTGGGAGGGGGAGGTGGGTGTCGTGATCCAGTGTTTGTATAACATTCATACAAAGGCAGAGTCCATAAGCATCATTTTGTCTCTTGTAAAGTGCTTGATCTTTCTGATAAGACAGACATAATTATTTGTTTTACTGACTCACATTAAATGTTTGGTTAAACTTTGTCGTCTACTCTACATGGACCACTGAAATAACTTCACATTCAGTATAAAAACGAGGCATAATGCAATGAAAGATGTACTGGAATACCACAATGCTTATAGTTGTCACATATCTTAAACCCACATAATTATACTTCTCTTCAGAGACTCAGGTCCACCATTAAACATACATCCACCTTAAGCACATTTGTGTTAAAAGCAATTATTCAATAAATTTCAAGTTCTGTTCCCTAAATGTTAAAGAAAAACATTACAGACATATGCAAATTTCTTTATGAACTTTTTGAGAAGGATAGTACATTTTTTTATCAGTTGAGAGCAAGTATGGTTTAATTTTTTTTCTATTCACAATTTGCTAGTTTGGTATTTAATAATATGCTTTACTATTTTCACTTGACTAATGCCCATTGTTAATTATTACAAATAATTATTTCTTTACATTATGACATTATCTGCAATTTTATTTTTTTCAATTAGAGGTCTACTGATATTCACTAATAGTACATATGTTTTCTCTACACACATAACCCTGTGTATTGCTACAAGGTTGGCAAGGCTGTTTTGCATGTTCTCCTATTTCATGTAGCCTGGTTTTATCTTCTGATTTGATAATGTAGGAAATATGGGCAAAAAGTATCTGATTAGAAAAAAAAGAAAATCTCTTCCTGTATTTGGTGTTGTGTTTTCACAACAGTAGCACAGCCAAAGGATGCAAGAAGGAAAATAAAAGAGGTCAGCAAGTGAGGCTGAGCCCAAAGTCATGTTTATTTTTCCATCTATATGAATTGATCTAATTGAAGGTATTACTTCTTCATTAAATTTGATGAACTCTTAAGAAGGGGTTGGGTGGCACTTTACAGAGAAAAGGATGGGGAAATACAAATATAATCCAGTGAAGCTAAGCAAATGTCCCAAAGTTTCTGCCTAACTTCATCATGTCTGGTGAGTCAAGCATATGTTTACCTTTCTGTATCATCTATCTTAATCACAAGAACAGAGCAGCACACTTTCAAAGGCATATATCATAAATACCGTGTTTGTATAAGCAGAGCTCTTCTTCCAAAGTCTGAGACAGCCCTGAAAACTGGAAAGACTTACAAAAGGGCAGGCAGAGCCCTGAGCCCTGTCACTGCTACATGGACAAATTCTGAGGAGTCAAATTCTCAGACTGGACATAGCCAAAAGAACTTCTGATAGCCTTATTGGAAAAGCAATTGTTCTAAAGTAAAAAATAGAAATCCATGAATTAAAAAATTCTCCATTTCTGTACTATGCAAACAGAAATCAGCATTTTTATAAACCTCAAAATGTTTTGAGAAAAAATGAAGAAAAATTATACATGCATTCTATACCTTTAATACACTAATCACTGATCAATTATTTTTTTAAACAGAAGTGCAGATCAACTTCACCTTAGAAATCTTCTACTATAACCTTTTGGCCATTAAAATGGCTTACATTTTTCTTCTTGGTAAGATACTTCATATATTTTTATTGAACAAATTTCCTCTGATCAATATTCACTGAGGAATCTCATTCTTTTAAGCAAGGTCAAAGCATAGTTTCCCCAGTCTCAACATGCTTGGACTTACTAAGATTGTTACATTTTACCTCAGGTTGGCTTATTTGCATTTCCAGCTTGATCTCTGACCTTCACCAAATGGACTTCAGTTATCCTTCATGTTGGATCCAAGCTCTAGTCAATGGCTGCATCCTTTGCTGATAATTTACAAATCAATAATATGCTTTTAATAAATTATTTTTTAAAGGTAATTTAATTATGTGTCAGTACATGCCATTACAGCCACTTTGTCTTACCATCTCTTGTGACTTAGAAGAAAGAAAAGGCTGGTCAGACTAACCAGTAGGCATTGGCCTTTCCCGCAAGAACAATTAAACAAAGCTTGGTACACATTGAACTTCCTGAACAGAGTGGATAGTAACATCCCACCAATTTAAAAACATTTTAGTATAAAAAACACCCAGGAAATATCAGAAGCCAAGGTATTACATAAAGATCTACTGACCAGAAAGTGGGAAGGCCCCTTTTCCCTTATAACAAGGGGTATGCTTGTGTCTCCACAGAGCAGGGCCCGAAATAGATTCCATCAAGATATGTCAGACAGTACAAAGAACCCGCATCGTCATCCTCATAGTCTGCACTATAACAACTGTGGGAGCTCCAGTTCTAACATCATGGGTGATTGATCCTAGAGGTAATATGTGGATGGCACTGGCCAAAACTATAGGAAAGGATTCACTGTGTCTATTGGTCACAGACCCAGAGAATCCATTCAAATCATGTCTAATAGGAATGCTGTGGCTCAGATGGGAATGGGAGATGTTTGCTAAGCAGTACACCTCTCGGTGTTCTCAGAAAGGTTTCAAGAAGAACCCTATTTGCACATTGTTACCTCCTGCAGATCAGGAAAGATGGGGGAGGATCCCAACCATCAAGGGTAAACAAGGGTGGAGAGATCCGTATGAGGAGAGGCTCCACTGTGGCAAAATCTAACCAATCAGGGAGTGGGGACATCGTGAGGGAGTGTTATAGTTTCAAACTGAGTTGGAATTCCTTCCAAAAGAAGCTTGGAGGCAGTGCATTAGCATAACTACAGTGGTTAACAAAGGGCACCATCGATATGCATATTCTGTTAACGATTCAAGCGAGAGCTTTTGTTCTAATCTCTCCCCAGACCAGAGGGGGGAGGGGGGTCAGTGCTTTTCCTGGGACTTCTGCGCAGGT
>JAWWEW010000166.1:9116081-9200874 GCA_035583185.1 Anabacerthia variegaticeps
TCTAAATTTAAGGAGAGGGATTATTTTATTTCTTAGCCAACATTTACATCTTAGTTTCTCTCTCAAACTAAGACAGGGAGAAAAACAGACTCCATTTTGTGTAGCACGCAATGACGGTATTTAACTTTACAATTGTGAATTCATAAACTAGGAAACCCATAAGGACCCGACATACGGCAATAAACTTTATCTTATATGAAACAGCTCTTGCTTGTAGCTCTCCTTCTTGATTCTTCAATCTCATCAAGTGGCTTCGTGGTCTCTCTCCCATTTAGTGTAATTTCATACTCCTACTGTAGGCAGCAAAGCTAGGGTCATGCTTTGTTAAATTGGTATTGCACTTTTAAAATTCTAACTTTTGGGGTTTGGTAAGAATTGAGCATAGAGCTGGGCAAGGAAACAAAATCCATTATAAAGGTTTTTCAATAGAATACTCCTAGTGGGAAATTTAGAAAAGGAAATGGTAAAATTTTCGATGACAATCATTCTCTAGAGATACCTATTGAACAACTATAACAGTCAAGACAATCATGGAACACTGTCTATTGCTCTTTTTAATAAAGAGGGATTGAAGGCAAGTTTGTTGTGCACTAACTAGTAAAAGTGTTTGTTCAAACCTCCTGTTTATCAGATTTCAGAGTACCTTTAACAACAGAAGCTACCAAGAGACTTTAAGTAATTCAGGGTACATGATGTCATAAAATACCATTGATCACGACAAAAGCTCATGCTGATTTCTTAATCTGTAGGTTCAGGGACATGTTCTGAAGTATGTCACCTGAGACAACTGAGATTAAGAAAGTTCAAGTCAGAAAATTAACAAAAAGCAAGAAGCCAGTTCAAGAAAGCATGCGGAGAAGCAGAGTGCTTTTTTCTCCCCCTGGCCTCCCCAGATTTGCTGTTAAATGTCATGTCTGTAAAACTAGCTCTTAACTACTTCATGTGGTAACCTTATAGAAACTAGGTGAACAATTCTGAAAGTGGAGAGGTTTTAGATGCACATAACAATTCTACCATGCCCCTGCTCTCAAAATGAGTAAAATGAATAGCTGGGACATTATTGCAGTAGTCTGCATACTCCCCATCTGTCAATGGATGCCTGGCATCTACACTGCAAAGATGTTTCTTCTCTCTAAGTTTAATTATGAATGACAAATATATATGAGCCTTGCTTACAAGTTTCTCTTTTATGTGATTTTGAAACCTATTTAGAAAATGGAGCATTACAGAATGAATAGACACATTCAAGGCTCATGAAGAGCTTTGGGCACAGACTCAGGACGCTTCTCAAATCTGTGCTGTATGCTCCTCCCTATTCAAAATGTATCAGTTCAGACATATGTTTCAAGATCGTATATTCAGTAGGAATTAAAAACATGCCTAAATACCTTCTGAAGTAGGCATTCTTTGGGAGTATCAGGCTGAAAACTCTTAAAATAAAAATGCCTGGCTATCATGTATTCTGGTATTTGTAGTTTAGGATCCCTAAAAACAACCTACAATGTGTCCCACTGCAGTCCATAGTTTTTGGAGCAGAACCTTAGTAACCAAGTGTTTAAGAATGTTTTTATCATTAATAATAGGTCTCACAGTAATCAGAGCATCAGACTATGGGCATTAGTAGGTGCTCAAGAGATCTGCTGTGTCCAAATATGAATGTAAGAAATTGTGTTGCAAGAGGGCAGAGGAAATTTGTTTTCCCAGCAATTAATCTGTTTGGAGATGGTCTTTTTAAATAGAGCTCCATGGTTGAATCAGTGTTTGACTTGGTACCTAAAACTGTATATCTTAAAAGGATACATAGTCTGCTTTTGAGCACCCAGGAATGCCAACATTTAAACAGCCATTCTGCAAACACATCCACTGCCTTACCTCAGAACTTGCAGTTCAACACACTGAATTGGAAATAACATCCTGTTCACACGCATATCTCCATAGCTTACCTTAATTTCCAAAGGCATCACCAACTGAAGTACATTATGACGTTGTGCTCATGAGTTAATGATCAGAGCTGGATTTGAAGGAGTCACTCCCAGTTAGGCACAGCATAGAGCGTTTCTTCAAAAATTCATTCTAAAGATCTGCATGCCATTTTCCATGTGCTTTGAATCAAGGCTTATACATGTCTGAGCTCATCCCAGATGGGATTCAAATAATCTTGAGGCACTGACATTGGATCACTGTGCATCTTGCACAAGTTGCTTAGTAATTTCTGGTTCATATTTTCCATTATATAGATTTATATTCACATCTCTAGTGACTATGTATATATTGGGCTAGATAGATTACCAGACTCACCTGGGAGGGCATGATTTATATTCATATGGATAGCCTTCCTCCAAGGCAACCATAACTCCCAAAACATTACAAATATTCATCTCAAAAAGATGTTGCTCCTCTCTCTGGGGAATCCTGTCTTCCATACTGCTTTGCATGTAAACCCCACTATCTCATATAAGCAGGGGAGAAGCTCAAGGAAGACAGTGAAAACTGATCCATGATGGACTCCTGGATTTTTTTAATCTGTTTTTGTTGTTTGTTTTTTTTGTTGTTTTGTTTTGTTTTGTTTTTTTCGTGGTTAAGCTCCTCAGTGGATGCAACCAATTTAAAGTTAGTTCACTATTCTTATTTTCATGCTCCTTAGGTGCACATAGATGGCAAATAAATGCTTCACAGCGAATCAGCTGAGCATATTTGGGACTTGAACTACAATTGTTGCTACTATGGGGTAGTTAAATATAGATAAATAGTAAGTCAGAAGTGATGTAAATCAGTAGAACAAATATAGTGGCAAGATACTGTTTTTAACTACATAACACAGATCAGATCCTAAATCACGTTGTATCTTTAATTGCTTCTATTTGACTGCATTAAGGGAACAGTTTGGAGACAAATTTTCTCTCTTTTCCTGTTCTACCTCCCACAACTCTATATTGGTGAACGAGCCTCCATAACTTGAAATTTATATTAACAGGTGCATGACAAGTAGTCACTTGAAGAAGAAATGGAGGCTGGCAAATTATCTTGGACAACAGAGGCAAAAATCTTTTCTGGATCAGCACACTCATGAGATGTTTGTGTTGTAACTGGGAATCTTGGAAAAGATAAAACAAAATCCAAAGCATAGGGTTGCTGCAGTTTCTGCTGAAATGAATTTTAAAAAATCACAGAGTTACATTTTGCATTGCTTACTTAAGGACCCCATTAGGGACACTCCTTTCTGGTGTTGCCTTGCAACGATGTTATGGCTGCCATTGGAAGAAGTCATGTAAAATTCCACTGTTCGATGTATTACAGTTGATAGTTGCTTCTTTTTTTATAAATGATAGTTAACTTAATATGCAAATGCATAGATCACAGACCTCTCTCACCCTTCCTATTAGTACTCCTTAGTGTCAACTACAGCTTACAATGGCATTTCTAACTCTCCCTATTACAAAGCACTCCAGTTTCCTCATTTTAAATTAGATTTGGCAAGCTGACTGTACCAAAATCACATTCCTGTTGATGTTGTACAGTACAAAGTGGACTACTTGATAATGTTTTGGTTTAGAAGGTTTCAGAGTTTGCATAGAATAATTCAGACTGAACAAAGCAGTAGCCATCCAGAATTCTTGTAACACTGATAAATGGATTTCCCCTTGTGGGGAGGTTCATATTTCATCCAAATTCAGAGTTTCCAGTAGTATTTGAGGTATCAGCAAATCAGAACTATGCCAGAACTCAATCAATTTCACTGTGAGTAAGAACAGAACTGGAAGTAGCTCCCATAAGGCAGAGAAATTGAAGAGAAAATAAAAAAAGGGAAGTTAGATAATGTTAATTGGCTGCTTTGCATGTTACCATTTTATGCTGAGCCAAGTTTCAGATAAGACATTTGAATGTGGACAAAAATGTGATAAGCTAGTTTTAGATGAGTTACACAGAAATTATGTTTCCTCATCTACCTACATATCATTACATTTTACCATGAAAAACACTTAGTCTACATGTATCTACAATTTAAATATTTCAGAGCTTAGTATGGATTAAAGTGTTACATAGCCTTAAATTTCTCATCTCTATCATAAGCTTCTTGAGGAACCTGTAGAAGGGGCTGTTAAATGGTACAGTGAGTTGTGTCAGTGTGTGAAGATACCTACATATATGATATTTAACGCATCATTGAAGTATATCTGCTCCTACCTAGAGAAATTTAGTGGTGAGAGGGAGAGGAACCTCATGAGAAACCACTAAAGAGGATCTGCTGATGGAGGAGAATTAAAGGAATCATCTAGAGAACTGTGCAATTTGTAAAAGATAACCACTTTCTGTGAATACTCACAGCTTTGGAGAAATCCTGCATGGATTGTAGATGAACAACAACTTGAGTTCTGAATAGTAGACAATTATTAGTGTGACAACAAAGGTCGGGGTGTGCTTGCTTTCTGCCTCACCTTAGCCTGTGAACAATGGGCATGGGGGGCTGTTATGCTCAAATTCTTTGGAAACGAGTCCATGGATTCTTTGGTGTGGCTCCAGACTGACCTGGGATTTTGATAGATTGCTCTTAGTGTATGTAAGCATGAATATCCTGTGAACATTACTTTGGCATTACACTGCTTTTTGGTTTTAATGTAGCAGGCTAGAAAATAAAGAAATTTGAGGGCATCAAGGGCAAAAGTGAGATCCCGCCCTATTATATATTATGTGATATCATCATGTATTAAATCACAGCCTCCTTTTTTCTCTTAAAGAAGTCTAACTGTCTTGTTTGACCCAACCTTTATCTTCTCTCCTTCAACTTTATTACCCCCATTCTCCTCAGATGGGCCACTGGTAGGATAAAATAACACATGATGCAATGACTAGAAGATTGGTTCAGGCATGTGAAAAACAAAGCACTGCTTTTTAAATATGAGAGCTTTTAAACATTTTCTGCAAGAAGATGCACGAGAGAATATTTGGTTCTTGATTTTTTAGCCATAACCAGATTGACTATAATCCTCAAAACTTTTCTCCAACTCAGACAGAATTCATGAACTTGTTCAGGGAACTGGCAGGTGGGATCCTCTGGCCTCTCTTTTATAGAAACTACTATTTCTTATCATAGTAGTCTTTTTTCGTCTTAAAATCTATTAATCTCTTTTCGACCATGTCAAATGCAATAGGTCTTCATAGAAAACGTAATCTCTGGTGCCTTTATTCTCTTGGCAATGGATCCTGTTAGTTACAATTTAGTTTGGCAAATGAAGAATCTAGAAGACTGACATAGTGTTTCATTTTAGACTGCCTGCTGAGGCTTTGGCTCTGTGTTAATTCCAAGAGTCTGCCCTCTAGCTAGCCCTTGCATTTCTTTCACTACATTTTGCATATAAATATTTTACTGTGCTCTGAAATAAAAGTTTGATAGAATTTGAACTGAGGAGGCATAGATGAGACAAGGATATTCAAGCTTATCTTTATAAAATAAAAATGTTTCTCATCTTGGCTCTCTTATTGAAGCAATTGAGAATAAAGTTTATTTAGTGCTTTAGGTTTTGGTGAGAGAGATAATTTATATTTTAGTATTAATCAGGAAACACATGTTCAGCTATTATGATATATATCTACTTTATAATGGCAAATGACTGACCTCGGTGGATAACCACACAAGCGACACGATTTTTTCCAGTGCCAAAAGGGAGATTGTTAAACTCTTCTGGGCCATAACAACTTCAGAAAGTCACACCCACAGAGCATCTTCTCACTATGACTGAAGTGTTAAGAGGCCAGGCTTTTGTATAAAATTATACTAATTTACTAAATGTCTTTGTGATAAGATTTCTCTCATTTCACTATGAGCAGAACAGTGGAAGAAGATGAAAAAGACAGTTCACAAATAAATTGGTCATGAAATTCTGGGTATTTTCTTGATAGAAAGAAAACAAATTATGACCTCATAGGTAGATAAATATACTCCAAGCTTGAAAATATGGATTACTGAACTGAAAAATTATATCTCGTTCACTATAATTGCATAGCCCTTAAAAATAGCAAAAAGTGCATTCAGAGTGTTGAGTTCCAAGAGTTTGAAAATTAATGATGAAGTGATGCAATTTGGGACCAATATGTTTCAAGTTATCAAAATGTGAGACATGTCAGGATTTTTCTAAATAGAAACTGAAAAATGCTGCCCACCTTGCAGTTACCATCTCCAAAATAACCAATGCTATAAATAGTAATACAAGTTTATGTGCTATTTTCCCATTTAGTAGAAGTTTTAAATGCATTGGCCTTGACACCATACTCATGCTTCTGTCACTTAACTTTGTTTTTCCATTTCCAGAAACATGATTCTTGTACTGCAAAATTTGCCCATAATAATTCCTTAAAACATGGTTTATTTTTATCCTAAAAAAAAGTTTAAAAATTCAAGTCAGTATACTTCCCAAACTACTCAACGTTAACATTCTCCTTTTAGCTTTGCATCATATACAAGGACCATTTCATTTGCCTAATGAAAAACATATTTAAACTAATGAGTACACAGTGTTTTTATTTACATATGCAATTAAAATTTACCACTATTAATAGCTGAGAGAGAAGGGAAAGTGTGACTATTTCAGTAAGTGCACACTTTCAAGAGTATAGCACTTTGCAGGCAGCACTGAAGATAGAGATTAAAAAATTTTCTTCAGTGTGGAAAAAAATACAGCTCTGAGGTGTCCTAATCCCCGTGGTCCATTTCTGAAGATGAAGCCATTAGCACTTTCCCCCTCCCTGGGTGCGCCAGAATTGATAATCCCTTTATAGAGCCCCTGGCTCATGTTCCTGCTGCTCCCTGTAGGAGTGCAGGAGGGTTCTCCCAGCAGAACCCATGTCGTGTTTTATTCTGCGAGAACAGATCTGTGGGCACCAGTCAGACCATGTGCTTCTCAGAGCCTGGTGGGAGGTCGGGTAAGTGAGGGAATAGGCTCCTCTGCAGATATGCAGGAGAGAAAAATATGTACACTGAGTGAAGAAGGAGAACCAGGGTCACTTGCTACACATTGCACAGGAGCGAAAAACATAAAGATGGGGCTGCCTGAGGCAGACAGCGGCTATCTGACATTGACACACAGACAGGGCACAGTGAAATGAGATTAATCAAAGAGTCAGGGCTACAGAGATCTTTAGCCCACCCCATTCTTCTTAGAAACAGAGTTCAAAGACAAGCATCAGACATCAGCTATCCCCGCATGGACAAACATGGCAAAGGGTGCTAAATCTTCCACCTTTCTGCTGTTATCTCTCACAGATGTTACAGGGCCTGCCAGGGAAAAGCAGATTTCTGCTTAAAGCTGCACTATGTGCAAACACGCTCTTGCTGAACAGTGGTGTTACTACAGCACACCCTGTTCTGGCAAGCGAGAATTTTATCAGCAGCACTATAAAAGTACTCAGATTGAATCCTTCATTATTGATATGCACTGATACGCATTTTTCTAAACATTTTGTGAATGGTGTAATCATAGCTCGGACAAAAAAAGTATTAGTAATATACATTAAAACAATTCTACTGCAGTTTTAAAAGCAACAATAATTTCACTTCAATTTGAAACTTTGGGTTGAGTTTCCCATTTTTTAATTTAAAGGAGGACATATGAAGAGACAGAAAACATGAAGATTTAATCATCATACCACGTGTACTGAACAGTGGGATTTTTTTAAAAACTGACATTCTTGATCAAAACCTTTTCAAGTGGAAAGAGAAACCACAGACTATAAAATCATTACCTGCTTATTGCAGCTGAATGTTAGTTTACCTTGCATGGCTGGATGCAGTCACTCCGTACCTACGCGATACCTTCCTGTGTGCAGTGGGAGAAGGGTCAGCAGTACTGGTATCAAGGTTGATCAAAGTAATCGTCGCTAGTTTGCTTGCATAGACAGACACATATTGCAAGGCAAAAATGGTTTGAAAGACTGAAAGGATGTGAACACTCCAAGTCATGGTGTCCAGTGATGAACTGCTACTGCAGCAACTTTCCTAGGGTGGATGGCTTTGAAAAAACCCTAATACACTGAGAGGTGCATATGCAGTTTTGAGGTAGAAGTGATTAATGACATTAGGGATAATTTTGCACACACAGGCTCTGTGCAAATGCCCTGGACAGAACCACAGCTAACCACTACTGACCCAGAGCTGGATCATGCAGAACGCCCACTGTGTGCTCAAACATGTGGGTGAGGGTTTAGCGGCTGTAACATCGCTCTGTCACCAGATGGTGCTGCTACAAATGGAAAAGTACATCATCACGTGAGCACGCAGGATTTTGTTATCTCTTGGAGAAACTTGTGAGTTGCAAAGTTCATTTTAAGAGCTGAATCAGTTATTTACTACCTCTATCGTTCTAATGCTCAGCTTTAATGTGCTGTTGCTGTTTACAGCACATAAGGAAAAGGACTATCCAACACCGAAAGGCTAGAGATACCACTGCTGAGTTAAACAGTGTGAAAGGAAACGAGCAAATGACAGAAAATAGACAAACAAATCTGTAAACACAGACGAGAGGAATCACCAAGTGCTATGTACATTATAAAATCAATCCTCTTATTCACAGTGCCAGAAGACAGATTCAGGTTCCTGCATTTAGGTAATAATTTCTTCTTTTCTTTCTCTTCTCTCCATTTATTCATGGCCATAATGCATGTGTTAGGAAGAGAATAATCAAGATGGCTATGTAAAAATACTGTACTATGTAAAAGATGCTGTACACATCTCTGATTTGTTTGGCTCTTTCCAATTATACAGAACCATGAAGCATGAGCACGGCTGTCAGCACAACAGAGTCAATATTATTGCGAAAGACTAAACTGTATTCTTTTCCACCTTCTGCTACATTAACAAAATTTCTTGGTAAGTTTTCATTCTAGGATATTTGCAATTTGCAGTAGGTGATGATGATTCATTAAGTAGAAAGAATATGTTGATTTTTAAACTGGATTCAATTGTTACAGTAGGAATATCTTGAAATTAGTATTTCTAAACTCCTAAGATTCATAGTGGAGCACTGTAACTATATTAATTATTAAATACTGAGATGTTATTTTAAGAGAGTTCATTCTCTAACTAATCATAGCATTACAAATGCAATTATTAGGTGGTTCTAGAATTTCTTCCCTCCCCCTCCTTCTCCCCACAGTTAATTAGTATTTCAAAATTAAATAAATTGTAAGGTTATGGCTGAATGACTCAGGTAGGTTCTAGATAGTTGTAGCTGATACAGCTGCTGTGCCTGAAGTTCTACTGACAGTCTGAGCTCCCAGAAGAAACATTAAAAAGCATCTGCGTACATGCTTTATACCTAACAATTACTGAGTTCCATTAAAACACCTATATTCCAGTTTGAAGGAACAAAGCATATGAATTAGTATGAAATGGCTTTCAAAGAGAAACGAACTACTCAGTATGTGAAGAAAAGTTTCAGTCCCTGTCCTTCCTTTTCTTTAAGCTTACTAATTTTCATTAGTTTCTTTTTCCCTCCCCTCTGGAAATCCATTAATAGTTTTGCCTTGAAAATTCAGCATATTTTCACCAGAGCCATTTCCAAAAACGGGGTGGGAAATGTGTTGCTCAAATGCAAAGATATTGCACACAAAAATAAACTGGTCAAATAATGTAGCTACTCTGAATTATTCACAGCTATCTAGCAAGCATTGTTTGCACTGGTGCAACCAAGTAAACAGGATAGAAAATGAGTTTTGGCATGATTCTATAAATTTGCATGCTTCATTTCTATGGTAACATTGATAAAAAGTTGTTACTAATAATAATGAAATACATGCAGAATAAAACCCAAGGAAGCTAAATAGAAGACATCTATTAGAATCTTAAGTGTTTTTCCCTTTTTAATGGGAAACATATGTACAAATTTGCACACATCTCAGCTTTGGTGCAGCACAGACTAATGCATATATTAGTAGCTTATTTTGCCAGCAAGTAAAGACAGATGCTTGATGAATACATATGCAACCTAGGATAGCTATAGGAAGACTATTAAAATGGAAAAATGTGAACAGAGATTGTATTTGTTTCACAGGCATTTTGTAGAATCATAGATTCATTACCAGCTACTGTTGAATCCAGGGTACATTAAAATTTGTAGCAGGTTTTCTCTGACAAGAATGACACAATGGTAAATATATAGAGTAGAAACTTTTTCAGATGGGAAACTTTGCTCACCACTTTTATAGTGTTAGAAAAGAATTTCCTTTACCTTCAGCTACTAATAATATATATAATATAATACAGTATATATAAAATATATAATATATATTATATAATACATAATTAATAATATATATGATAGATAATTGTTATCAGTACATATATGCATATTTATGTATTTTCATTGGTTTATAGATCTGCATCTAGGGGGAAAAAAATCAATCAAACAAACAAAAAAATAGCTTCTCCTTACCACGGATTCTCAAATCTCAGCTGTAGTGGAAGTAAAATCATAAAAAACCCATAAATGCAAATCTTACCATCCCCTCCCCTTCCCTTAGTAGAAAACATGTGAAGGTTCCTGATGACAGAGGAGAGAAGTCTGATCCCATCATCAAATAAATCAAAATCCATTACAGGGAAACAGGAAAGAACAATAGGGATGAAGAATTATAAAACCTCATCTTCATGCTAATCTTTGCCTCAAATACAATTTGAATGTGCAGCAAAGCTCTACCACCTTTACATAAGCAGGGCCTCTTGTTCATTTTCACAGAGTTACATATTTTTAAGTTCCAGATAGAAGGAAAGAACACTGAAAGTTGCCAAATATTTTCAGCTTCTGGGTGGAACTGAATGCCTGATCTGAAAAACATATTTAGCAAGGCTGCCAGGGCACACTCAAAAAATACAAACAAGTTTGAGAGATGGTGTGGGAGATGAAATATCTAAATGAACCAGCAGAAGCAAGATCAGTCAGGGGAAAGTATTATCTAAATCATCTGGAGATAAGACTAATACAATACATACTACATGTACACTGGGAGAGGTATAAACATCTTTCTCCCAAAGAAAAATATATTTGGACAAAAGATACAGTGTGAAACATGAAAAGAACTTCTGAAAGGAGCTACAGTCAATGTTGTTATTGTCTCAGCCTATGCTCCTCAGATGTCCACCTGCACTGCCCAGTTCAATGCCAGAGAATCTTCATTTTGTTTCTGACCCCTGTCACTGAACAACAGTCAGAGTCAACACAAGTGGTGAGAGAATGCTGGCAGGTCTGGGGTGCCTTGAGTTGGGTCTCCAAACCCAAGTACATCATTCGATGTCAAAACTTTGTAAGGATAAAACCTGCAGCAATAACAACCAATTAAACATGTTTAGTAAAGGTATTTCAGTCTCCATCCCTTCCCACCACAGATCAGTGCCATGTGCCTCATTTCTCACAGTTTCTTCATGAAAGGAAGCTTTCTACTTTTTTTCCTGAGAACCCAATCTCCGAAAGATGATGTGAGGAAAGGCTGAAGGAGCCATAGCAATTAATATCTGAACTATTTGCAATCAGTATTACTATGGAATTAAGGTAATTTGGAGAATGAAACACAAACTTGAAATAATAATCTTTGCTCTGTGAAAACATTTCAAAAGACCATCCAAAATGCTCTTCAGTGAGGGATACGGAACATAATTTAGATGCCATATATGTCACATGAGTTATTTTGGAAATTCAAGCTGGAATTTTCTCTATTCATAGCTGTACACAAATCAAGATAATTAAAAAATTATAATGCATAAGATATGGATCTTCCAGGGATGAAGAAAACTCATTTGAAGGGTAATTTTCATAAAAATGAAATAAAGAACAGATTAAAAGATGTGCGTGCAATCCCTGAAATATTAAAAAGCTTCATTTAGGTATTTGCTGTAGGACTTAAAGTTCAAAAGAAAAAATAAAAAAGACAATTTAAAAGATTGACTGGCCTCACAGGTTGAGAGATACAAAAACATTTGGATTATTAGTTTTGATGGATCTTTCATCTTCTTGTTTTTCTTCATCCTTTTCAAAATGTTAATAATTTATTTCTTTACAGGATCTTTTAATTTGTTCTTAGATTTCCCTACAAGGAGAGGTTTGTATTGAGTTCATTTACACCCTAGACATCCAAAGACAGAACCCTCTTTCTTTTAGTATTACACTATAAGTAATGCAAACTGTATTTGCATGGCAAGTTCTAACTGGTGCCTTAACTGTTCAATGTCCTTTGTCAATTTGGCTAACTAACAAAAAACAAAGCCATGTCATAACCTCAGCACTATTTATGAGAGTATTTATGAATGAAACCAGACTGACAGGACTGACACAAAAGATAAAGCAGAATCTGTCATTTATCACTTCTGTGTTTTTTCCCCAAGACTTCAGAATTTGCTCCTTTCTACAGGGTGACTGTTTTGGCCCTTGTTTGCATGTCTGTTTCTATATACACCTATCTGCAAAAAGTGTTTATGTTCCTATAGATAATCAAAACCATATTTTACTAGTACAACAATTTTTCACTAGAGTGGCTGTGTATATTCCAATAATTTACCCTCCTAAACACACCATTCTCAGATGCTTCTTACTAAATGCACTTTTTTCATCGCTTGTCTTGATATATGAATTCCTAAACCTCATGCATTAAAAAAATTCTATTACATCAGTGCTTTTATTTACAAATGCAGATTTAAATTGGTACAGAATTATCTTTCCGCTTCCTGTAACTGGGGACACCGAGTCTCGATTAATGCCAGGACTGCAGCATAGAAACACAGCTACAACTCCTTACATCCTAAGTTTTCTCTTATTAATCAATTTTGCCCTCAGCCAAAATTGTGGTAATGTAGAAATAAACCTGTCAGATGTAATTTTACTTCTCTAGTTCCCCCGCTGGAAAGCACACAGTCGTGCTGTTCATCAGCATGAGTATAACTGCTGGGAAGCCTTTAGCCAAAGTGCCTTTTTCAGCATACCTCCCCCTCCATGTTTTAATTTGAAAAGAGAGTATTAAAATAATCATTCAGATGTTGAACTCTTCCTCATGTTCAGAGGGAAAGCAAATATTTGATTACTTAGTTCTTGCAGAATCCTCTGGTCATCCCATTAAATACAGGTCCTAGAATAGGACATTTTTAATAGTGCATTGATTCATTTTACCAGAACAATACTTTTCCATGATTGCTTTTCTCATATCATTTATCCCTTCAACTAAACATCAAAGTTATTTACCAGCTGATATTTATTGAGCCTGACCACTGCTGGAGCCAACACTAGCTGTATTACAGAGCTCTTGAAGAGAAAGAGGCCCCTGTGGCAAGCCACCGGGTAGATGAAAACCCAGAGAACTGGAATGGCATGCCAAAGAGTTTGAGAAAACTGCTGAAGTGACTTGTGAATGAAATCCAGGATCAAAGGAAAGGATCAGCTCACAGCCTTATCAGTCTACTCACATGCTTTACACTGAGGAAAAAAATTCTGCTCTCCAGGTGTATGTGTGACTTGATCTGACAGGGTCATTTGGAGTCCCTGCTGGTATGTATTTTATGTAAGAGTGACCACAGTATCAAAATCAGTGATTGTCACACCCTCCTGCACCCGGCGTTCCTGGGGGCTGTGCACTGGGAGGGCGAGCACGGATGGTCTTCAGAGACTGCCCTTGATCACAAGTACAGCGTGGGGGAAACATGGAAAAAGAGCACGTGAAAAACCTCACAAACCTTTTAAACTGGTTTTTGTCACCTCTAACTTCTGAGCTAACTGTATACCTGGCAGCAGGTAAAATACTGAGGGCTGGTACCTCAGGGCAGTCTCTGTCTGCTGTTCCTTGCACTTCAGCATGTATTTTCTGCACTTTGCCAACAGCCCTCTCAAACACCTTAATCCTTACTCTGAAAAATCCTAATGCATGGGGGTTTACAGGACAGAGATGTAGGATTTCTCATTTAGGACTATGTCATGCACAGATTTCTCCAGGAATCCCTTTGAGTCTCCTTTGTGAGAACAGTGCAAGACAAAGATGCAATGGTAACAGCCAGAGTTTGGTCCAATTTATTCACCCTTAAAGAAAACCAAGAAGCTACAGAGTGCACCAAATGAAAAGAAAATAATCTTTGTTTACTGGACTAAAGCCTGGAGATCCTTACTTGGTGCAGACAATGGAAGCAGTTTCATGGCGTGCCAGCCAAGAAAAACATCCATTGCTCAGCATGGCATCCAGCTAAACTAATCTTTGTTTTCCACAGGAGATGCTTTTTCAATAATTTCTAAGAGCTAAAGGACTTCATTAAGAACCATGCAGGCATTGATCCAGATGTTAAACCTCTCTGTACATGGGAAGCTCTCTTGGAAAGCGATAAAGAATAATTGGTTCATTGTTATCTAGTCTTGAGAAAAGAGAGCAATATTGCCTATTTATTTGATGTTACTATACGGAGGAATTTATTTCATTGTGTACATGCTGTTTGAAATGCATTTAATTATGATGGGTTTGTGTAACTAAAGTGTAGGTAAACATTCAATTTCAAACTAAATGCCTTACTGCAGCACTGAAATTTTTTATTGTTGCTCAATCTTATCCATAGAAAAGAATAACGTGGGAAGTGAAACAGGACTCATTTTCAAGTAATCAATGCCAAGCAAAAGTAATACTTCTCAGTTATTCTTAGTAGACCTTTCTTTAGTTCTCATTTTTATAATGCTTTTCTATCATCTTTAACTTTGGAAAACAATAATACTGTAAAAATAATTCTTAGGTAAGTAAACATCTAAATTGAAAATTAATGGTGTTCCTGATGCCTGAGAAATTTGTAGCACATTAATTTCCCTTCACAAATTTCTGTGTAGGCCAGGCAATGCCATTTGAAGTATGGTCTTGCTAACACATTGTCCTTTACCAATTTAGTTACACTTAAGACAATATGATTAAGGAAGAAGTAATTCTAAATGAACCTGGCTTTGAAACATGACCACTGAATATCTCTAAAAAGCAACTGTTTGGAGGCAATTTCTTTTTTCAGTGTCTCAGCAAGTTCATCTCTTTCTGCTCCAGTAGTGGAAATCACCGTGAATTTTCAGGAGAGTTATGCTGTGACCTGCATTTTTCCTTAGGTTTCCAGACATATTCCTCAATCTGTCCTGCAAAGCCACACTGCTTCACTGTGATGTTTGCAAAGGAGCTGACCAAGCAGGCACCTGATGCCTGGTTTGTTAAAGTCAGTACAATTAGGACAACACTCTTTTCCTTGACATTTTTTTCAATGAAAAGAAACATCTACACTAGCATGTTGCACTTCAGGCTTTGATGAATGTCTCAATTCCCACTGTGCTACCCTGATTCTTCCTATACCACCTTCCAGACAAGAAATCCCTATGTTTTAGAAGATCAGAAGGTCTTTTATGGTGTTTTTTTCCGGGATTTGAAATGTGACACACATTAAATTGCATATTCTTTCAGTTCTGAAAGAATAAACCTAAGCTAGCTGATGTACCTTGTTTGCAAAAGTCGTATGGATAACTGCTTCTAAAAAGGGAGGGCAAATTATTTTTTAATATTTGGAGAGATATTTCCACAGCATAAGAACGTTGATGGATAAATTTGAATGGGGGAAAAAGAAAATAAAAACAGAACCTTTGAGCGGCAATGACTTGAAGCCCCATTATTTCAGACATTGGAAACGGGACCAATTAAAGCTCTACAATTATGTAAAAGCATCTTCTTCTGGAAGAGGAAAGGTTGCATTACTCAATGTCCTTGTCTGTCTTTCTCTGCTTTGCCTCTACTTCTGGAACCAAACAAATTCTCTTCATTTACCTGCCCTAAAGGATTCTTGGCACAAAAATAAATAAATAAAGACAGAAACAAACCCAGCTTACAAGATGGTTATGGCAATGACAAACCACACAATCTGACTGAAATTCAGCTTGCTTTACCTCAATATTCTTTTGCCGTGCAGTCCTTTTGATACATGAGACTGGAATGTGTGAATCTCTCAATTAAAAAAGTGATTACACTTTATTCCAAAACTTGTCTTATTTGAAGATAATTGTAACATCACACATATTTCTTCAGTAACTGCTTTTTCCCTACATGTCACAAAAACAGATATGCTCATGAAAGTCTTATCTCCCAATAAAAATAGAGGTGTTTTAAATCCAACAGTGTTAAAAAAAAATAAAAATCAGTCTCTAATATTTATAACATTTCTTATTGTATTATCACACACATTTCAATAAAGAAAGGATGTACATTGTAACTCTCTCTCTCTCTCTCTCTATATATATATAATACATATACAAAACACTGTATATGTTCTTTGATAATTCCTGTGTAATAAGTTCCTCATTCTGGCACCCTTTGTGATATATTTTTCTCAAAAGAAATAGGGACAATTTTTTTTTTCAATGGAAATTTCAAATTCTTGAGTGCAGCATTTCAGCCAAATTACAGTCGCTTAAAATTTTTCTAATAACAAGAGACATTCCTTTTTATGAAAAAAATAATGATCTATAAAAATTTTGATAGTAAAGTATCAATCATCTTGTCTTAGTTTGAGGGGAAAACTAAGATATCTTATTGGCCAAGAAATAAAATAATCCCTCTCCTTAAATTTAGAAAAAAAAACTTTAATTAGGGAAAAAATATAAGTATGAAAGGATAACAGTTCTTAATCACAACACACACAGATATACACATATACCTATATATATATAAACCCCAAAAGAACCAAACGACAACAATTGTAATAAAAGAAAACTGGTCAAATGTCCTTTTACCGGTGCTCCAAAGGGGGAAGATGCAATTATATCTGCAGACAGCAGGTGGCGCTGTTGCACCTCAAGCACTGGCTGTTCCCGCTCCCAGGAGTGGCAGTTATATTTACGGACAGATGGTGGCGATGTCGTGCCCGGCCGGCTCTCCCTCTCTCCCTCTCCATGGACAGCAAGCAGCCGCAATCTGGCCTCATGGGTCTCAATGACGCAGGGAACAGCAGCAGCAGCCTATACAAGACAAGAGGCAGGACAAGTCCCCTCTCCCAATAGACGCCTCGCTGGGTCTGTAGATGCTTGGTGAAAAGCCAGAGATCAGAGGACACAGCTCCCGGCTCTGGCAAATGTTGGATTCCGGCTGTGCGTGTGTCTGCTCCACTCCTCCGTCCCGAGCAAGTAAGAAATTCCTGACCTACGCAGAGAAAAGAGCCCAGACTTCCCCCCGCCCCCCGACCTGCCCGGCTCACCTTTCCCTTAGGCTCAAAGAGAGAGATTTGGACAAAGGCTTTGCTTACAGCTATTAACGACAGAACATGCATATTCATGGCATCCTTTGTTAAACTTGTTTATCCATACTCAGGCATTGGCTCTAAACTTGTTGGAAGGAATTCTGACTGTTTAAAACTATAACACATCTCCCTTGTGAGACTGTTCTATTAATTATATTCAATGTGACATACAGGGACAAAATGTAAGGGGGTATGTTATTACTCTTCCTTGGAAGACTACTATTCTCAATGGCAACAGCTTAATCAAGGTCATCTCTGGAAAACAAATTCATGAACTTCAGAAAACATAACACAGAATGATTGCATTATTCCATAAAGAGAATAAGGAATACTTTATCACAGAATATGCCAAGTTGGAAGGGAACCACAAGGATCATCAAGTCAAAATTCAAGTTTTTCCTTGGAATGTTTTTTAGCTCATTAGTGCACAGTTTCAAGCCAAAGACCAAAACAAGCAGAAACTCAAGGACAAAAAATATACTCATTAATTCTAAGTCAGGCTTCCTCTATGAATTTCAGGGCACATAACTTACTGGAAGAATAATGTTCAAACCTTCTCAATTTCCATGTTTTTATTTCTCTGGCTGTCTCAGAGACCCTTTTTTTTATGGCCAAAAGAGCATCTGCATCCCATGAGCACACAAAGTTCAACAGAGCTCCAGCACCACTCAAGGCAGTGTGAGGTCATGACTTCTTGGAACACTGAATAGTGGTGTGTCCTGCAGCCACTCAGCGCCAACGGGATCCTTCTCTTCAAGTGATGGATCCCTAAACTGAGGGATCCTTCTCTTGAATAATTTGTCCACCAACCACATTAAAGGTCCCTGATCCCTTGCTGAAAGTTCACGTTTCAGAAACAAGGAAGTCCCTTCACTCTGTGGGCCTGGACATGTTCACTCCTTGTAGCACATGATTTTGTTTGAAGATGTGTTTAAAAACGGAAGGGATGGCATGACCAGAGCACCATAACCCAATTTGTCTGTGATTAGACTTTCATCTTTAGTGCTTCTTTATTAAAAAATTCAGAAAGATAATAGATCTAAAAGTAATGAATGAGAAGATTAAGGGACTGAACAAATGCAAAGAAAACAAAATTGTTTTTGTAATTTCTAAAGTGTGCTAAACTTGTTCTAACAGGCAGTTTAGAAATGCTTATTAATGCAGGCAAAGACAGGAGGGAAAAAAGTATAGATCTAGCAAGGCTATAGATGTAATTATGGGTGTCCTCAGTGTCTGACATGTTAGGAAATTTTGAAACTAATTCTTAATGAAAATCCTTTTAATGAAAGATATTAATGAAATCTGTGGTGATATTATTGTAGGGATCTAGGCAGAAATTTACTTAGAAGAATTACTTCCATGCCAATCAGTTTTTCCAATTTAATTTAGTGCAGTCTGAATTTACTGAAAAGTATGAAATTGATTGATTTCTGAAGATCACATCATGTAGAAAATGCCATTGTTCTGTCTGGGGAAGGATTTTACCATAATTTCTCTCATGTGCTTGTAGGGGTTGGATCAATGCAGCTTCAGGCAAAAGCACTGACTCTGGACTTTTTCCTGGAGATCCCTCTGGAGACTGGGCTGCAGATCCAGAGCAAGGGCTGGGTGTGAGCAGTGCTTTCTCCAGCTGTAAAACACAGCTTGCTCTGCAAGCAGGGGCATGATATTCCTTCACAGCCACAAGCAATATGAGCACATTTAAGCTTTCCATAATTAACCCAGTCTCTAAGATTTCTTTCTAAAGGGTTTTTTAGGTAAAGGGAAAGTAAGCACAAAAGATGCCAGAAAAAAAGGGTCTGTTGTGTTTTGAACTGGGGAGAAGATCCTCTTCTTTCTGGCAGGACCATCATCACTATTAAATTTGAACTCCAAGCCACTTCTGATTCATGAAAAATGAAGCATAACTGCTGATAGCTATCAAAATCTAAAGGAAATCCATTAACACTTCTCCCACGTCACAGCTAAGAGGAAGAAATAGTATTGGGCAGAACTTCATACATCAGCAATGCCACAGTAGATTCAGGGAGTTGTATCACTCAAAAACCAACTTGTGCAAATACCATGAAATGAACATGACAGCCCTCAAAAGTGGGTGAGTGATGAACTCAAGTATATCAACTCAACTCAAGCTATCAAATACCTCTTTGATGACAACACCCAGATATAGGCTATTTATGGCAATGGTAAGCTGCCATCAGGTTCCTCTATCACAGTACAGGAGTTGCACTCCTGAGCACTGTGAGACAAAGCATCCTTCCCCCCCACTTCGAACTGGGAACCAAAATCACAAGACAAGCTGTGTGCCCCTTGCTCCTATAGATCTGCTACTGTATTCACACAGGTACCATTTGCTAAAGCAGTAAAAATCTCTCTAAAAAAATCCCTCTCTATATTGAAAACTATTATTTTGCAGATGACAAAGATTCTGGAAGCACTTAAAAGTTATTTACTAGAATACACATTTGCAAACAGTATTTCTTGGCTTTCAGAAGTATTCTTGATTACGGTTCTGCCCTCTGTACTAGGAAGCATATATGATATAAATTGTTGGGGTAAGGTTATAAACATTATATTTTACTTATTCAATACAGTTCACTTCTATTTCAGGCTGCACACATATGCACAGGTTCATTTTTAGCCTGCAAGCAATCATCCTGAGACACCACTCAGCCTTAGTTAATCAGCTGGGGCTGATGTTTGATTCACCTGCCAGTGTCCTACTGCCACTTGTGGAGTTTTTGGTTATTAGAATAGACTTTCCAGTTTCTACAAAAGAGAAAAAAAAAAAAATCACCTGACACATACTTTGAGAGAGAAAAGCACATTTGTTACCATAAGAAATACAAAAACGTCCTCTACTTCAGACATATGAACTGAATTTCTATTAAAACATTTTCTTCACCTGACATTGGGAACCACAGCCAGAAGGGATATTGATTGCTCTGTACAAATGCTCCAGTGTTGGTTTTAACAATACTGTCAGCCTGCTTCACCGATCATGCTAATATATTTAGCAAAACCCCATCTGTAGTCTGTCATTTACACAGCCACTGCACATTCACTATTTTAAATTCTCATTCCATCACATTTATACGGTTACCTCCATAGTCCCCCTACAGCACACAGATTGCCATACCCATTTGAATTTCTGAAGCAGGCAGAAAAAGCCTGAGGCAAGAATTTTGATGGAGCCACACACACACACCTAGAAGCTCCTTTCCCTTTTTTTGGAAACCCAGCTTCACCCCTCCATCCATATCCAGCCTCTAGATGCAGTTTCACCAAGCACCAGAGTTCTGCCATTCCTGCTTTAAAACAAAACTCCTCATCCATGTTGCCAGAAGAAATTATTCAGACCTGCTCCCTTGGTGAGGCTCTGGGGCACCAGGTGAAGGAACACAGACCCTGCCCATCTCTCCTGTGGATTCCTTTCACTTGCACCCTATGACTTCTTCCTGTGCCATATGACAAAAATAGTGACAGTTTAGAAAATTCTTTCCTCTGCACAGTTCTTTCAGGAAGCATATGTATGATTGACGTTTAAAGTGGGAATTATTTATAAAACAATCACTGTGAGGGCTGAGGACTCAGTAATTACTCTGTGCAATTAGTCCCCAGAGTAGTGTGAGACTGCATTCCCAGGTGACCTGAGCTATGGAAACATTATGAGTGCTTGAGAGAAAATAGTTCTCTCTAAAAGAGTTTGGCTACAGAAAACAATCGCTTTGGGGAGGGAAGGAAAAGGACTACAGGTAAAAGGCAGACTAAGGAGCTTGAAATTAGTTTTCTCATATTTTTTGGAATCCTTTTCTCCCCTAGAAAAATGCAGATACCTACCGTAAAGTGAAACAAGTGCTTTTGCTATGGCAGCCATCGAATAAGAGCCCAGAAACTACTATACAGTTAGACATTACCAAATCAGAACAGAATGGTTTCATGCCCC
Source organism: Anabacerthia variegaticeps (assembly GCA_035583185.1). Taxonomy (NCBI): domain Eukaryota; kingdom Metazoa; phylum Chordata; class Aves; order Passeriformes; family Furnariidae; genus Anabacerthia; species Anabacerthia variegaticeps. Next base: position 9,137,291 of record JAWWEW010000166.1, read on the forward strand.
TAAATACTGCTGCCATCTCCTCTTCAGTGGGCAGCCACCTGCTCACAGACTATTTTACCATGAGAAAGCTTCATTCCAAACGTCTCAGCAAAGAAAGGATTTAACTTGGAAAAGACTGTCCAAGAATATGTTTGTTTTTTTTTAAATTAAAATGTGCTTTTCTGTACTTCCTCAGTATTTATGAAAAAACAGGCATAAGATGAAGCGCTTTTTCCCTAGGAGATGAAATCCACAAATGGTAAATCTTCCTTGCCCCACTGAAGAAATATGGCAAGTGGAATTTATGAGTGCCACGAGAGCCACTACCTCTGTGCCTTGTAAGATGATGGCTCTGTTCAGGATAGTGCCTCCCAGGCAAATGCATGGCATCTGCCCCCTAAGAGCAGACTTTTAATCCTTCATTCCATCTCGAATCAATTTCTGGTCTCCTGTTTATTCTGATCTAAATTGGCAGCAGAGGTGAAGCATCTCCCCCCTGGTATCTTTCCCTTCCCAGACAGCACCCACCCCATCAGATAGTTGAATCAAGGGCTCAGAAAGCAAAAGAAAGGTAATGTTTTCTGCTGTTGGTACGTTGAAATAGCACCCAAGCAGATGAATCAAGCAAAAATTGGGTGGTTGTTTGGGAAAATGCATTTTGTTTAAAGTGTAGATGCCTGTACTTAAATAAGCCATGGCCCATTGTTTTCAATCCAGTAATTTGGAGTTACACACAGGATAGACAACACTCACTCTCAAGGTCTAGACAAAACTCAAAACACAGTGTGGGACTTGCTGTTAAGTTTATGCATTTTTTAAATCACTCCATCAGGAAGTTCATCCTCCTCCGGCAAAGGCCAGAGGATCAGATGAGAGGACTGCAAGGAGCAGGGTCCCACAGCAGGACCTGCTCTGCACCACAACAGAGAGAGATATGAGAAGTTCAGGGGTCCTTTAAAGAATACTGGTCACCAGATGGGGAAAAATATGCTTCCCAGAGGTAAACGTAATTTGAATACCTAAAAAAATGTCTAATTGTCCTTGAGAGAAAATAATACTAAATAGGATTTTATTAAAACTTAAATCGTGACAGCTTGGTCGGTTGCTTCAACTTTCAAGACTTTTATGTTTGGATTTACTTCCAAAAGCCTGCAGGTGATGGTCTGTACTTTGTCACAGTTCACAGGGTAGGTAGAAACTCAAATAGAACCATGTCCTTGCAAGAATATTATTTTATCTGAAGTGCAACTAATAGGAAGGTCATAGTCTACCTTTTTTCCTCCCCTCTCCCTCAAACACCTTATTAGCTACAGAGATTTAGAAAGGAAACTCAAGGCATCGTATAATGATTCATAGGCAAGCCCAGCAGAAGCATTAATCATTCACATCTTTAACTCTAAAAGCATATAAACTTTCAAGGGTGATCAGTCAATGTGACACATTTATATTTTAGCTGGAAATCAGATGTAGAAATGGAAGATCCTGAAATTCTGACCAGAGAACAAAGTATATGAAATGCCACAGAGCCATTTTCAAGGCGGCCAAATGCATGGCTTCTACTCATGTAAAGAGGTAGTCTTTCATATAAGCAATCCTGTTATTTGCAGTTCAGTTCATGGTTCAGGAAAATATGAGGAAAGATGAGCCAGAGGTGCAGAACAGAGCCAAACACACCATGTCTGCCAGTCTCTCTCAACAAGAGAAGTAAAGGAAGGATGCTGATGCTTGATAGAACTGAAAACTGGAAGAGGCTTGTCTAAATTATTGTCCTATACAAATAGACTTTGGTGGTCTTTCTAATGATTGTCACATAGGTTCTAGTGGGTCTTCTGGGGTTAGAAATGTTGAAAGAGGAGGCACTGAATGAAAACTCTGTCCAGTGTCACATGGCAAAAACCCTAGGAAAAAGAAAATCCAGCAGACAAGTGTCCGGGAGTGACAAACTTCATATGCCAGAAATGAGCAGAGGAAAAGGCACCCTAAAGGATCTTTTAATATTCATAGTAGCATTTGATAGAAGAATCCATAGTCTGGAAACTACTATAGAAATCTCCCTTCTCTACTTAGAGTCTGGGTTTCATTGTCCGCAGTGGTGAGCAGGGATAAAGGCAGGTGCCCATGCTACCAGGACTTCCACTGGCAATTCAGTGTGTCCTTTTTCCCATCCTGTATCTCCCTTTGTATTCTTTACAAGTAAATGAAATGCCTTCATATTCTTCATATTATCTTTTACCAAAAAAAAAAAAAATCTGAAAAAAAGAAAAGCTTTTTCCCAAGACACAAGCTAAATTTCTGTATTAATTAGAAACTATCAAAGCTGTTAAATTCTTATGGATTTCCCAATTATACAAAATTCTGTAATTAACATTCGGGGAGAAGAAAACAGAAAATGTAATGGCAAGACCCTCTCAGCAAAATAAAATTGTTTTTGTTACAAAGAGCTTAGCTTCTCTTTATACAAGTAGTTTTCTGATTAAAAAAAACCCCACAATTTATAATTATGTGCCATTTGTATTATTTAACATCAAGCAACCTGAAGAAATATATTGAAAAAGTAAACTGCTGTCTTTTCCTTTCTTCCCTTTTAGGTTTGCTATATCAGTAAGTTAATATATCACGAGTCATATTTGAACTCCAAAGCTGTTCTATCTATATAGTTGTCACAACAGCAGCAGTATCTTCTCAAAAAAAGGCAATAGGAAAAGAATTTTAGAGATAAGGTTTGTTATAGTGTTGATGTGACTGTTCTGCATTATATACCAGAAACTGAGCTAGGAACAATGAAATTTAAAACAAGCTTGAACAGTAGCAGCAGAGAAGCTGGCAATGAGCTCAGTTTTGTGGCTTAGGAGTCTTGGAAGTGTATTTCATTGTTTGTTAGTACTCCTGAAGCAAAGATTTCCTGGGAGCCTTGATACTCTGTAAACAGGAGAGGGAGTGAAGCTTGCATGTTTTCTGAGAACTCTCCACTAGTTAGAAATCTTGATTTTTGACTGCAGCTCTGCACAGTGAAAAATATAGAAGGCAGTATCCCAATAAAACAACATCTTGTAATCTCCAGAGACAGACCCACAGCTTGGCATTCTCACTTACAGGTACATTACCCACATCAGCATTATCTATGAAAAGTCAGTTTGTTTCTGTTACTGAGGTGAAATCCTTACAGGATAATAAAAAGCCACTAATACAAGATAAGAACTGTTAGTGGAAAATCATTTGTTAAGGCTGAGAACTGCCTTAGCAGTCCTGTCCTGCCAACATGGTCACTGGGGAGTGGTACTGCTTTACATTCTAGATAACACTCATTCTGGCACATGCATATTTCTCTCTGTTTCCTGCAAGTTATCACCTGCTCTGTCACCACAGTCCACCACCAAGAGACCACGGCAAGCGCTACATACAAACAACAAAAAAGAGTTCTTCACCCAGAGGGTGGCTGGGTGCTGGGACAGGCTCCTCAGGGAAGTGGCCACAGCACCAAGCCTGACAGAGTTCAAGAAGTGTTTGGGTGATACTCTCAGGCACATGGTGGGGCTGTTGGGGATGGCCCTGTGCAGGGCCAGGAGCTGAACTCGATGATCCTTGTGGGTCCCTTCCAACTCAGCATACTCTCTGATTCTATTCCGTGATTCAATTAAAAGTGTCTGACTTTTGCCCCCCCGGCTGCCACACTCATGGGACACACACTCCTGCAGGGCTCTGTCTGCACACAAACCCAGGCACACGTGGCACTGCATTAGGGCAGCTCCAGAGAATGTCTGGAGCAGTCCCACCACTTTCCTGCACTGAGTACCTGCCATAGGAAAGCTCCCAGCTCAATGGCAGCTCCAGGCAGGACCAGAAAGGCCCAACTTCCCCCATCTACCACCATCCCAGCAGTGCTCTGGCAAAGGAGAAAGTTGCTACAATTTATGACTTTTCCTTCTGAGTTGCAGTTCATTTGTGTGTGCATTGTAACCTGTGATCTATGCTCCTTTCTCATTTATAAGAAATAAAAGTATGGTAGGATGATAAATATACCATCTTCTAGAACATCATATCTTACTCTTTAATAATACATGACCCAATTTAAGAATTATTTAACCCTTTTTCATAAAGCTTGCTAGAAAAAGGCCAGGATGGTTCCTGTAATGGTTAGGAGCCTCCAAATACCAAAATAATTTAAGAAAAATTATGCCATTTGTACACTTGAAAAACAGCTGAAACAAAACAAACAAACAACAAAAAAACTCAGGCTCTGACAGCATATTATTATCAACAAAATCTCTTGTTAGAATTAGGTTTAGTGGTACAACTGTGTACCAGGCTAAGGATATATGGAAGAGGAGCTATAGAGCCTTTTTTAGCTCAGAACCACAGTCCGAACTGTAGATTATTATTAGTTTGCAGTACATGGCATTTTAAACATCTCTGATGATTTCAGTCATTCAGGTTTCCAGGACTTAGCCAAGGACCGACATAAGTGCAACTGGTAGTCATTAATTCCAATTAAAATTGTTCCTGTTCAAACATCAGTTAGCAAGACAGAATGGCAAGAATGCCAGAGAGAATTCCATTTATCAAATAACTAAATCAAAACAAAGTGACATAAAAATTACCTTACCACTAGCATTTCACATGCCTGAAAGGTGCACAGTCAAATATAATTCTCTGCATTTATATGGAAATCAAGATAGCCTGCCAACTGAATGGATTATTGCATTCTGCTTTAATATACTGACCCTTGGCTTTCTGCCATTATGAGCTCTGTCCCAGACATGCCTTTGGTGATGAAAGTCTGCTCTCTTAAATATCTCCACTCAGGTCACAACTGGTAGCCAATTTGCAAAAAGCTCCAGAAACTTGCAAAAGAGCGGGTTTCCATCAGAGAGAAGGGGGCTCAGGTACCCCTGCATGAGAGGAAGAACGGGAAAAGACTCTGGGAATATGCTGGTCATCAAGAAGCCTGGTGAGGGAAGCCAGCAGCACCGTGGCATTCCCCTTTGCTCATCAAGCAGGCCTGTGGGCAAGCAGCAACACAGCTCAGCTGACCAACAGCCACCTCCCTGCTCTGACTCAAAGCAAGAGTCCTTGTTGTGCCTGCCAAGGGAAATCTCCCTTTGATTGCTAAAAGCTCAGATGATCTACTTCAAAAGAAAATAAGCTTTTGATGTTCACTCTCTAGCAAAAATATATCCTGAAACCTCAGGTTTCTTATAGACTCCTATATTTGTGCTCCATCTCCTAATAATACCCATGGTGAAAGGCCATTAGCATGGAGAGAGAGAAACAAGAGCAAAGCAGACAAAAACCTGAGCAGTACTCTCAGGAGCAGTGCAATCAAAAGCTTCCTGCTGTCAGCAGGTATCTTTTGAGTGATTTCCCTGGATTCTCACTTGGTATTCATCAGTCTGTGATGCCCTAGCAAGAACACTTGCAAAGAGTGGTGAGTACATGCTGGCAAACATGACAGAGGCAAGGAGGACACGGACCTCATGCCTGACCCCTTGCCCAGCTCAGCTGGCTCATGCAGTAGCAGCATAAGACAAGAGGAGAGCACAAGGAGCTGTTGAACCTAAATTGCCTGAAAAAAACTGATCTCCAATAGCTCTCTTCTTTAGCCTCAACCAAGAGCATCACAGGTAAAAAGCATCCTAGTTGCGTTATCTTTTCGTTTTCAATTCCCTTCTCTTTAAGCTTCTTATTGATACTAAATGCCACTATGATTGTTAACACACCTTTTCTCTTCCTAATCCAACTATGAAAAAAACCCCTGTCCCACGTGATGGAGTTATCCTTTCTGAGGCCTAACTGCATGCACACGGGAGCAATTCTTGTGCTCAAAAGCACTGAGAGGGGAGTTTCAATGCAGGGAAGCTGTTCTAGCACATGAGGATATGCTTAAGTTTTCATATGCAGAAGTCCCACCACCTGTAGAGTTAAGCAGTTTTTGAATATCATAACTGTATATACATTATGGGGCCTTCACTGCACAGTTACAAATAAAGGATCTTCAGCACAATCTTTGAATTTTTCTGAAATCAGTTTACAAAGAAACAATGCTGTGTGTGGCCCAAAGACAGGGATTCTCTTAGCTTTATCAAAAAATTATCAAATATCTCCCAATATCTACACTACACTGGCTGTTCCCTCTCCCTCAGCTCTTACGTACAATGCTTTCAGAAGATATCTACCTGAATAAAACAGAGGTGAGTCCCAAAAACACACTACTGGTGCACTAAATTTTGGTTTTATTTCTGACTGTTCAAATTGGATCTGTAGGAATCAGCTGGACAACAATAACGTGAGGTGTACAAGGCATTTGGAAATGAACCGACATGCTGAATAGTAAATCCTGCAATCTGTACCAGCTGGGTTTTATTTTTTTTTAATAATACCTACAGTATTAATGAACTAAGTAGCAATTTCTCCCATTGTTAAACTTCTCCTTGCAGCTTGAGTACCCTGAGTAAACACCTATCACACAGTTGCAGCTTATGGCATGTGGATACACAGCAGGACAGTTATGGCAGCTCTCAGAAATGCTGTCACATCCCAGAAGGGCTTGAGGCTTTCAGCAGCAACCACATCACCTCAGGCTTTACACTTTTTAGCTCTACTCACTGCTGAACTGGGGCAGGGAGAGGACAGAAGATCTCCATGAAAAAAACAAACCCATTATGTCAGTCCCTATCGCAGTGCCATACCACTGACATCGCTGGCTGAGGAACCTAGAGAAGCAAGACTGCAGCTTCATAGCTAGAGCTATGAAATCAAAGACCCTTCCCAGAGCCTGCTAACCATTATTAATGCCACTGCTTTGCTTTGTCCTGTAGGAATTTTACACGTGTAGGAAGTTATTTTTACTGTCATATGGGGTGTCAAAATGTTTAATGATTGCATAAGTTCACCCACCCCACAGCTCTGGTTCAAGCCAGTAAGATTTAGGGTTTTTTTGGGTTTGTTTTTTTTTTTTTTTTTTTTTTTTTTTTGTTGTTTGTTTGTTTTGTTGTTGTTTGTTTTTTTTTGGGGGGAGGAGGTTTGTTGTTGTGTTGTTTGTTTTGTTGGGTTTCTTTGTGCCCCTCCTATTCTGTTCCCTCAGCCTTGAAATGCTAAGTACTAAAGAGAAATATGCCTCTAAGTTTTTTTATTTCTTATCTTTTAGCCTGAACAACATAATATAATTAAACAAGTAAATTATTACCAGAAGCACATAGCTTATTATAAAGCTGTTATGGGACAGTGAAATCAAATAGCTTTTGGATTTTCTTTACTAGCTACCTGCAGGAGCATCAACAGGGAATTAGCAATGACTGATGCTTGGCCTTTTCTTGGCTTTCCAGGGCAGGTTTCATCAAGTGCCTGGCAGCATGAGGGGTGAGTGCCTCCTTATCTAGGCTGCACTGGAGCCATATCAATTTTAAATTAATTGATGTAAAAGCCCTGTTTCCTGTGAGGTTGTTATCTTGGCTTGAAAGTGAACCAACACAAACTACATTTTAATATAGCCTACTATAAAGCAGTGACAGTTTGCACTGCTGCAATTAGAGGCTTCTAGTTCTTCTCACCCTCTTAAAAGACCATTTCCTTTCAGCAGGTTTCTGCATACAGCCCACATGGGCTCCAGAGTACTGTTCTTTCAAAGCCTAAAAAATTATCAGGAGAGATGGTTGCATGTGGTTGCACTACCTATGAAATGTAGTAAGTGACCTGAACTCAGCTTTAACTATTAACAGTGCCTTCTCATCATATTTGTGATGTTAGTGGCCTGTGAGGAGACAGAAAACTCTGCACTGTGAATTTGTTTTTCTTATTAATTGTTTTGAAATTCTGAATGGTGAAGAATGCTGGTGCATGGCCACCTGGGTGCTATTTGATACAGCCACAGCATCCTCTGCAGACTTCTAAAGTGAATCTGTACTTGCAAAAAGTCTTGGGAGAGGGCAGCCCTCATCTGTGATCAAAATTGTGAACGTCTGTACTGTGGGCAGAACAAACTGACAAATGCACACTTGTATACACGAAAAACACATTAGTCAATACTGCTGCATGAGAGGGAGTTAGAGTCCTCAAATTTATAGCCAGGCATTAAATACATAGAGAAGAGATTTCTTTCCCACCTGAAGTTATCTGTGACTGATTTACATCCTGAAGTATGAGCAATAGATTCTGCCTCCTGCTCTGCCATGTATCCTCTTCATTTATATCACTGAGCTGACACTACAAAATACAAAGTAGAGGTTTTGCCTGGTGGAGGAACAAGTCATCCCACTGCAGCTTTGAGCCTCAGCATATCACACTTGAATTTGAGAGGAGAAAAGAATTTGATGCCTGTGCAAGATGATGCTTGCAGACATTCAGAGACTGAACAAGACTTTTTTTTTCCCCCAAGAAAAAGAATATAATTCATAAACTATTGAATACAGCAGAAGGTTTTTAGCTACTCTGTTCAAGTCTTAAATTAATTCAGTATGAAGTAATAGGTGGAGAAATCTTTGGCTCACTGCTTTGGTTACAGAGGATCCTCCTCCTCTGCACTTTCACAGCCCTGGCCAGACCCCACTGGATTCTACACGTGTACCAAGGGGGGCTGATGGCACTGGAGAGCACAGGAGAATGGGGTAAGGGTACAATAGCAGCTTGACTTGCTATTTCCATTTGGAAAACTTTACATAATGAAAACAGCTCAGAGCTCCTGTTTCCAGTCCTTAAAGCAAACATGACATGTTTCCCCTGAAATAATTTGAACAGCACTTTCCTTGGCACAGCAGTGATGAAGACATTCTGACTGCAGCTCTAAAACACAAGACACCAAGCACTCCTGTTAATTAACACCTGTTTTCCTGCAAACACAATCCACCTTCTCTGCTCCTGCTCTGCCAACATACCTGGAGTCTTATCATTATAAAGGGTGACCCATTGCAAGAACATTTGAAAGCAATTCAGGGCTCTGCATAATTCGAATTCAGTGGGTCATTCCTCTTACAGCCAAATAATGACATTTAATTTTCATTAGATTATGCAGTGCTTGTTTGAATTGTGAGCTAGTGAGTAGTCCAAAAATGGAAAAGAAGTCCATTTAATCTCTTTTTCCTCCTTTATGTGTACTTAAAATAATGCTCAGTTCGTTAGCCAGGAGTCATTGTTCAGGTGGGTTACACAGAGATAAGAATAGATTGATGTATAGAGTGGCTACCAATATTTGAGCTATGTGTAACCCTTAAAGTCCTTAAAGACTCATAAGCAGAGAGAATACCTTCAACATGGAATATACATGCCATGCAAAAAGTAAAAGTAGCAAATAATGCACAATTCTTGATACCATTCTGGTCTTATCCAGAATATAAATGAAATTAGTCTTCAAACACGAGGAGGAAAACATTTGCTTTCCTAACTGCATTCAAAATATTTTTTCACATGCTTTCAAACCTGATTGTCTGTTAATGCAAATGTAATGCTTTTTTCAGTTTAACAATATCAAGACAAACACTTTCCTTGTATGTAGGTGACACTGTCTTAAGTGAGAGCTGTTAAAAATATGAAAAACAAGTGTATAAAAGAGAATTACCTACTAAATAAAGTTTATTATTTATATTTCAGAGGTTTTCAGTGTGACAGGATGCTTTAATTCTGTGCTTTGTTTCACTTTCCTGTCTTTCTATTAAACCAGAGAGAGAAAAAAAAATACAATGCAGCTGCCAAAGACTTTCTTAAAGAGAAAACTGCTGGAACATTCTCATCTTTAAACAGACAGCGCGTACCACAGTTGAAAAATTCATAAAGAAACATGAAATGACATGTAAAGAAATCAACAAATATCTTCCATCTCAAAGTGCTCTGAAGTCTTATTTCTGCAAACATAGCTTTGATACCTTTGCAGTTGTAGTCTTCACTGATAATTGCGTTTGACAGAAATTCCTTTAGAAGTCAAAATTAACTTATTACTAAGCACATTTTCTAAAGGGGGACAAAAAAGGAGCTTTTACCAAGCTATTCATTTTCCCTGCATATTTTCACTGAAGTGTCTCTCTCTCTCTCTCTCTATTTGCACAAGTGTTCATAGCCTGTTCTTTGCTTGCCATTTGGTCCCTGCCTGCTGCAGAAGGGAGTATTCTGCATTTTCCACCACCGAGGCCACTCCAGATTTCAGTATTCAGAGAACAAACATGACACACCCCACTCCCTTCAGTTTTCAAATGCTGGCTTTATCATTACTCACACAGAGGAGAGCTGTAGTTCAGGCCTCAGGGGAATACTTAGAGATAACTGTCAGCGCAAGAGGCACCCTGAGCTCATTCTTGTTTGGGCTCCATCTTCTCTGCCTTGAAAACCTGGAGTTTGTACATTCATTATCATTGGGAAAGAAGTTGCAGCCACCCATTGTAGCAATAAGCCTCAGAAGAAAATCCAGAAAGCTCACTATAATGTTTTAAAGTCATGTTTTTATTTCATTGTAAAATAGAGTTTTTTCCCTGGCTGTCTGTCTGCTCCCAAAGTACTGGTAGCACCTTCATTAGTATGCGAGAAAACTGGTCAAACTGGTTCCTGTGAGAAAGCCTCCCCTGTCCCCTGCCTGTCCATTGTAAACCCCTCCCCTGTCCTCTGTCCCCTGCCTGTAACCCTGCCCCCTGTACCCCCGGTCCCTTGTCCAGGATGTGACATTACATCCCCCCGAGAGCCCTATAAAAACCCACTCCCTGGGAATAAAATCCTCTTTGCTTCCTGCCCACCGGCTGTGTGTGTGTGGTCCTGCAACACCTGGGGCCACGTGGTCACCGCGTGGACCGGGGAAGGAAAACGGGGAACATCCCATCAGCTGCCGCAACCCATCATTAAAGATTCATTCTAGAAAAGCTTCAAAGGGAACACAAACTTCCATGGCTTTTCTTTTCCCTTGATATATTGGGTTTCCTGAAGGAATTCAAGAGAGGTTAATTTATTCTGCTTCTGGATGCTCTGCCTACTGTTTCTTTGATTCTCTGCAACAAATTTGCAGTCATAAAATGTTTGAAATTGGCCTCCAGCCAGAATCTGCCAGGGTTTCCCCAGGTGGCTTTTCCTTTCTATTTAGCTAATGTGTACCAAACACCACTGCACATCTACACAAACAAAAAAAAAAAAAAAAAAAGCAAAACCCAAAAAACACCACCACCAAAAAACCCCACAAAAAACAAACCAAACAACAACCCCCCAACAAACCAAAAGACAAAACAAAATCACAACCTCTCCCCCCCCCAAAAAAAAAAAGCTCCAAGACACATCAGTGCACTCTTTTTTAAAAGCAAGCCATTAAAGCAAATGTAACAAACACCACTCCATATATTGCAGTTAACTTGCACTGAAGGAGTTGGTCATACAAGGTATTACCCATATCTGAATCAATGGACAAGTTTCTGTTAACCTCCTGCTCTCCAGTGCTGATTCACATATTTGGAGCCACTAAGGTTAGCTGTGTTTGGCCATTAAGGAGAGCAATGCTTCTGTGGCCCCTGGGCCACAGAAATAAGCTCTTGCTCCACCAAAAACCATAACCATACCCAGACAGAGGTGCCACCATGCAGGTGGAACCCCCAAGTTCTTGTCTTACATTTTTTGGCCACATATTTTGTTCCATCTGGCTGTCTTGAGTAGCTTCTCTCAGAATATATTTTTTTAGCTCTGCTTTATATCAGCAAGTAAGTAAATGGGGATACTCTCACACCCCCACAGTGTGGGCCAGTTGGACTGTTCATCTGCCATTTGCAGTGTTCTGGTAACAGTGATTTTCTTTCACTTGAAGCAATACATGCCATTCCATTTGGGCCAGCAAAATAAACTTTATTTTTCCACTTCTATAATGATTTGTGCCACTGCTCATTGCCCTTTAAGCTCAATGGTCCAGCCAGTTTACCATTCTCCTGTCCATCTACAGCCAAGATGTGCTTTTCTGTATTTGCTCTGGGTTACCTGTAGCTGCATTAGGGTACATTACCTCAAATATGTCCAAGTATTTCCAAGTATAATAGATTGCAAATGTCAGGTAAGAGTTAGCACGAGAACACAAAGTCATGACAGTCAGCTGAACACAGAAAAGCTACAACCAAGTACAACTTCTATCAGTGGGCTGGCAAGATGACTCTGACCTTGTCTCCTCACAGCTGAAAAACAAACACCCCTTCAACCTCAAGCTGGCTGTTACATGGAAGCCTGCTAGTTTTTAATGCTATGATCACTAGTTTTTGACCTTCTACATTTAATTTTCTATTTGCTCTTCTCCTCAAAGAAAATGCAACTATTTTTTTTCCAGAATTATGTGTAGAAAAAGCAAAGGCCTGCATTTAGCAAGCTGATGCCCAAAAGCCAAATTATAGTGAAATAATCTCTGCTTGCACTTAGTCTAGTTTTTGCACATTTCACTGATTCATGACTGAAAGCAGATACATACATGGATGATTCTGTTTTGGTGGGGGTTTTGTTTATTTGTCTGGGCTTTTTAGCCCACCTTTTAGTCCATTCCCATTTAGTCTGTTTTCTTCAGCTGATAGCTGAAAGGAAAAACACTGATCAAAATACATGTCACGAGGGTGTTATAATCACAAGAGAAAATAGATGCTCTTGAATTTTCAGCTTGAGCTCTGAGCCCAGTCAACAGTATCTGATATCTAAAAGAGCAAACTACACACTTTTCCTGTGTCTTTCTTAAAAGTAGTGCTATCAAATCTGAGTTAAATTTTCATTAGCAACCACAGAAAGTACATGCATAAATGGCAATTTAAGCATGAATTGTAAGTCTGAATTGCAAATCACCCATAAACACAGGAAAATTTGAAAGTGAAATAGAATGCAGTAAGATTTAATTAAGAGCAAATTAAACCATTGCAACCACTCTTAATGTGACTCTTTGCTACCACTTTCAGTAGAAAAATAAGTAACTCATCTGTCAAACTGCTGAAATAATCCAACTATTGAGGCAACACATAGAGGCTAATTTTACTGTGCATTAACTTTTCTGTGCATGTTCTTTACTTTTTTTTCCCTCCTCTTCCTCCCCTCTATCCCCTCCTTTTCCTCTCCCTGCTCTCCAAGATTCTCTTGCACACCTTTTTCCAGCGGGCACTAAGAGCAATGCTCTGGATGGAGAGGTTTCCATAAGGAGTGGTGAGGGCAGGAGGAACTTTTTTTGCCGAAATGGATGCTGTGGATCTCCAGCAGCCTCAGTAATTCTGTCAGTCTTTCTCTGCAGTCTGAGACCATACACATATCCAAGCTACAATTTTTCACTTCAGGCTCTCTCCTTACAGTCCTATGGGGGAGAAAAAAATTTAAAAAATCCAAGTTTTCTGGAAAGCTATTGATGGCTAGTATGACTTTTTGGGAAAAGGAACATTTTCACTGGGCTTTGGCCACTCAAAACGTTTAGAGGAAGTCAGTAGAGATATATATATATATATATACACACAATCCAACTTTGTCAAAATAGCATATCCTTTGAAAACTTCAGTCAAGTCTTTGAGGCTCTATTCCCTGGGTGCAGGGGCTCTATTTTCTGGGTGGTGAGTGGTGAAATTCTGATTAAACAATTCATTGGCACCAGGAAACTTTCTATCAACTACTGAAGGATAAACTGGAAGACCATTTATCTTCAGATAAGTACCCAAAAGGGTTCATCCTGGTTTTCAGAAGCATTCAGGTCATGGACAGAAAAGCTTCTGATTACTAATGGGGAAGGTAAGATTACTCTTCAGCAGTGTGACTCAGTGATTTCCTACCGACTGAGGAAAAAGAGGCAATCCTATTCATATCCATTCTAGCTATGGTCCTGATAGAAATAGATGTTCCTGCTCATCTCCACAGGGGAAGCATATATAGCAATATCTTGAGTGTGTAATGTAACTGGTGAGTCATGAGAATGCTGAGAAAACACACAAGGGACTTTATTACTGTTATTCTCAGTTTTCCCTAAAGCTAGTGTAGTGTAAAGACCCTTGATGCCACATTTTCTATGCCATTTTTAGGGTGTATTATATATTAGATATCTCAAGATACAAAAATTTATATATTGAGCCTTCATTTTGCCATACTGCAATTATGAGAAGTCTGTGGAAGAGGCTGCTCAGGCTTCTCTTCAGTCAATAATTGTATTTAAACATTTAAAATGTCTAATAAATTTATCACCTTGAACTAGCTGAAGAGCAGTAACCACATTAAAAATTAAGTACAACTACTCAAATTTTTAACTCCCACAGAAGACAATAAAATTATGAATTCCAAGAACACTAATAAATTTGGGATAACTTTTGTTGGGTATCCAAGGAAATGCTTTTAAAGTACATATGTAATATCACTATGGTTTAGTGCATCTGTTCTTTGAAGTCCAGAAAACCAATACTTTAAATCATTCTCTTTGAAAAACCAAGTGGTTTGTTGCATACAACACTACCTGGAGTTTGTGTGTGGTTACACAAGTCTCAAAGCCTGGTGGAAGTCAGGCAGTAGAAGTGTCTGCCTGGGCAGTGTGAGCACTGCCAGAAGGTGGGGGAGCACTGTCAATACTGACCTAAAATAGATCCCTCAGACCTGCCAGGGCACTGGCTACAAGAGGACTGCCTTATTTCCTTTGTTGTGTAAATAAAATAGAGCTATCTGGTCTATTAACACATTCAGGACTGCCTTTTACAAGTAAAGGAGCCTCCATTTGATCTGCCACATTTCTGTACTGCCTGCCACAGATGTTGGCTTGTGTCTCTGCCTGTCATGATCCTCAATACTTGTTTTTTGGGCACACTAGCTTCTATATTCCTGCCTTTGCAAATACTTCCCTTGGGCTTTATGGAATTTGTCTCAGAAGACATTGCTCCAGCCAGTTTCTCTCCAAACAGTTATACATCACATGTAAGAGCTCACATACCGGCTAGAAACACTGAAAAAGCTCAAGCAGAGTGTCCCTGAGAAATAAGTGAGGATGGGAGGAAGGAGGACTTCTGGGCTAACTAGTCTCTTTTCTGAAAGAATACCAGAAAGAAACTATTTCTAGGAACACACAAGAAAATCAAAGTACTTATGCTCTTGAATTAATTTATTCAATTCATTTGGTTTAAATTTTACTGGGGTCTGTGGATACTAATAAGAAACATGGGTTTGTCAAACGCTAACTGTACCAATCCAACCTCCTTCCTGGACAGGAGAGCAGACCTTGTAGGCAGGGAAGCCCAGGCAAAGTAGGCACCTTGATTATAATAAAGACTTTTGTTACCCTGTCTGATAAAACACAGAGAAAATACGGGCTAAATGAAAACACTACAACATGAAGGCTGATTTTAATGGTAAAACTGTACTTGGTAATTATCGAGTCTTCCTTTTTATAACTGGGAGAGACACTGTCTGAAGTCTTTTTGGTGGAAGGGAGCTGCGAGGGCAAGGTGGCTACAGAACAGACCCAGGGAGAGGGGCAACCCAAGCTGAGAGAGGTCTGTAACAGTCCTCAGTTACTCAGACAAAGAGGGAAATGGCAAACTTCTCTGCATGTCAAAGAAGAACCCAAATTTAGTCCTTACTTGCAGCAAAGTCATTACAGGATTAGAATGTGAAATAAGTAGAAGGGGTTGTCCAGGGAAATTGCGCAAGCTTTGAAGAAAAGGTAGATGACCACCCATCAAAAGAGCTCATGTTAGTTTGGCTTCCTCATGTCCCTTCTCAGCCCCATTTCCTGAAACTCCAGGAGAGACTTCTCTCCTTAACCATCGGAAAAAAAAAAAAAATGACTTCTTTAACAGATATTTACACTTCTAAGATAGAACTACTTAATATGGATGATGCTAAAAGTAACGCAAACCAGATCACTCCTCAGACTTTTTCATCTTAACAGTCCTTAACTAAACAACTCTAATTTAGCAGAAAGATGTTTATGTGCATTTGGGACTCCTATTTCACACACATCCAATTTATTTTTATTATAGTCAACAGTAGATTTACTTTCAAAGGTTTCAGTAATCTTAACATTTACAAAAATACCCCTGTTACAAATGCACCATCTCTTCCACAGGAACCCATAGAAGTAAATTCTCTTTTTCTTTAAGCAGGTCAAAAAGGCAGCATTTGCATGAACTTTCTGAAATTCTGCCACGTTGGTGGGAGTTTAATATGTGCCTATTCCCTTAGCAGGCTGAGACGCATCATTTGTGTCTGATACAGCAATTGTTTATGATTGAAGTTTCAGCTATTTGCACTGGTGCTTAAACTCACTGGGCTGATGTCATTGAGAACATGCTAGAGAATAGCAGGTCCGTCTCCATCTGCTCATTTTGACCACAAAATTAGATCAACTAGAACAAATAGTAGTAATAAAGAAATCTAGAAGGAAGTACATTGGGAAAATATGAACCATGCAGAAGCAGAGAAGTTCAGTAGCATTTTTTGTTATAGCAACAATTAAATCCTTTCTTCCGGTACAGACACAACAGCATAACCATGCTCTCCTTTTGCTCAGAAGGCTGTATGCCATACTCCAAAAATTTGGCTGGCCTGCCCTGTACTTGCCCTTCTCAATGCTGCTTATAGCCACCAAATTGGTGACTGCACTGCCACAGTATTAACTGAAAGAAAATTAGGAGCTGGGCACTACCTTGTCCTGTGGTAAACTCCCTCCATGTCACTGTTTTAGCAGACACTGGCTCCCACCCAGATGGGCCAGGGGAACCCCCAGGTCCAGCTTCTGGCTGAACAGAGGCCAGTGTGGCTGGTGGCAGAGCCCTCATCACCAGAGAGCTGCTGTCAAGGCACATGAAAGATTACTGCTGACAAGGCATCAGGAACCATCAGATGTACTTCACTGCTGCTTTTGGCTCTCCTACAATCTGCTGCCAGAGTTATTTGCTACATTTAGAAGGTTTGATTGTCCTCCTGCACGGGAACAGAAGCCCAGACTCCTCATTTCAGGACACTGAGGCAGCCAGGCTCCGGTTTGCCAAGCCCCGCTGCCATCCCCAGCACAGCGTGCCTGTCTGCAGCTCATTTCTCCTCTCTCCAGAAAGTCACAGGTGCTGCTGGTTCAGCAATTGCCAAGCACACAGACACTCCAAAACACTCTCACAAAACAATGGAACCACTGTAAAAAGCCTGTTAATGGTACCAAATGCTCCTTCTAGGCAACAGGGATAACAACACTCCAGTGAAAGGAAGGGTATATGTCTATTAAAGCCCACCTGCAGGGTCTAAAACAAAGATACGCAGGAGAGAGACAGACTATCACTAATAAGGAGTAATAGAAATAAAATTTCAGTATGTATTTTGAAACAAAAGCCACAGGAGGAACACTTCTTTGAAGCAAAAGCATATGAGCCCAAAGAACAAAACAGAAACTTGATTCAATCCCTCCTGCATACATGAGCAGTAACAAGGCTGACTCACATTAGCCCAATTCAAACAGAGCTCTGCTGCAGCAGCTGCTGTGACAGCAGGGCCCGATAGGAGCCAGCAGAGCAGGGACACTGCACAGCCCCAGAGGGTGCTGGTGGCATTGTTGCCACCCTGCCTTCACCCAGCCCTGCTCACTCAGGAGAGCAGAGAGGTAGAGGAACAGCACAACCCTCTCTACACTGAAGAAGACTATCTGTGCTAGTGCAGGAAGCCTCATGAAATCCCTTCTGCAAGCTTCAGGCTCCAAAATATCATCTCCACATACCTTGTGATGGCAGACAATACTGTTTTGGTTTGGAGGAGCTCTACTCGCTGCCACAAAATACTTTAACAGCCGGCAAGCCACTTGTGTGAATCTGAAGAACCAATACTCCAGTAAATACCCCACTAAAAATGAAAACAAGTAATCAAGACCTCAGCAACCAACAGATATGGCACCAAAGAGCCAGAAAAGCCCTGGAAGATTTGGTACTGGAAAGATGCCATCACAGCTGGGCAAATGCCTTTCACAGAAAGCTGAGCAGGATTGACACAGGTGTCAAGGGGAAGAGATTATGGCTGTTAAATCAGTAAATGTCTTGGTCTCAGGTGGCCTCTCACATCTTTCAAGATGACAAGAACATGATTTTCAATACAAGAAATAAGGTAGAGGAGCCACTTCTTGTTCTACTGCCCAAGAACCCTTCTAACCCCTTAATCCTTGTTTTCCCCACATTCATTAAACTCTCCATGTCACTTTCCTTTCAGCTCAAACTGTCATTAAGCTTAAGTTTGTGAGCCATGAGGACAAATAGAATTTTCATTAGTTTCAAAATCATACATTCTGAAACCAAATTGAAACTTTGTCCCTCCACACTGTTTTGTGCCTCACTAAGGGCCCCCCTTGTTACTTGTTTGATACTTCTTCACAAGGGCTGCTGGAAATGACTGCCAGGGATCACTGCAAAACAACAAAAACATCCTTGGCTTCCTTTCTCCGATCTCCTTCCAAATACAGACAAAATATATCACTAGTTTTTGCCAAAAATTACCATATTGAAAACTAGAGCAGGAGGACTGCTTTCCCAATCACCACCTCTCCAATGTCTCTGGTGGGCTGGATCATCAGGTCTACAAGTAACTTGCTATGTAATTTATGGTTATTTTAGTTGCTTATCAGACTCATTTTTGTGTTGACTTTGCTGCTGCTTATATCTTAAATGGCTTATTCTAAAGTCCTTGACAGAAAAATTCTCTTTTTTTTCCCCTTTATCTGCCCCAAATACCCCAGGGATATGCTGCATATGAATAATTGTTCTTATTAATTTGTCTTCTTATTCCAGACAGAGAAGCTTATATGTTAGCTTCCAAGCTATCATTTTGGTAATCTTGCCCAGGTAATATTGTTTTTCTGTTGGAGCACAGATCAGTCACCTGCCCCCTGCATTGCTTTGGGATTTTGTGTTGTTTAGATGCTATTTTTTTTCTTTTCCTTCATAAACTCCAATCCTTTCTTTTATTTTTTTTTTCAAAACTGTGTTTAATTAGCTAAATATTTTTTTAGCCTTGGTTATCAAGCCTAAGAAACAGTCAGATTTCTGCACTCTCTTATTAACAAGATTTATGCATAAATACTCAGGTATTTGTAATACAAAATAGTAATTATTTTGAGTTACACTGAAAGAAGTTTAACGTAAGGAAAAATCCACATGTACTCTAGCAAAATACAGCAAAAGCACCAGGGCAGATAGAGTCAAGGACCTCTGACATTCTTCTAATGAGCAGCTCCAGCCTTAGTGGAAAGACTACATTCAGCCCTTGCTAATCAGTTGCTAAAATAATGATGGTTTCAATCACTCTGATGAAGTTGATGACAATGATTAAGCTGGCTACTTTAAATGTCATTTTGATTAAAGTGATATTTAATCCATAAATCATGAAATTCACTCCCATTTGGCCTCATGACATCTTTCATGAAACTCAGGTGAGAAGTTTTCCTCTGGGGTGACAAACTCTTTTTCAGTTTTTCCCATCTACCTTTATTCCTAACACATGGAATGAAGTAGACTTTGCCCACTGAAGAAATCAGGAATTAGACAAACAGCAGGTATTCAAAAAACACCACTTATTGCACACAACAGCAGCTCAATGTTTTAAAATTCTAAATACAAGAAAGAAAAATTCAGCCTTTGCCACTGTGAATTTTTGGCCTCTAGGCAATCTCGGACTGCAAGCATGCAGTAAATTATCATTTTATTTTTTCATCATCTTCAACTAGATAAAAGTCTATTTCTAGCATACAAGAGCAATCTATTGGATAATGATAGTGAATACTTTGTCTTCTCAAAGAGGCATGCAGTACCCCAGTGTGATCATCTAGGGGGGAAAAAAGGAACACTATTTCTGTAGGGGTGTCCTCAGCTATTGCTCTGACAGTGCTTATTGGAATTCTCTCTATGCACTTTTATTCCTTCACAGTATTTGTAAGGCATTAGTAGAAACAGTAAATTTCATCAGAAGAGCACTAAACGAAAAGGCTTCAACTAATACTGGGGTTGGAATTACTTCAGGCCACTGTAGCCATATAAAAATTCTAACTTATTGAGGAAAGGAATTAATAGCCCAGTACAGTAATATGATTAGCGATAGCTTTCTAAGAAAGGTTAATCCATTTAATTCATGGAGAGAAAAAGCTCCATGTTAGAGAATTTAAGCGACATTGGCTCAATTACCTAGACAGGAATGAAAGGTTAATTTGATGTGAAATCAAAAATTACATCTCTATACCTTGCTGGTCTACATTTACAGTAAAAATTATCACCAATAAATCTATAAATGCTGTTCAATTCACATTAAGAGATCTTCCAGAGCAAGGCATATCCCATGGAGTTTGGGTCAAGAAGCTGTTATAGTCCATGGTAAAATACAGAGTGCTAAAAGAAGCAACCAAAAGCACCTGATCTCTGCAGTGCTCTGGAAAGCTCACAATTCAAGCACACCTCAGAGGGAAAGGCAAAAACTCCCTCCTTCTCCCACTTCCTCTGCTGGCTGCTTGGAAATTATCAAATACCTGCATCTATCTGCCCTGCCTGCCTTGTCAATGGATTGTGCACTACACTGGTTTCACATGTTCCTCACACTGCTGGTGGCAAAGAGGACAACCAATGTCCATAAATTGTAGTCCATCCTAAAAATTTGTACCAAATTACTGCTATTACTCTGGCTCTCAGGGTAGCATTGGCACAGCAGTGATTTTACAAGTCATCTCAGGAGGTGAGTCTCCACATTGCCCAGGAAGGTCCCCATGAAGTTTCTCCCACCCCCTGTGTAGACACCTTGACCCAATCCAGCTTCTTTGGCTATGAGGCCAGCCTCAGGCCCTTCAGATTTCCTGGAGACTTGGCCAAAACCACAACTACCTTTTTATTTTGAAGAAAGTCCTGAATACCTGTCACATCTGTTATCCTTGGTATAAATCACAGCCAAGAATAACACCACTATTTTTAGAAGGATAGCAGCAAACTATCAAGCATGACTTAGAAAAAGAACTAGAGCATGAGATACCATAGGAGAAATCCTGAGGACAACTAGCAACTTCACATAAGATACCAAAAAGATAGCAGGGACATACTGCAGCTGTAGGGATTAGCTTTTGGGGAGAAGCCACATTTTCTCCATTCCACCAACCCAGGTCTACTGCATTGGAACATTTTCTGGAAAAAAGAGAGACACAGGGACAAGAGACAGTTATAAATGGGAGATGCTGAGTACAGCATGATAGGGACTGTTTGCCTGCATACCCAACCTGACTGTAGAATCAGTAATGCTAGGAACTAGTTTTTAAAAGTTCGTTTTTCCTCCTAAATTAGTTCCTAAAGTTGAATCCCTGTAGCCTTCCCTGGCCTGACTTCAGGAGAAAAAGCAAATGAAATAATTAACTATATATTTCAAACTGAACAACATTCCCCCCCACCCCACACCTCAGCTTCTTTGATTCCTTCAAAATAAATCAGCTGTGCTGGAAAACATCATCTTTACATTGGATTAGTCAATCCATTCCCTCCACCATTCCCGGTCCAAGCCATCTGTCAGCCCGATAAGTTAGGAGGTACAGCTGTGGGTCAACAACATGCAGGCACCAAACATAGGCTTCACCTGGAAAGCCCTGTGTGTTGCTGTCACAAGATTATGCTCACTAAGAATTTGCATTTGGAGTCACCCCTTCTTCTGGTAGATAATTACCAAGAAGAAAAACCAAGGAGTCTTATTTTCAGAGTAGATTCCTCCACCTAGCTTTGCAAGTAGCTCCCCTTTACTGACCTGGAGCTGTCCATCTGGCTTATATCCATTTGAATATGGAGGAGGTTCACAGATCTTGTCCTCTAAGTCCTTGGTGCACCGATAGCCCAAAATCCGTCTTCATCTTAGGTGAGACCCACCCTTTCCCCAGGCCTTGGCTTCCTCCAATTCCTCTGCTGCACACAGCCAGAGCCTCCCAAAGCACCAGCCTCATATTTGAATCTCAGTAAATCCTATTGTGACAACGCTTATGAATATTTAAAAAGGCAGGTACAAACTCACTAGAAGAGGGTAAACCCAGGATTTTATGAGTGATTGCTCTTTTACTGTCTGCCCACTTCCAATTTCATCTCTCACCATATTGAATAGACACAAGCTCTTTGACTCAAGGTTAGAAAACATCCAGAACCTACAGACATAAGTGCACTATGTTAAGGAGCATTAAATTAGTAGCAAACCCTTTCTTGGAGGGAGCAGTGCTCCTCCTGAAACAGAACAGCTTCACCATCATCTTTGATTCAGCTGTGCTGGAGCAGAGACATTTTGCAAGTAAACAAGCACTTCACTGTGAGCTGCATGTGCAAGTCCTAGCAAAAAAGATGCTTACAATAAGACTTATTTTACATAGTACCAATGACATTCATATAAGCATTTTGCTAGTAAGTAACTGCAGTGTTTACCATTAGCAGTAGATATAACTTTAAATATAACTTGAGAGGTATACCTGTTAGCATCTTTAGCAGCTTGCTGTGGATCTGTGAGGAGTATGAATTAAAAATACTGAAGTGATTTCAGGAAAATTTTTGCTCTGCAGATGACTGCCTAAGCCAAGTGGTTTCAGTGAATGGAATACAGATCATCACAGGACATTCCTGAAGCTGTATAATACATGCCACAGCCTTGCTTCAGAAAGCACTCATAATTAATGTGTCTGTGGCAAAAGGCATTCCACAAAACCATGACATTTTAAGTAAGTATCAAACATGACTCTTAATGGGAATTTTATGAGCTACTTTCATTGCATCCTTATTTGTAAGATTTGAAGCTTCACCCTTGAAAGTTCACAGGTCCTCAGCACATGGGATGTTTTATGGGATAGCTGGACACTATGCAGCACCTATAATGGCATAAACCATGCTTTAAATAAGTTTCAGATTTTTGTATTCTAGAAAGGAGCAGAAAAAAGAACAAGGAACTTGCTGTTTACCCTTAGATGGAGAAGAAATCTGAGGAGATCCTCTCCTACCAAGCATGCACATTTTCAAAACAATCAGTCATAGCTCTGAATCAAGGTAAAGCTTTAAGATAAAACTGTAAGCCTATTGCGCTCCAATACCTTAATCCCTGCTCAGTCTAATAAAGTGAGTTACAATACCATAGAATAAATAAAATACCTACTCCAGAAAATACCCAGCACAAACCAAATGGTAACAAACACCACCCCCCCAAACACCTCCAAAAAGCACATTTAGGAAAAATGCCTCCTACCAGAGCCATACCTTCAGAGCTGTCTTCTCCCAGCCAGACAGGGCCCTTCTGCTTCAGGAACACCAGGGGAAGAGACCTGAATGGGTGGCCACTGGTGGGAAGACAAAGGGTGTCCTCAGTGGTTTCAGCTGTGACTGCAAACCAGGTGAACAGCTCCACCTAACACAGCCCTGGGTTGCCTGTGGGTGGGAGCCTTACCTGGGGCAGCATTACACACCCACCCAAACCTGCCCTTAGCCCTGGGCAAAAGGAAAATCCTTCTAACTCGGCCAGTGGGTTTCAGCATCAAACTCACCAAAGTTCCTGTTTCAGCCCCAGAGTATGAGGTGTGTGGAAGAGTGCCTTGAAAGTAAAGCATTCTCTTTGCTGTTTTGTAACAGCGATGTGTTCAGAACACTTGGACTCACACCACCAACATACATTAGCAGAAACCAAGTGTCAGCTCCGGAGAGCTATTCTGAACCACAGATGATGAAAAAAAAAAAAAAAAGGAAAGGAAAAAAGCAGGGAACTGCAGGACAGCATTCAGAAGTGATGTGGGGGGAGCCCAGCTGAGGCATGGCGGAATTGGGGAGTACCTGCAGCCCTGCACCCTCCTTCCCTTACCTGGGAACAGGTGCTCAGCACACTGTGAGCAGAGCCTATGGTGGCAGGGAGCCGCAGTGACTCAGGGCTTTGCCGAGGGGTCCCTGGCATCAACTAGAGAGTCATTTGGAAGCGCTCATGCAGAAAGCCTCTTTGGGGTTTGGATGATGAATAAGCTCAGCACAAAGTGCAGGGATGTGTTTGAAAACATGACCCTAGGCACAGGAGAAAGGGAGGGATGTCCACGCGAGGTGGCAGGGGTTGCGAGGAGAGGTGGGCACCACTTTGCCTCTGGCTGCCCCAGCTGGGGGCCCCCGGCTGGTCATGGGTGGGTGACACTGAAATTTTGCCTTGGACCCATAGCTGCTGCTGTGGTACCTAGATGTGTTTCACTCTGTTCAGGTAAGAAGTCTCTTGGTAAAAAACTTCTGCCTTTTTTTGTTGTTGTTGTGACTCCAGAATTAATGATATTGCCATCTCTGCCTCTCTTCTTGGCTGATCCTCCCTGTGAATGTGTTATTTTGGACAGTTCAGCCTTTCTGCCTGATACATTTAGCCTCAAGCCAAGAGGCTAGCAGGTGAGACTGGAAGGATTGACTTCCGCAGCACAAAACTTGGGCTTTCCAGGCAGGTGCCTCTCCATGTGCTGAGACATCAGAGATCCCTGTACCTCGTTGTCTCAATCTCCAGCTAACCCCGGCTGATCCTCCCACCAGCAAAGCTGAACAAAGAGAACTTGTGTCTTCAGATGGATTGGTCTCAACCCTCTTTGTGGCTCTGTGAACAAACAAAACCTCTGCTTTGAGCGAGAGATGGCTGCTGACAGCAAGAGCACACCACTTGAACAGGGGAAAGGACTGAATTAAGTAACACAGTAAAACTCATTTGTGACACTAAACAGAAAAATGATACTGTTCAGTATCACTTACACATATGGTAAACCAGCCTGGGTGTGGGGAGTATAAAAACGAGTCAAAATACAGATTGATTCTGAAATCAGTTCTTTTTTTATCCTTTAGAACCATGGACAGGAATGTACAGCTCCACAAAAACGGAGGCCAGACATATCAAACCAAAACATTTCCTGGGATGCTGCATGACAGTTTTTCTAAGGATATTTCCTTTCAACCACACTCAGTCTAAAAGTGGCTTCCATTTGCAGTTAAAGTAATCATGGTACACATTGCACACTCCTTAAAACACAATCTTTGTCATAGGCACTATGATTATTTTTCTTCTCTTTTTATTTGTTTTTACCGGTGAAAAAATAAACACAGGTGAAAATAAACACCTTTCCCCCCCTACTTCAACGTGTTTAGGCTATGTGTTTAAGTGGATATTATCTCCAGCTATTTTGATGAATAAAATTGAAGTTGAAGCATTCATTTATGAGTTCTAAAAGAAAATTTGTGTATGTAGCTTTACATATATATATATATACTCAGAAGCCCCAAATCAAACTCAAGTGTTTATCAGTGATTTTATTGACAGCAGAATCCATTTTGTTGAAATCAAATAGTTGTCTTATTTCAGTGAATGGTTCAAGACTTTCGGCTGCTATAAAGGTTTCACAAGACTCGCCCTATGCATTGAGAACACTCAGACCTCATGTTCACATTAGATGCTGTTTCAGGCATATCTACAGATCAGTTTTACAGTAAACATAATTTTATGTGATATAGAAAAGACCTAGGATCAGTAAAGGAAAGCATGAAATCAGGTGTAACTCAAAAGTTCACCTATTTAAATGAAGCCTGATTGATTCTACTCTTGTTAAGTGCTCAGCAAAAAATCTGAAATATTTGATTTGTGGTCATTAACATTAGCACTGGGAACCAATTATTTCACTTTTATTTCTGGACATCTTAATGTCCTTGTTGACTAAATAGAATGGACTAAAAAACTATTTAACTAATAAATCAGGCACATGATTTGCAAAGGCAGCTCTTCCCTTGCAGTTATTCCAACTATCCCAGCTGGATATTCATAGTGAACAAACCACATTTCCATCACCTCTGTTCCATTTTTAAGCGCTTCTAGTACAGGGATTTGCTCCAGGTTTCAGCAGCAGCCAGCAAGCAAGGAGTGCAGGGCACTGCCTGGTCTTCTCTCAGGTAATTAAGGAAGACAGGCAGAGTGCTGATCCCAGATCCTACCCACAAAGATGGGAAGCTGCCCATGAGCCACAGTATCTTCCTAGAGCACGGCCATTCAGAGTGATGTGTTCTCTTTGCTCTCTGAAGCCATCTAGAGACAGTTTTAAATTAATGTAAAAGCAAAGCTACTCTACTACTTACTGGAGAAATTGAGATGAAAATCACAAGTTTGTTGCCAATCCATATGGGCATATGGGTGTCTAGTGGGTTTTTTTCCAAGTTATCATTTTATCTCAGCATTGGGGGAGTTTTTCAGTTATAACTTAGGAGGCCTCCTCTACTGTGAAACCTGATTCCTTGCCAGTGGGACACTTCCCCACAACCCTGAGCACTGCCTGCAAGGCTTAAGGAAGGACTAGCTAGCTCTGCTTCCCAGAGGGTGATGTGGGGCTTGCTGTGAAAACCACATACGACAAGGGGAGGGTTACTGCTGCCTGTATCATAGAAACATCCATTAGACAAATGAAACTGAGATGGAGGATAAGGAGAGTGGTAAATGCTGTCCTGAGCACTCAAGTCCAAGATATTACAAACCATGGACAATTTAAAACAGTTTCTATACATCATAGCCTGTAAATAAATGTGACCAAACCATAGAGTAATTTTAGCATCACCTATCTGTGCAAGCATGAGTAGAATCAGCTGGAAAGGTTTTTGGTAATTAGCACTTACTTGTGCCTCTGTCCCCCCCGCAGAGAAGACAGAGCACATCTCTTGCCTTACCTTTGCTCGATGTTTTAAGTGTTTTTAGGTACATGAGCTCTTGGAAGAAAGAAGGTTTCTTAGGAAGAAAAACAGATTAGATAAGAACATATATGGACAAAACTTGCTCATAATAACCCTGCTCTGCCCAGGTAGATCAGAATTTTAGTTTGTCTCCTGAGCTGCTTTGGAAAAAATCATACTGTTAGCTGATATGAAAATGCCAACATGCTGAATTTGCCTTCACTGCTTCTCTATATAACACACAGAGAAGTAGCATAGAAATGATATCCAAGAGATAGCTTTGCTGAATAAAATGGATAATGTGAAAGATCAGTCTGGCAGCTGAACCATGCTAAGATCTGAATACATACAATTGCTGTGAAGCAGCAAGAGAGTTTTGCTTGTACATTTTTCTTCCCTGTGAGGGGGGTGAGGCACTGGAAAAGGCTGTCCAGGGAAGTTGTGGATCCCACAACTCTGGAAGTTTTCAAGGCCAGGTTGGATGGGGTTTGGAGTAACCTGGTCTATTGTAAGGTGTCCTTGCCCATGGCAGGGTGCTTGGAACTAGGTATTTTTAAGATCTCTCCCAAACCAAACCATTCTATGATATATACATGATTTTGGACTGCAACAACCAGCTCTGATCTGTAGAGCTGGAGGACCTTACACACCATCAGAACTGGAGCTGAGTGATCAGAACCACTTAGTCTGGCAAAAACAGATCAGCGAGAACAACTTCAAGTTGGAAGCAGCTTCACCTCTGCAATAATCAAGGAGAATATACAATGAAGTATAAAAAATGAGGTTAGTTGGAATCAAACTGATTTAATGATGTTCTGAAGTTACCCCGATGGGCAGAGATATTTCTACTCAGACTGCACCAGCTCAGGCAGTGGGAACTAGTGGGTCAGGTTAAATCATGGGCCACAGCCTCAGAGATTGTAAATCAGCATCACTGCTGGCACTCCATATAACCTGGCAATACCTGGGAGAATCAGACCCATCAATTTTTAGTTCATAGTATTTCATTTTGATTTAATGAGGAGCCTTCACAGAAGTCAGTGCTGTCACCTGCCTTTTGGTACAGTCACTGGTGGAGGAGCTGCAGACACCCTGTGGGTCACCTTTAGAAAGGAGCATAGGTTAGCACTGCAGAGGTAGAAACCTGGGTTTCATTTCAGCCAGCTCAACTGCTGAGCCACCATAAATATCCTCCATTGGGAGCCTCATTCCCTTCACGTTAACTGTGCTTTCAGTGAAACAGCTGCAACTGGTACAACACCAGTCTGACCTGGAAGTTTTATGTAGGTAATTTTTCCTTTGTAAATATCTCATTTACCTTTGCATGTAAAACTCCAAGTTGCCACTGATGTGCACAGACGTTTCCAACATTTTATGGTCAATTTGATACATAAAAGAACTAGAACATGGTTAGTATAGTTCAGATTGGAAGAGACCTTTAAAGGTCATCTAGTCCAATCTCCATTTTTCACTAGATCAGGAAAGAAACACAGATCTTACCCATTCCCTACCAGCATGATGAAAATATAAGTATTTGTAATTTAGATGTGTAACATCTAATTTTTAAAAAAAAAATAGTTAACATAATACAAGCATTTTGATTAAAGATGGTTCAAAAAAATCACAGAAGAAATTTTACTTTTTTCTTCAGAAGTCTCTGTTTCCAAAATTCAACTCTTTAAAGGATCCTAGAATTTTAAAGTCAATAACTGAAAAAACAAACTAGTGCTGATGACCACAATTTCACTGAAATGAGAAAGATTTGAGGAAGAAATAAAGGGCAAATTTCTCAGATGATGTGACCTGACCTGATGCAAAATCAATCCATTCTCTGCCATGGAAAGAGCTGTGCCATAGCCAGGAGAAGCTCCCTACCCTATTCTCCAGCTGTTCACAGTGTGTATTCTGCTGGGGTGATGGGGTGGTAATACTTCTACTACCTGCTGTTTTCACCCTTCAAGAACAGTCAAAACCTCAGCTATTTCTAGAACACTCAAGTTCAGCAGATGGCTCCAATATTAATACTAATTGGTAGATTTTTGAAAAAAAGCAATTATCAAGCATTCATGTATCTCTTCTTCCGTTTCTCGTTTGTTTGGTTGGTTGCTTGGGTTTAGTGTATATCTTTATTTATTCTTTCCTGGAAGAGATCAGAGATAATCTAAAGCAAGTGAGTCAGCTTGAGTCAGAAAGCCTAAATGAAACCTATCCCGTGTTCCTGTGCTGCTCACATTGAGGTATGCAATACTTGGATCTGTACTGGAGAAGATTCATGTTATAGAGGAAACATCATCCTAATCTATTGACAAGCACTGAAATCTCTAAGCCTGAATTCCTTGAGACAAGTCTTAGACATATAACTTATAAAACAGCCTCATTGAATCTGCTTCATTTCCCTGATGCATCTCAATAACCTTCAACTACTACTGTTTATTTCAGAGAAAGCAAGGAACTATTTTTTATTTTAGAATATTAATTATTCTTTGTATTCTTTTCTATTCTTGTATTATTGTTTGTATTTTTAGTTTCCAAATAAACTGGGAGCTTTTTTCAGCTTCCTTCAAAGCAAGACATTCATGAAAAAATAATATTTGCCATATAACTCTTAATTTCATGAACTTTGGCATTATTTATATTACATAATTTAATGCAATACTTTTTAGATAACCTTAACCTTTGGAAACATTTTAGTAGTAAGAGGCAGAAAGTCGCATCTGAAGCAATAGCTCAGGACATTTCAGATGACTTCTGGTCTTTGGTTTGCTAAAAGAAGTCTGAGGCTTCTTGTCTGTAATCTTACAGTACTTCACAGTGCTGGGCAGGAGAACTCAAAGAGAGCAGCTGACTGAAAAGACTGGAAATGTTGATAGGGGCAGATAAGAAGGAATGGCAGAAAAATACCTTGCAGCACAGGCTGCATAAATACTTCTTTGAGGGAAAGATTTCCTGTTAGGTCAAACCAAAGCAGACAAATCTAAGCGCAGAAAGTAATTTTAGGTCTTAAATTTACTCAGCAGACATCCCCAGTGTCCCAGATGTCAGGCTGATACTCTTGATTCTGGAGGCAAGGTAAAACTGAACGTGAATAAAGATGCTGAATCATTACAAATTCAGTGATTTCAGTAAAACCAGAGCAGGCATGGGACAGCACAGAAGTGGGCCCTGCAATGCAAGAGGAAGAGTAAGGACAAGGGTACATCAATGCCCAGTTCACTGTAGTCATGTGGAACAGACCATTGTCCCTGTGGAAGAAAAAAAGGTATAGATTGCATGTAGGTCTGCCCCTGATGGTGTTAAGAGAATGTATTATTAAAAGCTACGATACAAATACAGGATTCCCATGCCATTTACACATTATTTACATTCTTCAATCATGAATAACCTCCCTCCATTACAGCTATAAATTTAAATATAGTTTCTTATATTAAACCTCCCCCAAAATTATAGTGCTCTTGCTGTATTTTTACTTTATTATTTATCTGGGAAAATTTGCACAAGAACAGCCTTGTGGGGTACTAGAAAATCACTCCTTGTTTACAGACTGTCGGTCAAAGAGGAGACTGCTAAATCTCTTCAAGCAAGTAAGGGTCATGCAGGCTGTCAGTGAGGTGTGATCATTCTGTCTCTGCAGCACTGAAAACCGTGCTGAAATAATAAAGAATCAAAACATAATTAATTTTGTCCCAAGGGACAGGAAAAGCATTACAAATTTGGGAATTTCTGCCCCTTTTTGTTTTCTCAAACACTATCACCATGGTCCTTAATAAATTCAGATAATTTACACTTTATGGCAGTTTCAAAAGAAAAACAACTATATTGGTTTTTATTATTAAGATGAAAGCACTTTGATCCCCTGCAGCAGACGCTGGATGACTGTCCTTCTCCACTGCAGCTTTTGTAGTTCTGGGCTACAGCAATGAATTTCCACCACCACTAATATATTCTGTGACTGCATTTATCACAAGGGACTACCAATTCCCGTGGCCCAATCTTCTAATTGCTATGGAATGAAAAATTAAAAAAACCCAAACCACAAACGCACTTTCTCAATGAGTTTACTGCTGTTGTAGCTATTTCATTTCTATGTCATGTATGACCTTTGCTATTTAAAATATAAAAATCCCGTTAGATATGATGATTTAGAAGTGCCAAGTCTAAAACCTGAAAACCGGGTGTCACAGTTGTTTTCGTGTGAGTAGACATCAACACCACAGCAGCATAATCTTGCTGTAAATTCAGAAATAATGCAGTACAAAGAGAAAAAAGCTTGCATGACTTTGTTTTCAGCAAGATAAATATATTTTTCTATGAATAACTTTTAAATAAGATTTAGATAAAATCTTGTTCTCCAGCATTTGGACAACAAAAGGGGACAGACTTTATGACTATGTGTCAGACAATACAGATAATGGTATCATTGACCTGTTGGGTACTGAAATTAAATTAAAAATAATAAATCACAAAAGATGAAAAATCTATACTAAATATTTGTTTTTCCCCAATCGTCTTGAAGACGAGCATTTTAAATTCATGGCAAGATAATAAATCACTTTATAAGCTTATTGTTTTCCCAAGTGATAAACAGTTTACAGGGAAATTTCATTTTATTGAAAGGTAATTGATATTAATACCACTTTCAAAACTGGTATTTATTCCAGATCTGCTCCTTCAAGCTTCAATTTAATTTCCTGCACTAGGACTCTGAAAGGGTTCTTTGGTTTTCATTTTCAGGATTTCTTATACAAGTAAGAAATGTTCAAGTAATGTTCAAAATTAGACTAAAGGAAGCTGGGGATGAATTGGAAAAAGGGATCCAGATTTTCTCCCTGCTCACATGAGAAGCAGACATGAATTA
Organism: Anabacerthia variegaticeps; assembly: GCA_035583185.1. Taxonomy (NCBI): domain Eukaryota; kingdom Metazoa; phylum Chordata; class Aves; order Passeriformes; family Furnariidae; genus Anabacerthia; species Anabacerthia variegaticeps. The sequence goes on from JAWWEW010000166.1 coordinate 9,168,731, forward strand.
ATTGAACATTTCAATTCAAGATCATATCAAGCATGTGCCTGGTCATAAGCACATGCCATCAACTCATTGTTTCTTTCAAATTTTAAGCCTGGAGCTGTAGGAGTCTGATGAGTGACTTTGGATTTAGCCACATGGCTGTTACAGCCCGGACAGGGAGCCCCTGTGACAGATACACCCGACAAACCAATCGGTCAGCCAATGGACCTCACACCATATTCCACTGAGACTGTTCACACACTGCTATGATTTTCATAAGCAAAATGCAGGTAGCTCCATAAATCACTGTAGCAGTGCTTACATCATGTGGTAGACTAGTAAGCTTTGTCACACTACATTGGACTTGGAGCAGTACAGATTTTGGATCTGATCCTCTATTAATATGCTCTTGTCATACTGCACTGACTACTCCAGCCAAGACCGTGGCTAGGTGGCTAGACACTAAAAGAATCCTGAACAGCTCTTTTTCCATGGAAGAATTTGTTGATCTAATCATGATCCTGCAAACATTAAAACATTTCAGTTCTGGATCATGGGGTACTTAAGAGTTTTTCAATGGTTAAAACTATCAAATGTGGCCATACTTACCTACATTTCCCATTTCAAATGCTAGGATTGTTCTACTGTTTTGGTTTTTTTATGGTTATTTTGGATTGGTTTTGAAAGACATTCTAAACAAAGCAAAAGAAAAAGATCAGGATACACACCTCTCATAATTCTAGTCCACAGGGTGAAGCTGAAGAGAGACAGGTTTTCTCTGTTCCGTTCAGAGTCAGCTGTTTGCCCAGTTTGCTTGAATGCAAGGCTACGTGTGTAAATTTTCACACCAGACTGCACCTGGAACTTCACAGGTCAGATAAAATTTTTAATTGTGTTCCAGGTAAACAACTGAGTTCACAGCCTCTTCCAGGGGGAGTACAGACTATTTCCAAGGCTGGGAACAGATGTAATTTTAGGAATGAACTGCATTTCACACTAACTCACATCCTTTCCAATCCACTGAGTTCAATGGGATCTCAAGCAAAGCAAAATTTGGCCTACCATTTTAGCTGTTTCAGTACAACTTTCTTATGGATCCTTTACTTAATTAGTCGTCAGACCTCAAAGAAAATGTTGTCCCATTCACTGTAAAATAGGAAGGTCCACAGAGGAAAATAGTTGCATTAGAGAACCACATAAACGACATTAAGGCTACCTAGTTCAATGTTTTCAACCCTTTTTGTTTTCCTCTGCAAACAACGACAGTTTCAGTAAGATCTGAAGTGATACTCTTAACAAATAATACAATAGTCTGTCATATGGTTAATATTAACGTCTCTCTATTCAAACATGCTGAAAACTGAATAGAACAGTTAACATATAACAGTCACACATCCTTTGCTGAGTACAAGATTTCATCTCTAACATGAACTGAAGATATTCTCACCATTTCAGATCTTCATCTGTCATTCAAGTTAAACATTTTGTTCTCTTAAATACATTGCTCATCCCCTCCTTCTGGGTCTTTCAGGGGTGCTGCATGAACACATTCTCTCTGTAAAGGCATTGCTTATGATATGCTTCTTTCTTCAACTGAAATCTGGTTGTGTGTTTCCATTATGTTGCCAGAGGTGAATTTGCAGAGTTTGGAAGAATTTGGGAGTGAGAAGGTCTTATGCCTTATGAAAAGATTTAATTTTTAAACATCAATTTGGGCAGGATTCTTTACAGCAGAAAGACCATCTCGATGGAATTCATGGTGAACACTTTATTAATAGTGATCCCACTTTACAAATTGTTGAACCAGAGCTTTATATAGTAACCAGCTTTTATATTACAGGTATGTTCACAGGGCTTATGGGCAGAAGCAAGCTCACTTTTCTCATGTCCTCAGATGGTAGGATGTAAACGGTGTTGACAAAAAAGTCTTACAATTGTAGGGATGCAAAGCTGAGCCCCACCTAATACACCCTGTCTTTGAAAGGGTTTATGTGGTGTGGGCTTGAGGCCATACCCACCACAGTCAGCTCAGTTCATGCACAGTGAGATTGCGCCCAGCCATCACATGTGGCAGAAAAAGGTGGGGGTGAGACCAAACCTCATGGTGATCCACCTCACCGATACAACAAAAGCTCTGTATCTTTGCAGAAGGGTGTCTGAAGAAGAAAGGCTCCATCCTGGGGCATAAAACAATAGTTTGACCTCGAGTATATTTCTACTGAAAACACACAGCAAAGATTACAGCCATAGAAAGTTCTGTAAACAAGACAATTTCATCAACTTTATCTTTAAAAGAAACCCCAAAATCAAAACCACAAAAGAAACCCCAAATAAGACTTGCTGAATGAAGACTGTCACTACTAATTTTTTTTACTGCCTTAACAAAAAAAAAATAATAAAAAAATGACATACACCTTCAGCATTTCTTTTCCAAATTTACTTGACAGAGATTAAAATATTGCTTTATTCTGACTCAACATACAACAGCACAGTGTGATGGAATGTGCTATTTTGTGAAGTCTTGAGACTTGTGAACTAGAAAGTCTATGGCACATTGATAAATTTAACCATTAATTTGCTGCAAAGGAATATTTAAATACATTCTGTATATACTGTAATTTTTTTAATCAATCTTCTTACATTAACCAGGGAAGGCTGTTTAGCAATTAGTTATAGCTGATTCTTTTCCCATCAAGAATAAGCAGATATTTTAATACTAATAAAATTACTAACGTGTGTCACTGAACCCAATTCATTGCAATACTGGCTTATTTTGTTACAATTTCTGGGGGAAAGAGGGACTCAAAATTAAGATAATGCAAGAGGTGCTTTTAATGTGACTGGGATACAGCAACCAGGGAATGACACTTCTTCTCTAAGGCTTTGATCTGTTGCACAGAGTGACTTGTGGAAACCATCTGGTCTTATATGGCCCCATTAGAATCAGATCTGTGCATGCCTGGGGGTCTGTCCATACTGAACTATCTGCAGGGCTGAAACTTTAAAGTTCACAAGCCTAAGACATATATAATTAAGGTGACTAGAAAACTGAATGCAGGAACAAATTAGGCATCATGGACACTTAATGGCTGGATTTTGATCATATTGGATCTCCCTGACTCGTCTCTGAACAACCCATAATAAAAGAGAAGTTAAAAAAAAAAATACACAGACACCAAGAAGTACTCCTTGAGAGCTTACAAATGCCTTCAAACTGTAAAAGTTTAGAAATGTTGAGGGGTGCTAACAAACAACAGAGTTTGTGTTCCCACTCAAAAAACCCCAAATCGGAAACCAAAACCACACTTCTGCATTTTCCCTTGATCTTTGTAACTCTCCACCAAGGCAGCTCTAGTAGGCAAAGCTCAGAAGACGAAGCAGCCACAAGCTTCTGACCACTGAATCTCTAGAGACCCGAATCCCTCTCCACACTTGGCCAAACCCAAAGCACCTAAATGATTCCATTGACTTTCTTGGGCTGACCAACACATTGAAATAAGGCCAAGAGTTAAGCATCTGTTCAGTTTGGGGATCCTGTTCTCATTCCACAGCAGAACTCAGAAGTAGGTATCGGTGGGCCTGTTTCTGTGGTATGAGCCTGGGATACAGAGGAGAGGGGGAGAAGGGATTGGATCTGTGCTGGGCTCAAGGGACTTGGTCCCCAGGGTGTGAATCCCTGGCTAGTAGCTCGCTGCAGCGCTGCCCTGAAACCAGAAACACATATAAGAATGGTCTTGGCCTGTACTTAAAAAGGAATGCATAGCCTAAGCCTTTGGACAGCTGAATGGGACTGTGGTAAAATCCTCTGTAACTCAAACTGTGTAATCCTGCCTAGAAAGAACCTGATGCACGCTTCATCCCTCCTGGAACTTTTCCCTTAAAAAAATATTTTGTTAAAAAACACTATGATATGAGGGTGATTGACTATTTGGTTTCTTCTAAGTAGATGCTCTTAAATTAATGCATATAAATAATTTGTATTTAACTTCCTCCCTTCCTGTTTAGCAAAGCATCGAATGCACAGATCTCTCATTTCCCATCCCACAACCCCCACACAAAGTCACTTGGTCAATACTGAGTCTCTTTGCGTTTCACTTTTTAAGACAAATTGTGCCTCTCGCTCTGACTTGGCCAAGGGGCTCATGGGTAGAAAGGCTGTGTTCTCACTCATGCTGCTCTCTGCTTCTACGCTCGCCAGGTCATAGTCCTCCGACTGCCTCGCGTCCGTCAGAATCCGAATCTGCTCCTGCACAGTTTCTAGCAATATTTTCACTTCATGTTGTTCTGCTATAAGACAATTACTGACTGGGGAACTCACATTGACAAGTTCAGCAGAATAGGAGTTTTTGCACCATTTGATGCCTGTTACTTCAGAAACATTTTGCATTTGCATGCAGGCTTCGTCCAAGCCCACAGACGGGATGATGGGAACGGAGTTGGCCCTTGAAGAGGAATAGCTGACCAAGTCCTTATGATCCACGTTATTAAAATAGGGGGTTGTCTCTCTTGAAGGCAGTTGCATATTTGTTGAGGTGTTCCGAGGAGTTTTTAAACCACTGGATGAATACCTGGAAAGAGTAAAAGAAAGTTTTCACCGTACATCAAGTGGTCAGATGCAACTGGCAGCAGGGAAACTGCATGAGGTTTAATGAACTACGCTGACAGGATACATATCACTTTTCCCTCTCTCTAGGAGCACTTGGCAATGGTGGGGCCCTGGGGAAAACAACAGGCTCTGGAGACTCCTTTTGATTCTCAGATCTGCTGCTGGCAAACTGCCACTTGTCTCTCAGTCTCGTTTTGCCCACCAGCATATAAGAGTAATGAAAACTCCTTTTTAAAATATTTCAAAAGTTACAATCTATTATTAATTTGCTTTGAAATGAAATTTGAAATTCCATTCCTACATTTCTGTCTGGGGAAATGGATTGATACTTTCTTCAATGTCTGAACTCTCAATGTCAAATGGTTAGGAAAATGGTTTTAGGAAAATACTTAAAAAAGATGCAGATTAAAAAGAACTTTGAACACATATGGCTGTGTAATCTTTATTTACATAGAAGTTACTGCCTGTACACCCCTTCAAAAAAGTAGTGCATCTAAGTACAATGTACCTCTGAAAAACACCTGTTTTTCAATAGCCCATACTCATAATGTTGGCCTGGTTTGTTTTATTAGATCTCATCTGAAAATCGAGCTAATACATAAGGCTTGAGCAAATGTCTATGTTCTCTTGTTATTGTAATAATGTTTTAAAAAAAATCCCTTATCCTCCACTAATATATACCATAGCATGATTTTATTTATTGTGAGGCAACTTGGTGAATTTTTATCAGCATTGCCATTTTGTTTCAAAGCCAGATTCATTATTCTGGTAGGGAAATGTTTTGTTTACAAAACATACTGAAAAAAACCCATAAATGGAAAGTATACTAAATACAAAATAAAGGGAACAATGAAAAAAAAAAAGAAAAAAAGATTTTTCCCACCTGAAAGTAATATTACTAGCAATATGATAATAGAAATATGGTGCTCTGAGAGTTACTGCATCTACCACTCATGACTGCTAAGGACCACAGACATTACCTCAGTACCAGAATATACTTTATTTATAATCAGCTTATCACTATTTAATAAGGCAAGTTAATGGTGAATCTAATACGTTTTATCTATGGAAGAGGACAGTAACATTTAGATCCAGTGCGGAAACTGGTGCTCTGACTGGAAAGCTCCTTAAGCCTGCTAGACCTCACTAGGGACATCCTTCTACTCATATGTACCTCGCTGCTTTTTGGTATGAGCAGAAAAAGAGCTTGGGAAAAGAAACTGAATCACATGAAATAGCCATAGTACAGTATTAGCACACAACAGTAATTAACTGGAAAGGCTTTCTTTGGCCCCATCCTCCTGGCGAGGTGTCAGACAAGAGAGGGCAGGAGGTATCTTCAGGCTCATTTCTAGCAGAGCACCACTGACCTGGAATTAACTCATCTCTGGTGGCACTGTGTTTGTAACAACCGCTTGACACATTACCCTGTACACGTGCACACGTGAAGGTCTGTACACAAGTCCCCAGGCATCCCCAAAAGACCAGAAGCTACATCTGGGAGCTCTGTGATAAGGAGGGCATGTGAACTTTGCTGCTACATGATGGAAAGAGATACTGCTTTGGAAAGTCGGACCCTGGGGAATAACAGAACAAGTAGCTTTTTTGGATATGTGCTAGAATTCCTTGTCCATGCTACGCAGCTGCAGCTGTATTTTACATCTGAGCCAGCAGAGACTGAGTGTTGGTTAATTACATTTGCACTATGCTTAGACACACCTGTAGCCGTTTGTGGAGGGGCTTTTTAGAACCGTTCTCAAGACTCGGTATGGATGAAATGCTGATCAGGGATATTATTCCCGAGGCAGGACAATTAAAAAAAAAAAAAATGAAAACAAAACAGTGCAGACCTTTGGGTTGTGCCCATTCTTGTTTCCTTTGCTTATATATAATTGTTCAAACGACTATAGCTGGAGAGATCGCATCAGTTGCATTAGTCCCTTTTTTGGTAATTCAGGCCCTAAATATATTCTGGGCTGCACCCTGAAAACAAAGGGAGTGAACGTTTTTAATGAATTTCACATGCAATGGATGTATAATATGGATGATATATAAGCAAAACCAAGAAAAGACTGAATTAAAATGGGTTTGGTGAGAAACAGTAGCATTTGCCAGTTCCATAATAGAGATTCAAATTTTCTTGGTATTTTGAAAACTAATTGGCAGCAACAGTAACATGTAATGCAGTGCCTGGCATATTTCCATAATATTTTTTCAAATACAGATAGACACACCAATTTTATGCCAGAATTACATGTTTCTAACTTGTGCTCACAGGACTTTCAAAGGAGGACTGAGTTTGAACTAGAGTGCATACACTGTGTGCAACAGGTGAGGTATTAAACTAGATGGGATATTAAAGCTAAACCATGTGAGACTCGGCTTTTGGTTAATTACAAACTGATCCATGCTTCTATGTGTGACATCAGACTGCTGCTGTTTTCAATAGACTGAGACTTAGAACTATAATTGCAGAACCTTAATTACATTTTTCTATAATTAACTTTCCCAGAACCATAGTTCCTCCAAAGAAATATATCTGGGTTTTTATCTAAAAAATTATTTTGTCTGAATAAATTAATTCATCTGCATGTGTTTCAAAGTGCAGCTCTCTCTCTCTCCACCCTTCTCCTAAAACCAAGCAACAAAAGAAAAGCAAACATTTAGAAATATTCAACAGTAATTATGTTATACAGTGTCTAAGAGTCCAAATTAAGGAATGAAACTAAAAAAAGCATAGTAATTTTACTGCCCCTTTAAAAATAAATATTAAAGAGAGAGAGAAGGGTCTGGGACTTAAAATACAAAATGGATGTTATTTAGCATTTATTTTAGTCCAAACAGCTTTGCTCTAAGCCCTATGGCTAAAGGTGTGCAGTGTATGAGCCTGATGACAAGGTCCATTAGGATGAATGGGAATCATTCCAGTGGCACTGCCAGGCTTTGGTTCATTGTCAGCACTTATACTGATATATTTACACACCCATTTTCTACCTGTAGACATGACACACTGGGTCAAGTATACAGGAACACATATCTGCAGATGAACACATTCCCAGGCGCTAAGGCACTGCTGCTAACCCTTCCTGCAGGCTCACTGACAGCTGGTGATCAAAACACTGCATGTGAACCCATAACCCCCTGGGGACTCAAACTGGTTGAGAAGTAACTGACATGGCAATGGTTTCCTTAAACCACTCATTTCAAAAAGGTTTTTCTACTCTTTCAAGTAGAATACTGAATAAATAACTCATATTAGCTGTATTTGGCTCAAGCAATATTAGATCATGTTGCTTTTTGAAAGCAGCAAAAGCTTTCTTCTCAATGTGGAATGGGAAGAGAAGCACTTTTACAGGAGTAGACAAACACTATTAGGCAAATTATCCTCTTTTCTATCAAATATAAACATACAAAATCTGACTAAACTTCATCCAGAGCTGCTGACGGACAAAGTTCAGAATGCTCACAGAATTACAGAGATAATTCACTTTAATTTGTGCATCCCTATAGAAAAAGATGAAGGCGAAAAGGGAGAAGAAAGGAAGTAGTGTAATTTATGTAGGGAAGAAGGGAACTTTTCATCTGAGCTGGAAATACAGTGAGAATACCAACACTGCGGATCCAAGAGATATTTAGATTAGTGCACAAAATTAGGATCAAGTGCTGAGTTGATTGAGGCCAGAAGGCCAGTCTGGTCCCAATATCAAACTTCTGCAGAGCTACAAATTTAAAACACAGGCCAGTACAAGATGACACTTGCAATATCACACACTGGTTTCCCAGAGAAGAGTAAATACAACTACCCACAGCTTTGCTGTTTTGTACCTCACTTCTCAGCTTAAGAGAGGCTTATGGCACTCCCCAAAGCCTGTTACAAAACATCGCTGCTGATGAGAGAAGGCTGTCAGTGTGGTCCTTTAAGGAAGGGTTGCAATTTCAGCTACAATTTTCGCAAAGAATTATATGCACATTATCATACAAATGAACAATAATATATTTACTTCAAGAGGCAATAAACATTTTTTTTCCTCAGAAGAAGCAAATAGTAATGACAGAAGTGTCAGTCAAACTTATTTAAAAGAAGTCACCAGACACCCAAACCTTCTGGTGCTTTGTTTTCTCCCTTCCTAGGTAAGCCCTGTTCTTGGCCTTTCTTTCCTAATTACTGTGACCAGATTTGTTAGGTAGATTCAGCCACAACACATGCAGTGCTAGGGCAGCAGTGGAGGATGTGTGCCTATACGTGTGATGATGGCCACACACACACATGGAACAACACTTATTCTTGGTCAGTTTGTGGCTGTCATTTCTCAGGAGGTCAGAGTGATTAGTGGCAATAGCTCCTTTTTTCCCAAAGGAACATTAAACACATAGGTAACCTCAGTTCTGCACTTCATAAAGCCTGTTCTGATACAGAAACATAGGGCTCCTTTCTCACAGTGTAACTCTTCACTGTGACTTACAGGGGTGCAGATGAAATTGGTGGGTTTTTTATTCCATTCCAGGTATCATTACTGTTTTTATATAACATGCTTGTAATGACTCTGGAAAATCTTTGGAAATCTATAGGGATATGTAAATATTATGCAAAATATCTCAGCAACTGCAAGACTTCAAAGGCAGCTGTAGGTGCTCAGGAGCACTTCTGAAATTCAGACCTTATGTACAGCTGAAGCTCAGTCAATAAAAAAGGGAAAAAAATAGTGGATTTTTTGGTGCATTTTCAAAGATAAACCTGTGTAAAGTGATCAGCCTTCAGTCTATAGAAAACACACTTCACAATGAACATGGATTTATTTTAAAAAACCATAAAAGTTGGACTTCAGAATTACTTTCTCTTATTTGCCCAGTGCTGATTGATGGAAGAAAAAAAATGCTATCCATAAATTACTAAAACATCACAGCACTTCTATAAAAAACTGTTATAATGAGTAATGTTGCCAATCACTTACAGTTTGTTCTAATCCCTCCCTCTACAGCTTTTGAAAGCCTTAAAAGAAACAGCCAGTCAAATAAAAATACATTTGACTTCAAGTGGCTCCTTCAAGGAGCCACTATGCCAAAAACATTTTTCCACTTTCAGCCCTATAAACCCTGGATCCACAGCATGCTACAAGAAAGTTGGAAGGACTGTAATGGCAAAGCACATTAACCTCCTAACAACAGCCACTCACAAACTGGATCACTTCAGCTATGTTATTACTTACCCGTGACAAGGTATTGTGTCCTGGTCTGTGATCCTTGACTCTTCTAGCTGTTGATATGCTGGTCCTGTAATTCCACTGAACCTACCCCGAGGCAAGGGAGGAGTTCTCCGAAAGGCATTTCTGTGTAGCATCCCACTTTTTTGTCCTGGGCTGCAGCATGAAGAGAGACTTCTAGGAACAACACCAAGAGTACAGTAAAAATTATCACAGCAAAAGCATAAAATTCTTCAAAGTAAAGGTTCAGGATTAATAATGCATGGATTACTGTTCTTATAAACTTTGCTGTGGCGGTCTATGATGTCAGTAGAAATTCTCTATGGACATATAATACTATGATCCACCATTAGCTGTTGTTTATGCCATATTTAATACATCAACCTCTCTTCTCAGAATGAAAATAATTTCCCAGTACATTAAATATTTTCTTGCATTTGATGAAGGATGCTTCTTTTTTTCCATGCTGCATATCACAATTCTGCTATACAGAGTTGACTCCTCAGACAGTATAAACAAACAGCACAGCTCGGTCATACCCACAGCTGAATTCAAGATCAGATCTGAAATTGAGAGCCCATTATATCACTTCTCAGACTACAAGTGCTGCTTCCTGATAGGAAAAAATTGAATTGAGAAAACAAGTATAAGTGAAGAATATAAGTGAAGCCTGTGAACTGCAGCTTGAAGAAGCCATCTAAGACAAGTTTCCTCCGCCTTGAACAAGATTTCTATATTGTTTTAGTCTTGTTTTTTATACAGATTGTTTTCTTGTTTATATACATTGATAAATACTGTGTTGTTTCTTGATGTGCTATAATAGAAACTTGAATATGATAAAAACAAGTAGCAGTTTCTACTTACGTTAAAATATTGCTTTTGTAAACATTTTTCTAGTGTTTTGGAAGGAAAATGGATTTTGGTTTTTTTTCATTTCATGCAGAAATTAGAAGTATCTAGGATTGACAGTGTTGGTATATAAACCATAAATCTCACTGTTGCTAAAGCAAAACTATGGGAACACAGAATGAAGGCAAAGCATAACCTATTCTTACTGTTCACAGGCCACAGTACTGTGGCCATGGCGTGACTGGCTATTCATTTTCCAGCTACTCCTATTTCTCCTGGCATGTTCTGGGTCTCAGATATGCATGTTACCTAATATTCTGATACACTGTTAATGATAACATAGGCTTTGTAGATGCCTTTTACAAGTCATTATTTTTGGTTATGTGAATAATTCCAACTTTTGATAAAATTCAGCAGTGCAAAAGACTTTTGATAAGTTTGCTTCTTTTTTTCCTATTATAACTTAGAAGTAATCTGCATTTTTTACCTAGTGGGAATATTATTTATACTTAGGGCCACATCTACTCCCAAAGCAATTCTTGCTTGGAACAAGAATCTTGGACAAATTCTCTTGGAGTTTACATTTCCATTAAAACCAACCTTTTCTGCCCAAAGTTAAAATAAGAAAAAAATTCAAGTTCCTATCCTACTGCTCAGGCTAGCAGTGTTTCGTCATAGTCTCAGCTCTGTTTTTTTTTTTTTTTTCCCACACCTTTACTTTTCTAGTGCTTTTTAATTGAAAAGATCAATAACCCATAGCAATAGCATTACCTCCCGGATTTTTGATGCTTCCTATATAGATTTTTCCCTTGCTACTAAGGAGGCTGTGAAAAATTTTTTAAAAAAACCTGAAGTACTGGCCTTTTAGTTCTGAAGGCTGAGTTCAAGTTGCGAGTTACAGTTCATATTCTGTAAAATAACACTACCAAGTCACAAAATAATTGACAATTTCTGCTCATGAGAGTCTGAGATTATTACAGCAGGGGATCTCAAAAGATGCAGCGGAATGAATAATTTGTGATGGATAATGAATTTCAGAGCTTTTTACTGACTGGAGCATAGTCATCAATGTACTACAAAAGTAAGAAAGTGATTAACTTATCAGACTTTAGACTAATTACAAATATTTGAAACTAGAAAATTTAATTTTTTAATTGTGATTGGGTTGATGCCCTTGTGCATCTTTCTTGTTAGATGAGAGCACACAGTCTCCTATCTAATAATATGCACATGAGAATTCACAAAAGCTCCTCATTTGTACCAGATATAATTTCAACACCTACAGGTATAGCTCAGGCATCACCTGCAGCAAAGATGCTGATAAACAACATATCTGGACTTCCTTCAATTTGCAGTGACACTCTCACTGCTACGTGGAGCACTACACACTACAGGCTGATAAGGTGCGTGGGCTGCTAAGACTGAAGAGATCTGACACGTGCAACCACAGTGGTTCCAGCAGTGACACTGAGCCACCAATTCTTTGCTAATGGGAGGTTCTTACGCTTTCAACATTTCAGACCAAAAAAAAACAAGGGAAAAATTAACAAAAATCACTTGTGGTCACGAACAAGACGAATTCACCAAGGACCAGGAAATACTTACAGACAGAGCAGCTGCAAGCTGCAGGATAACTCTCATTTCTTCAAGCACCAAAGACAAGACAGTAACAATTTCTGTTAAAAGTTCTATGAAAGTGTAACTCCAGCATCACAAAGCTTTTCCTGTTTCACAAAACCATTATGAACACCAGCAACACCTTCTTCTAAAAATCTTAATATATCCCCCCTCAGACTGCTCTCTTGCTCACATGAAGAATTCCTCCCTCTCAGGCAAACAATGCCTTTCAGATTTCTTCAGGGAATTTATTGTCCTTCAGCCATCATTATGGTTTCTTCCTCCCTGCACTCCACTCTAACTGGGTAAAAGAAACCAGCCCACATAACTGAGCCATTCAGTAAAATAGACCCATTCATAAAGCTGTGGCAGATATGTCCTTGAAATCTATTAATCAATTACTCCAGAAAAAAAAATCAGAATATGCCTGAGCTTGTTCACGAGTGATGCATGAACCAGGGAGAAATATAGTTCTGATGAATTAATGGTTTGAAAAACTCAGTTAATTAAGAACTTGGGATTCATTGTTGCAAATTACTTTCTGTGAAAATCTTCTTTAGGTTGAGCAACCAAGTAAGAACAAAGTCTGTTCCTGCAGGTGGAGCATTCTCTTCTCGAGGCACATACATAGCTCCCAAGCGCAGTTAACAATATTCATGAAGAGAAGACAAGCAGCACTCCTACAGTAACTCTGTGAATCTTCCTGTACTACTTTTTAGTTAATTGCTAAACAAAATTGATTTTACATCACATTATGAACACATTAAGATGTAAGTTTGCCAACAGAACATGAAGTCTTAAAAAGAGAATGATAAGGTGTTGAAACTTTGGATGGTATCCAAATCCTTCTCTTCTTGTTTAATAAGTACAATGGGTCCACAAAAATAGTGCTTATAGCCACGGCTGTGTGTATATATAGATATTTTACTTTTTCTTTCCCCTTTTGTCATGATTGTAATTCATGGAAAGAAAGATCAAACGTTGAGAAAGGAAAGAAAGTTCTATAATGGGACTGTAAATAATCTGCACCTGCAAAAACTATATAGAAAGGTATATTTTATTACCTACTGGTCACAAGATGCAAACAATAGCATTGAAAACACAGTTTTTTGTCCTTGCAAAAAAACCCCAGTAAATGCATACCCCAATGACAGAGCCACCTACCAGACAGACACTGTCTTTTGATGTTCCCTAGGAGCCACATTTTCAGGCTGTTAAGAGAATCTACTGCTAACATTTGTACAGATCGACTACCCAGACTTTCAACCAATTTTCCGTATGAATAAAAAGGACCTGCTCTACCTGAGAACATAAGCATCTCTGGGTAAACAGCACGCAACACTAACAATGCTGCATCACTATGCCCTTTTGTCAGCCTGTTTACAAGGATGAGATGACACACATGAGCACTTATCCATCAGAGCCTGTGTTACAGATGGCTCCTCAAAGAGAGAAACTTAACATGTTTGGGACTTCAGCAAAGCTGTATGTGATTGAAAAAGACTAGGACTGTAAGAAGACTTTTATGCCTAAAAAGATGTGACATAAGAGAACTCTATAGCATCCTGTATTCCAAGCATTTGAACACCACTCTTTCTCTTGCCACTCTTTCTCTCTTCATTCTGTCTCAGTACATGAAAACATCCACAACTGCATAATGACCTGTGTTTCCTAGACTGTGGTTTTGAACTGCTACAGCTGGTCAAGTTCTTTGAAGTTATGCCATTCATTCCTTTTATCTAAATCCTTATCTGTACCGAGTCTACAATTTTTAACTAATTTTTTCAGTATGTTCCAACTTGTTTTGTGCCGGAGTCATGCACAAAAGCATTAAGCAAAGTTTGTCCCCAACACTAACTAGTTCTTTGAGAGCTCCCTTAGTGCTCTTCTGGTAAATGTCTTCAGCCCAGCACTTACCTTCTCAACATAACTCCTCACTATCTAACTTTCAATCACTTCTGTGTATCCACGTGACAGTTTTTCTGCCTCCCCCTACTTTCTCCCAATAACGGCATTAGACAAATGTGACAACAGTGACTGAGGCTGTGTAGAGATCGAGCCCACCTACACCAAATACAAAGAAAGTCAGTGACGTGATGCATGAGCTTCTGCTGGTACACTAGGAAATATTTTTTGTCCTTTTTTATATCTACCCCAAAATGTGCTTCACCCCACACTCGTCTTAAAGCTGTAATTAGTCTAGTTCAAAAAAATTGGTCCTCAGTTACTACAATGAATTTTACATACTCCTAATTATTTGACACTCGCTATTCCATCATCGTATGTTACAGCTCCCGTTTTTACAGATTTTGCTACTAGACTTGAAATTTCATGAGCTGATTCTCCTGAATTTCTTTGATCAGGATTAACTAGACCAACTTGACTTGAGAGCTTTGATTTCCACATTTTACTTCCACGTTGACTGTAGTAATGTCAATTTTCATACATTTGATTCTATCCCCATTCTGCCTTTGTCCTCAAATAATCATCCTCACTTCAAAAATGAAGTTAGAATACTAATTCAGGATTGCTCTAACTGCTTCATATATGATTTTTGTCCCACCATCATCTCTGCTTTTTCCTGTACAGTACTCTTCCCCCCTCCTTCCCCCCCCCAGTAGGAAAAATTGATTGCTTTCAGTATTACCAGTCACTCTTAACTCTCAATGATTCCTGGAAATGTTCACTTTAACCATGACTTCTTGCCCTCTGTGATACGGTTTGTTTCTTTCCCTACACCCTACTCCTTTTAGGCATTACTCTTTTAAAATTTCTGCAGAAAACAGTCCTTTCTTTGGGAAAATATCAGATTCATTATACTTTCTTTTTTTCAGGTTTCCTCTGTCTTTACATTCTCAGTTGCTTTAGTTTATCAATACTTGCTTTTTGAAATTCAATAGCCTTATTTACAGAATAACTTTAATTTACTCTTTAATTTAAACTGAATCAATTATATTGGGAGCATAAAGAGTAAAATGCTCAACAAATGAAAAAAAATTCTTTTTAGTGTGGTTTTCATGGTGTTAAAACTACATTAAAAATAAAAACACAAATTATTTTTAATTTTAGGGTAAGTTTATACTGTTTTGGCATTTTTGTAAGACAATACAATTGCTCCAGGCTGAAAGCATCCGCATTTGACTTTCATCATGTTATTCTCTGAAATGAATCCCTCTAAAATCAATGATGACTGAATCAATGAATGAAAGTCAGGATGACTAATTACCAAGAAAACTGCTGTTCAAAGGGATCACAAATCAATCCCATAATTAACAAAACTCTAATTTGTTCCTATCTATTAGAAAATAAGACAGTATGGGTTTTCTTCTTACCTAAATCAACAGATAATCCAAGATGATTTTGTGAGCACATTGCATACTTTACAGGAAGTTTACTGATTAAATACACTTGTTAATTTTGAATTCTGACAGTACTAAGCCTTATTTTACATATGCAAGCAGATGATGCAACATTCTTCTAGTGTAATAGCAGTGCATAATACAGGCAAAATATTTTAGGAGAATAACAATAATACAGGCAAAATATTTTTGGATATTAAATTTCAGTTTTCAATTTAATCTCTGCATTAATTCTTTGCATGCAGCTGAGGTTGGTAGAGATGGGAAACTGCTGTTATCTAGAAATCTAAGTGAAATAATTAGGTGATCTCTGTAATTCACATTTCAGCAACTCCAAATGATTCCCTGTGTTGATAGTCTTACTGCCAGACAAAAACTGTGTTAGTTTTAGGAAGTGGAAAGAGCCAGCTCCTGATTTTAAAAAATGATCACCCATCATTAGAGTCCTTGGAAACAACAGCAGAGAAAAAAACATCTGGATGCAGAATAAAATATTTCCATAGCAAGCAGAATAAAACAACAATATAATTTAATGACAGCATAAAAGAGAGAACCTGCAGAGCTGCTATAATTTTTCCAGGCTCATTTCAGGTTTGGAATGGAAAGAAGGGATATTTAGGATAAAACATATCCCTGTTAAAAAAAGTTTCCTCATTTGTCCACATTTCACCATTTGTCCACATTGAACATTATTTAGAAACTAAAATAGGAAACCATCACATGGCGCATAAATTAAAGACAGTCTTATAAGACTTAAATGTTCAAGTCTGTTGCATATTTTATAAAGCAAAGGCCTTGTATAATAAAATTTCAGTTATAAAATCATAAAAGATTTTTTTATAAATTAACTAGTTGTTCCACTTCTTAAATTAGTTCTGAAGCAAAGACATTTCAAACTTGGATCTTGCAATCATACTATTACATGTAAGGGAACATCACTGTGTTTTTTCTGGCCTTTACCTTGTGACTAAATTGGGATAAAATGCTTCCCAGAACTTCAGTGGAAAGCATTCTAGGCAACAGTCCCATAGTTCATCTATATTTAATAAAATTATTAAGCATATTTTGAAAATCTCTGTGTAATAAGGAATAAGACCTAAGAGATGGATCTGACATGACAGCTGGCATTATCTTTTCATGCCAAATTAAAGGCTTAAGTAAGGTAAAAGTAGATAGGACCCAAACAGCCCTTTCTGGCTCACATGCTGCACTTGTAGGATACGCCAATCACTCATTCAAATGAAAAAGAGCACACAGCTGGCTGAGAGACTGCAATGAAAAATACACCAAATACTAGCCAGATCATAACCTCAGGCAATCTGAGACCCTTTTTTTTAAAAAAATAATTGCAAAAATTAACCTTTTCATAAACAAGTCTTCCCCTCGAGATTACCTAGCTGAAGAAACTCCAACCTCATTTTTTGCAGCCTTTTTTCTCTCTGTGCACTGGACCAGAGGTTACCACTGCCATTCGACCAACACCATTGCTTATACCAGACATCAGTTTGGTTTCTACGCCTGTAATGAAGCCCCCACACTCCTTCTCATGCAAAAAGGCTCTAAGCAGAATTCTAATTTGAATGCCATCCAGTGATGGGTGACATTTCTCTTTTTTTAGCTCTTGGAAACAACCATCTGAACTTTTTTAACCCTAGTTTTTAAAGGCCACCATGTTTTCATAAATAAGTCATTATTTATTTCAAGTATCATTTGTTTAAAAAAGACAGTGAAAGGCTGGAAGTTTGCAACGAAGCCTTTCTGCAGCAAAGGAGTCATTAACTTCATGAATGTCAATACGGAAAGTTTTGTTTTTAATGGTTTCTCATACTACAGCTGCTTCGTCCACCGATCTGTGTCTGCAGCTTGGATGGTGTCTTTAAATGCTTCCTCCAGGAGTTTTACAAAACACAGATGAAGTCGGTAAGCACTGCTATTACCTTTTATGTCTACAGCTAACAAAATGCTTGGACATCTGCTTAGTAAGTGGTCCGAGGCTCTGCTGGTACCATAGCCCACAGCATCTCACCCAGTCCCAGCGCACAACAACCCTGCACACACACCAGCAGCTCAGTGACATCCCTCGGCAGCCAGCCCAAGCTCTCACCACACAGCCATTTGCTCACCTGTGTTGCTTGATGGGCTGGGTTCCTCTGTCAGGAGACAAGGCCTCTGGGAAAGACTGAGGGCCTGAAAAACTAGACTCCATAACTTTGTGCAGAATAGGTCCTGGATGCCTATCTGGTTTTGAATACTGTAGCAGAGAGAATAAAGTTAATTAATACCCAAAAGGCAAAGCACACCATTGACGCTATTCAACCTGAATTCATACCAGGATGGGGTAAGGGGTGCTCTAATGCAATTTTAAGTCAAAATCAGTCATTGTAAGTAATACATTCGTTCAGCACTGTTTACACGGCGCAAAGTGCCAGTACTCATTATGCCCACTATGTTCTCCACATCAAAACGCTGATATCTGCATTAGTAGCAAAATTACGGACTGATCTGCCTGTAATGATAGGGAACACTGATCCCTCTGAGTAAAAGCCTGTTTTTGTGGCTGTCCATGCAGAGACTGAGATCACAACACACATCTCAGAGGACAGTTAGGAACTCCTTGGGTCCTTTGGTGATTTTAGTCAAACACTGCATTCATCAGCACATACAACTATGAAAAGCAAACTGAAACAGCATTTTTGTCATCAGATAAGTAAAGAAAATATTTGAATCCTATCTGCAGAGCCAGGTAACTCTTCTGAACAGGTCTAAAACTTTTGACCTGGGAGTATCTGCGCTAGTAAGAACAACATAAAGATAATTCTTCTTGTGACAGGTGTAGGTGTAGGGCAGTCTCTGGGCACATACTGAGAAACAAAGGGCTGCAAAGCAGACACTAGATGTGAACAAGAATCGATTTTTTTTTTTTCTTCTTGCTTTGTGAGTCAGCTGGAATTTCAGAAAAAAAAAAAAAAAAGAAAAAAGTATCTGATCCTCAATGGAGCCAGAAAGTCAAAGTATAGAAAAAGCTGCACTTGGGGTTGTAGGAAGAATTCATGTTGCTATTGTTACTGGGCAATATCTCAGTTATGAGAGGTTAACCCACATTTCTATAGAGGTATGAAAAATACATCACTTTGCAGACTTTTTACATTGCTTTACAGGGACCTGCACTAAAACTAATTGGTCTGTTTTCCTTTCTGCACCAAGATTGTATTTTTAATACTAGATACCTACATATCCATGTTATCTTTACAATAAATTGGTATTGGGAAGCCATTATATGACTACGTATTTTATAAAGAAAATACAAATTAAAATAATCAAAGTAATAGAAAAAAATCAGTGGTAAAAAATGCCACACAATAGCCTAACAATTCACGGAAAAGATTGTAAGAATTCTTTCAAAAAACAGTTCCTCATAATTATTAGTTCTGTTGAAGAGAAGACAAATAAGTCCTTAAAAATACAAAATAAAATTCTGATTTTCACTTATCTGCAATTTTGTAGACATCAGCAACGTAAAAAAAAAAAAAGTCATACAACATTATTCTGTTTCAAAAATGGGTTACATGTATTTTTAGTCCATCTCCTCAGACTTCTTAGGACTGATTTCTACAGATAAAGTAACAGATGGTCAAACTTTTCTCCAATGATCTTCTCCCTCCTTCTGTTGAACAGGGCCAAAATCACTGCTTACACGAAGGCAAAGCTGTGAGAGTGGCAATATGTAAAATGTTGTCACACACATAAAGTAAACACAACTGAAGTAATAAGAAGAAACATTCCACTCCCATTTCTTTCAGCTACCACGATCTTAGTTGTCACTTGCAAATGTTATAGATAAAATATTCAGACAGAAGTATGATTTTTAAGGTACTCATGTCTGTGAAGGTTTTAAACTTTAATAGTTATCCTGCCAGCTGCAGAAATCAAACTGGCTTTGATTTGTGACCTGAATAAATCAATTTGAGCTATGTCACGAATGGGTTGCTAGTACCAAGAAGCTACTTCTGTCCTTTTTTTTTTTTTTTTTAATTTGTTCAGGAAACAAAACTGAAGGTCTGAATGGATTATAAAATCATGAGTATGACGTGAATAAAAGAAAGTAATTAGAGATAAACTGTGCCTTTGACTACACCCATGTTTAAGGTGGATGTGGGCTGGAGCAGTGGTACACAGTCTTTCCTCATCACAACCAAGGAAAACTAGGACCCCAGAAGACGCTCTGATGCTGACATTTTTTACATGTTGCTGACTAGCAAACTACTGAAGGTCCAACACCCAGCACCACTCAGGCACATTTTTTCAGCGTATTTTCTTCCCTTAACCAAACATTTGTCCCCTTTTCAGATATACCATTTATTACCACAACAGCCATAGCATTCATTACAATGAAAATATGAATCACAGTTTAAACTGAGGGTGTGAATATACAGAGAATTTTAACAATGTAATTGAACATATTTGGATATATGACATGTACATTTTAATAGATTTAAACATAGTTGGGTTTATTCTCCTTTAGCTTAATTTTAAGTGACACATCCCCTCTCTAAGATCATCTCTGGAGAAAAATACCTTCATATTTTTGTGAAGAGTTTACAGCAATATCAGTTGGTGCCCCTAAAAGTATAGGATAGGATTATTCCCCAGTCATATCCCAGCAGAGCTCATCCTGTGGCTTCCACAGCTCAGTTTTCACCTGGGCTGAGTTCTGTGGAGACCTCCAGCTGTTGTGAGCTGCTGAATACTCAGCCAAGATGGAGAATTAGCTGTGAAACAATTTCAAAGGGATGTTTCCAGTAGGTTGAAAGCATCACTGAAAACTTGTCTATATTATTTGGGTTTTTTAATGGTTTTATTGTCTTCTTGGTTAATTATGTGTGCTTGTTTGAGCAATTACTGAAAAAGACTGATGCATATGGCTAAATAAATTAAAGAATAATGACAGCTTTAAAAAATATTTTGCAAATTTTAAATTTTTCATCATTTCATGGAGAAAATCATCTATTATGTACAATTACTGAACTCTCTGACAATACAATTCCACCCCCTTCTACTTAATGCTAAGTGAATCTGTGAAGGCAGCCTGAGCCAGGAGACAAGCCTCTTCCACTGACCTATTGTATCACTGGGAGCACGTAATTCCTCTGCTCCATGCCTTGCCTTCCTTGTTCTAAAATGTAGGATTGGTGCATAACAAATGCCACTCAAATGCTACAGAATAGCTTGACACTGTTGTCCTAGTGTTATGCAAACCGAAACACCCACCTCTGCTCCTGGCTTTACTTAGCTCTTCCCCCTCAATGATTTTCCCAAAATAGTCATAATAAAAGGTCCAGAAAGTCATGTGGCATTGGAAGAGAGGTGATGCGGGGATCTCATTTCAAAAAGAGGGGTCAGCTTTAAATTACATTCAGAGAGGTCACCTTGAGGAGAAAAAGAACCAGTGACTTTCCTGGATGGGCTGACCTTGCACAAGAGCTCATCAGGTGGTATATTAAAACGTCCTTACAGCTTTTTCCATATGCTCTGTATGTTTTGTTGCCAACACTAGCTCTAGATAGAGGACAAAAAACCCTCAGGTTTGTCTATTCTGCCAGTTCTTCCTAAGTACCTATGTGATACAGAAATGGGAAATTTGCTCTTGATCTTGGCTGATAAATCAAATAATAATTCAGGTAAAACCACAGAGTAATCCTTTAAAAGATTTAAGTGTATCTGTTGCTCAACATATATTAATTGTGTTCCTATCATAGTGACTAAAAAGAATTTCTTTCCTACTACTATCAATAAAAAGCAACAAGACACAAAAAGAGCATTCCCCACCCCCACCCCCCATTCTAAGAATATCAGAAGCCTGGAGCTAGTGACTGCTAGCTATTAGAAACAAGTGTAGTGAAAAGTGAAACCACATAGTACAGCATGAAAAGCATATTAGCCACCTTAGAGGAAAAGTGATGGGGAATTAATAGATACACTTGGTACCAGGGGAAAAGGTACCAAAAACCATGAAGGTGAAAAAGGCCACTTCAAACAGCCATGACAATTCTCAGAATTGCTAAACGAACGGTATGGTTTCAGCTACCTTTTTTTTTTTTTTCTGCCCATGACATATTTGTCGAGTTGTGAGCATTTAATGAAACCCTCTACTCAAGGTGGAAAAAGGAGGTAGCAATCAGGAGCCACCCCTGCACGGTGTGTGAAGGTGCACCAAGCACTTGTGTTTCAAAGGGGGGGCAGCTGAGAATGACAATTTCCTTTCTTTGCTGTGAAGAGATCAAGTTGTTTGCTGCAGTCCTGTGGAGCACAGTCTAAATATATCTTGAAGAGAGTATAATCTCTTTGGGAAGGGGCATGTAATACTTGGAAGCCCTAGGTTTCATGCATTAGGTGAAATAAATCTGAATCTCCTGTGTACCTCAAAAATCCTGCATTAAAAACTGGCACATCTGTCTTTTCCTGGCTGAAGAATTACAGCAAGATCACCAGTGCATTAGTCTCTAAATCCAAGAGGCTACAAAACCTAGCAAGAAAAACCTAGCAAGAAATTAAGTGTGTTGCTGTCAGGATATTTGGGAAAAGTGGTGAACTTGAGGGAAATTCAGGAAAACCTAGGAACTGTGTTCAAACATCCTAATTATAATACATGGTATTTTTCTAATTTGGGTGTGTAACAAGGTAATGAATTCTCTACAGAGAGAAACAGACTTGCTACATTTACTATCAATGAGCAGCAGGAGCTCAGAGAGAACACAGCTGTCCTAGCAAAATGCAACCCTTCACTTTACTTTTCAGGATCACAACTGAGCAGAGGGAGAAGAGCAGATATAATGAATTTGAGTGTGGAAAGAAAAGATTGGTCAACCTCTTTACAGCCACAAACCAGTTGAAATACTATCTGCTCTACTCTGGGTCTTGGGAAATAAGTTAAATGTCTTTCTAGAGGAAGACACCATTTGGAAAGATAGATGGATCCTTTACTAAATATAGCAACCTCTGAGTCAAAAGGTGATGACTCTTTCAGAATAGTCATCGAGAATAAGAATCCTTATGTAACTATTCTCAGGTCTGCACAAAAGCATTCTTCTCTATAGAAAAAGAAAGAGCTGGGTGAAAAACCTGACAGCATCACCAGGTCTATTCAAAACAGATAAGAGAAAAATACAGGAGAATCTTCTAGCAAAAGATACAAAGGTGACATAAATGGGAAAACTGCCTTGCTTGTAAGAGGAACACATGGAATGGGGAAAGAAACAGCTTCCAGGATTACATAAACCTAAATGCTAGACTGGAGGAGTAATCTCCAGAAAATAACTGCTTTAATTTATTTAAGTTTATTTATTATTCCTGAAAATGAAGAGAACTAAGATTTCTCCCCAGACCCATGTTGTGCAGCTGCAGATGGGAATGGCAGAGAGATCACATCCAGGCTGCACCCAGCAGAAGGGAGGCAGCAGAGCCACGGGAGAGCTCTCTGCCCCATGCTGCTCCCTGGTCCCCTTCCCACCCAGCAGATATGCCCAGGGCAGATCTCTGCTCTTTGAGCGGGAGTCACTCAGCCATTCCTATGAAAATACCTTTTCAAAGTTCCTTTTATGCAGCTCCACCATACCCCCGCCCTCTTTTTCTCCTCCAATCTGCCAGGTTGTGTAAATATTTCATGAGCTGCCTGCATGAATTTCTGCACTAAAATCTTCCTAACAATAGAAACCATTATTACCCTGCACTGTTGTGCTATATTCAGCACAAGGTCATTCTGTTTTTCTTCCTTAGTATCTTTGTTCCCAAAGGGAGAATGCAATAATGGCAAGGAGAAAACAGTTGCTTGCAGGAAGCCACAAGAACAAGAAAATGGCGTATTACCAGCACTGAAAATGACAGTCCGAACAGCATTAAAAACTGAAAAGCAAATTTGGATTAAAATAATAAAAATAATGGTGGCTTTTCATCTCTAATGTCCAGAATCTACAAACTGCTACTTCAGTCATTATGGCTATTGCTATGGCAAAAGAAAATGACTGAAATAAAGGTTGTTGATGTGTTTGTCAACTGTTCAGAAGACATCAAACAGTGAGAAAAAGGCAAATCCCAGTTTCCTAGTGTTAACCAAGGTTTACTTCATATGACAGAACAAAAGGATCATGAACTTTACCTATGGTTGCCATCATTACAACCCAACAACACTCCCAGAAGCTTTTTTCATAGGGGCTAGAAATAACATGAGTGAATGAACTGAAAGTGAAACAAAAAATTGCAAAGGTTCCCTAAACTGTGATGATGTCAGTTTAGTGGAGCTATCTTCCTTCTTGAAATATTGTATTTTTCCTCAATCACAAAACATATCGTGAGTATATACAGGAGCTCCACAATAGTGGTCCTACAGGTCCTACAAAACAGAACTTTCAGGGAACACAAGCAATGCTCTGACAATGACACTGTCATAGCGGGGAGGCTCTGCTTACTCTGAATTGGTTAAAAGGCTTATATTTCTCTCTAAATTAACTGGATGTAAACTAGGAGTTGAGACATCCATGGCTAAGCAGGCACGAGCACTCACTTTTGCTAAACTCACACTATTTTGATGGAATCTGGCAAATAAGGTAGTCATTCCTTTGAGCAATCCTAAGATACTTACAAAAAAATAAAAGTTAATAATTTAAAAAGGCTTTAATATATCTTCTATATTTTCCTACTATATTGCTACCAGGATCCTTCTCTGTTCTTCCAAAGACTTTGTTCAAAGACAGTACTAATTTCACCAAATTAGTGACCAAGGGGGAAGAGGATGACATGTTTTCGGAAACACTTTGCATTACGGGCTAAATAAATCAGTTGTCTTAAGTTCCTTATTTCAAATACGCTGTATGCATTTCATTATTGTGAGATTGTATTAACTTACCTATAACTACATACATAAAACGACTAAATGAATTTCAAATTTAGTTTGAACAAACTAGTTTCTTTCTGTAATCTAAAGTCCCTTAAGCTAAAGACCCAGAAAAACGAGACCATCTGCATGGTCTTCCCTTGGGCAACAGTTTACATGTGAAAATTAAGTTCTAGGTTTTGAATTTACTCTAAATTTACTATAACAAATCTCTACATTTTTTCATGCAGGTTCATTAATTACTGGAAGACCTGACATCATATAATACCAAGGACCCCACTTCACCTATAAACAACACATATGAGCTAAGGCATTGCTGGAAACTAGAACAGTAATTTCCACTGCTGCATGCAGAGCTGGGGGGCTCAGCAGAGTCTACTACATGCACGAAATGTACCAGGATCCATTGGAATAACTGTAGAAAAAAATTCCTGCTTTCCATTAACAGGTGTGATAGAAAACATTTTATGAAAGAGGTGAGAATTCTTGTTCCCGTTGCTCAGATGCTAATAGCAGCATGACGATGTGCTGCCATCAGCAGCAGGAACTCAGCCAGGCTATTAAGTGCTGTAGCTGGCAGCATTACTTACATTTTTCAGCTGGACTTGGCTTTGTGCCATACACTCCGACTTTGCCATCATGCTGGAAGCATTTAGGCTGTAGGTTTTCCTATTCTGTGTTTCTTTCAGCTGTTCGTGAATTTGCTTTGTTTGTTTCCTGCAAAAAGAAATAACATTCATATAAGAAAGAGCTAACTTGATCTTCTACTATAGCCATGATATTTTTATAGCCATAGTTCCCTTTGTTCAAAACTTCACTGTATTAGATGAGCCAGCTGAACTAATTCACTAGTGTCTAATATTTCAATGCAGTGGTTGCTTTTTTGGCAAGGCTTATGAAAGGGAAAAAAAGAGCTCTTCTGTTTCAAAATATCTTCCATTCTCAGATTACCATAATAGCATGTTAGTTGTTTCAGTGCAAAATTTTGTAAGATCATCTATCACACATTTAACAGTAGCTTGCAAGTAGGTCTGCATAATAAAAAAAGCATTTTGCTCTGATTTGGAAAAAAGGATTTTGGCAAATAAGACAGACATAAGTCCCTGTTGGCTATAAAAATTGATGAAGAATCAAAGAATTCTGCTAGCTGACTAAGCTTGACCTATCACCCATCTTGTATAAAGCAGCTTTGGCTTATGTGCTTAAACCTGGGAAAAACCATCAGTATGGCATCTCAGGCTGTGTTTTTGACATATTATACTACGATCCACTCTGTCAGAGCTAGGAACACCACTAGATGAATCACTAGTATTATTCAGGAGATAACTGCACTGTTAATAAAGACTTTCTGTTTCTGCCACACTATACTGACAAACTGAGTTTTTAAGTTCTGTACATGATAGAGGATATGAGACAGCAAACTTTAAATATTACTTTTATCTTCTGCAAACAGGTATCTTAGCTGGGGAAAAACCATTACAAAATATATTTAAGGTCTTTTTATCAGCTCTTGATAAGCTACACTGTCTGGGACTATCAATTTTAAATGAACCTGAGAAATAACTTCACAATACCACTTTCTTTCCTTCATTCCCTTCCCCCTTTTTCTCTCCAGAAGATGCATCTCCAGCAGTGAACATAAAACAGATCTAGAAACTACCCAGCAAGGTCAAGGACTTGCTAGCAGCATCATCATAATTTTTTATGCCACCAGCAGCTTTGGACAGCAGTGGGGGTGGAGCGTAATTTCAGAAGGAAGTGATTTCAGGAAAGTGTTGGTAAGAAATAAAGAAGATACAGCCTTTTTATACTGAAATTGAAATTTTAGCAAAGAAGCTTTAGCAACATTTTGAAATATTTCTGGTGATTTGGCTGCTGAAAGCTTTGTGACATTGTCAAGTTTGATAGCATCTTACTTGAGTCAGGCCAGTGAATGTGACACTGAATGATTAATAAAAGTAATTTTAAGTTGTTCACAGTGGAGTTCGTGTCTGTTGTAGGAAGGCATAAGAAATCGGAGGAAAATAACTTATGTGGTCAATGGGGGAACCTGTGAGAAAGAACAAGTTCCCTCAATATTAAAGAAGGAGATGAAAAGTATCCCCGCTCAGATATTCAATTTTAACAATATAGTTTTTAATATATTAAAATAAGTATACGTAATTTTCTCTGCCTTTGAGATCCTTAATTTTGATTCAGTATGTCACAATGTAAGCATTGGCTTTCAACAAACTGTAAGTATCTACTTAGCAGTATTTGTTACAGCACATTTTCTGAATATAGGTCATAAGCTATTAATAAATCTTGGGCTCTATACATATCTCTTAGGTTTTATATTTACACCCTATTTTGAAATAGCATGGCAAATGAAAAAGAATGATTTTACATAGTAAACACATTACAAATATGAGTGACATGTTTTAAGTATAGCTAGGAGCTCATAACTGGTAAAATTTACAAATAGGGGTGGGTGAGGATATAATTTCTCAAGCACAAAAACTTTTAAAACTTCCAAAATTCTTCCTTAGCCAAAACTTCTGAAATGAATATTGGAATAATCAGAGTAGATAGATAATCTGAAGGATTATAATGTCAAATTAAATTAGCCAGTTGATTCTAAAACATCTTTTAAAAACACTTTTGATATGTGTTCTTTTTGAAACCAATGAAATTGAATAATTTAATTGTAAAACATCAAAATGAGCTCTTTAGCTTCTAATAAAATTCCAGAGGAGATCCATAAAAGCACCTCTAGAATTTGTGTGAGTAACCATTTCCTGAAAACCTAAATTACATACAACTAAGGAAACAGGCATAACTATTCATACGTCTGAGTAGAAAGCCAGCCACTTGCACGTTGGTCTCCAGAACACTTATGGAACATCCAGGGGCTTTTTGAGAGGAGACTTCATATAAGGTATAAACCATTACAGTGAAACATGATCATAGCATCAGACCTTGGGAATCTCTCCTATACGTAAAAAATTACTAGAATTTATTCAGGAAAATAACAAAACAATTTTTGGAACTCTAATCTAGATTTATTTAGAAAACCGGAGTTTAAAGTTGTTTCTATGTATATAAACATGTGTATGTAAACTGGAATATTCAGCTTCATTACTGTAATCTTTAACATTACAAATGAGATTCCTGAAGGTAATTTGCTGAGAAAAACAATCTAATAAATTTTCTTTTATGTTCATTCAACATAACATTAATATTAGGTTTTTGCATATTCATTTTGCCAAACTATAGGATGCACAGTTATAAAACTGAAAACTATTAATAATTCAAAGTTACTGATTAATAAATTTATTTTATATTTTTTGTGTTCAAAACAAATGGGCCTTATGTGTTCTACTTTAGAGTTATTTGGCAAGGAAGTATTCTTATTTCAGCAAGATATAAAGTCACTAGTCATTTATAAAAGTCTAAGCTGTAAAGGGCAGCCCATTACTGTACTCTTCATCTCTTGCTAACACTTTCTCAATTAACCTAAAGGGAATAATTGGAAAGGCATAGAGTTTAATTAAAGTCCTAAACTTCCTCTGATTTATTCTATTTTAAAAGACTTTTAATTCAATGGTGCATAGGGAAGTGCCTTTCTATCAGATGGTATTATAGAATTGTCAGACTAAGAAACAGAGGGTCAGTGTCTTCATGGAAACTTTTTTCTTAACAGGTGCACTATTCAGAGTTTCTGTATCTGTTAGAAATATTCTAAATTTTTTATACATCAAATGAAACCCAAGGATTATGCCTCATGTAGGAGGAATGCTTTGATAGGGCTCAGGCATAGTTAGGATACATATGCCTGAGAAAGAAGCACTCAAAAATCTGCTGACTATAAGCTAACACATGATAAACAGTAAGGCACGTTAAATTTGTTGTTTTTTACAGTCTTGAGACACTGGCCAATATCACATTTACACTCCTATTTTATGTGGCCTCTATGAGACCCAGTCTAGACACTCTTATTTACTTTTTGGACAGTTCCAGATGGAGCCACAGCCAGGGCAGTGGGGATTGATTGGTATCTCACCATTATTCGTATATTGTGTAAGACCTCCTGACTGAAGCAGAGGTACTGATTTTCTCCTATCTTTCCAAACTTCAGCTCCCAGAATCTGGCATAAGGGTACTTCAACTCTTCCCAGTACCTCTCAATTATATTTATAATGCAGATAAAATCCCAAACCCAACAGCCCCATCTTCTCCTGAGTTATTGGCACACTATTGCCCAGTGAGTTCATCTTTGAAGTGTTATTTCTGCTCATTACTTTCAGACAGAGTTCTCCTCACCACCTCATCAAAGTCATGCTATTTTGAAGGCTGTTCCAGACCAGCTCTCCCCCACTCCCTACAACAGTGCAAAACCAAGGGGGGCACAAGTGGATAACAGAGGGGCATTTTATTCACAATATGCTCAGTCATGGCTGCATGTTCCTCCTACCAAGAATCCCATTCTGCCTTTTCTGAATCTCTCTTCTTCTGCAAAATCCCCAAGCCTTTCCAGGTGGATTATCTCTCACTCTTTCCTCTGCAGATCTAAAATGCATAATAACATTTCTAATGCAATACCAAAATGGGTGTCTCTGCTCACAAATTATGCTGCAACAAAGAAGTTTGCAGAGAGGAACTGTCCTGCCAGTATGTCTCTCCCAGCCAGCATCAATGATGACTGGATGTCCAAAAAACAATTAAACCAAATCTACCAAGACATTAGAGGAGGTAGAAGTGTTCAGCAAAAAAACGTACCAGTCAAATCTTCACTCAAGTCACACACAAGCTACTTCTGAAGTTGGAGGGAAAGCAAAAGGGGGAAAAAAGACTGGGTGACTTCCAGCTTATTTTTTTCCTTTTTTTTTTTTCCTTCCTGATAGAATGTCTATTGAAATTTATTTTAAATAAAAAGCAGTCCTCATCAGAATTTCTTAGCCATTAAAATAATTTCTAGAAAGGGGGATTCATATAAGCGTCTAAACTTCTAAACAGTGCAAACCTCCACATTTTTGATGTTCAGCCACCCTCACTAGCTTCATGAAGGTACATTTTACATTGACATGTGTTCTCTCCTTAGCTCCAGCTGGAACAGGAATGAAGGATGACAACCACAGAGAGCATAGTTATAGATACAGTGGCACTGACAAGCAAATCATCTAATTGCTATGAGGTTTTTGCAACTCAAATTACACACATGACAATAAATATTATAAAGTCATTTTCAGTTGGGAAGGTAAAAGAATAGAGTATATAGTATTTCTCTTGAACATAGTTTAGTACAGATGATTTCACTATACTTGGATGGGTCAAAGTGCTTCTATATTACACATACTCATTAGGCATTCACATTAACAGCTTAAATTAGGCACAGGTTGCATATATCTGCAGAGAGCTTGTTCCTTTCTGCATTTCTAACTTTGCTTCTGTTTTCAGCATACAGAATAAATGGGACTTTCAGGCATATGAAGTGAAATGCAAAAAGGAGATGGTATGTTTTAGTTGTCATTTTCCAAACAGGAAAGTGATTATTGCACTGATAGCAAAAGACACAAAATTATTGCTGTCAAAAAAACCCCAAAAAACTGGAAATGACATGATCTATTCTTTCCTGATATCAGAAAATAGAAAAAGAAAAGTAAACTCCTGTTTACTTTTTGGGGGGATGCAGTGTAGCCATGGGGAACTGTTCTAGCCTGACCAGAGAAAACAAAAGCTTCAAAAGAGCTCTAAAGCTGTAAAGAGGACAGAAGCTAAATAATGACCGTGCCAGATGAAGGCTCTTACTTTGTTTTGAAGTAGAATGCTGCACAAAGCATGCCCACTACAACGATGCCGAAGACGATGCAGGAAATAGACAGCACCTGGCGCTCGTAAACCTCTTCGCTCTCTGCGAACAGCAAAACGAGAGTTAGGAAAGCATCACAAAACAGCATTTGTGAAAAGTGCACGTAGTGGTTTCACTAGTGATGGACAGGTATGGGACACTTGAAGGTCTAGGTCGGCCAGTTCCTCAACAGAATGGATGCTCCTCTGAACCTCTCAGCTAGATAAGGTTCATAGAGTTGTGGTCTCCTAGAAAAGTTTTAGAAAATGGCTCCAGTACACACTGAGAGATAATAATAATGAAAATCAGGAAAATTTAATAAGAAATGATAAGAAAGTTTAATATTTTCTCTGCCTCACATGCCGTTTTCCAGCTTATTAAACAAAGATTCTACCATCAATAGGATAAAGAGTCCTACAGCCACGTAATTTTTCTGGCTTAAAGAAAGAACCATCAAAACTCTTGCAATGTCCCTCAAGAGTCAGAGTTCTATTTTAGCTACCCCAAAAATGTAAGTTTTTTTTTGAATGGTGATTACAATGCCTTATTCCCATGTCATTCCCTTTACTTTGTGTATAACATATCACATTAAAAAATTAATTCAATGAACTTGGACAGAACGCAATGAGTACTTTGCTACAATGCACCAGATATTGCTTCGATAGGAGTCTATTTTTTAAAACAAATTTCCTTTATAAATCTCATAATATTCTAATTAATTTTAAAGCAGGAACAGAATGAAAGTTTATAAAAAAGTAGCTCAGAAAATAAGGAAAACTCTCATTCATGACAGCAGAAAGAAGCTGATAAACAACTCGAGATTCACACACTCATCAACAGCTCCTTAAGTGTTATGCTTTATTTTTATTATCTCAACTACTTTTCAAGTTCAAAGTGCTAACATGCTAAACAGATTGTTATTTTTTAAGATCAGTTTCTCCAAACATGGAACATACAAACCAGTATTTTCATTCATGTATTTTAGGCAGAATAGCCAACATATAGCACTCTCAAAGAACAGCACAAGCACTGTACACTGACAAACCTACATTTCCTTTCTAGGTTAGAGATATTCAGTGCAGACCCACCCAGCAATATGAATATCAGACACATATGTCAAGTAGGTGGCAATAACTCCAAGTTCTTAAGTCTCAGGTTGATGACAAATATTGTATGACAACACCAAGGTGAATTTAGGCAAATACTAAAAAGAAACCTACACCTAGTGGCAATGTCAATCCAACACTACCTGGTGTTATAATGACTATGTATAAGTATCCTAATCATTACTAATTATTAATTTTTCAAGAATGAACAGTGCTGTTATTAAAGATTTAGAATCATAAATACAACCATTTGCCTCTTGTAAGACACAGTCCTTTTTTGTAAGCTATTACAAATAAAAATGCAAGTACCAAATCTTTATTTGTTTAGTTACTTCTCTTTTTGCTCACTCAAGGAACACCACAGAGATACAGAAGCCATTTCTAAGACACAAAATGTTCTCAGCTTCTGTTGACATTTTCCCCTCATTTAAATTTGAAATTCTACAAGCTAGTTTTGCAATACTTTCTTAAAAATAAAAAGAAGCACATAGACTTTTTATCTGTCTGATGCATGACTGGAAAGGATGTAATTCAAGAGGAAATCCTGTTCACATTGCAGTAAAACAGATTCCAGCAGAGCTTTAGGCCCATTCCTCATTGGCATGCATAAACCAGTAAATCCTCACCGGGGTTTAATTATTTTTTTTTTTTTTTTTTTTTTTGTTGGTTGGTTAGTTGGTTTGCTTTTACTAGCTTTTGTAAACACAAATACCCAC
>JAWWEW010000166.1:9200974-9245538 GCA_035583185.1 Anabacerthia variegaticeps
TTTTTTTTTTTTTTTTTTTTGGTTGGTTGGTTAGTTGGTTTGCTTTTACTAGCTTGTGTAAACACAATTACCCACCTTCCATTTCCACTGCAATACACAAAGGACTAATCCTATAAATTTCGCATTCATATGTTGAGGTGACTCACACTGAAAATAATTAAAGAATTCTTCAGTTCAGCAACAGTTAACCTATTCTGCCTGAATACTGATTTCAGTCCCTTCTGACTAAGCTACAACTGAACATACATGATTATGAATGGCAATTTCACTTTAACATTCAATATAATTAACCCCCCCCTATTTATTAAAAGAAACTGATTTAAATAATGCATGCAAACAGGCTTAATTTTGCTTTTCTTTCAACATAAGACCTCATAAAATACCATTTCTTTCTTCTGCTATTTTTTTTGAGAAATGGTTTGTTTAATGCAGCTGTGCTCTTCTGTCAGTCCTGAATAGCGATCACTGCCGTGTTAAAGATGCTTTAGAATAAGTCTTAGCAAGATAAAAGCAATTCAGAGACCAGACAATATTATCCTGCTCGAACAACTATGTGAAGATTTAAGTCTCTTGTGTAGTCAGATTAGTCCCTGTCACTAGCTTTCAACACATGCTGATCAATACTTTCCTTTTTGTTTACTTCATACAGTGCATATTTAAAGAAGTACTTATTGATTAACTGTACACCATTCCTTAGACACCTTTGTTCATTTTTTATATCCTTTAAATTTGTATTTATGCATTGGATGCCACCATTTTAAACTGTAAACAGTTCGGCATTTTTCCATTCTCTAATCTTCCACTTCATGTAAAAATCACTTTCTTACTGACAGCAATGTAATCTGCCTTTCTCTGCAGACTTTGAAGGTCTCCCTATGGTTGCCTTGACTTACCCTCACTATTGTGCTAAACACATGTAGCACAGCTGAGATGCTCTTTAGCCAAGGAGCACCGAATAGGGCCTGATTCAGGCAGCTGGCTGTAGCTAAGTTGGCTCTCACATAACAGAAAGCTGTAGAAAAGAGAATTGAAAATTCCTTATCCCTAGCTCAAGATGTGCATCAACTTGTGCACACACGTATTTACATACTGAAACTAACTTTTCAAGGTAATCTAAAGCGTGACTGAAATTATTAGTCTCTCTTTATTCACATATATTCATATATTCCTTCTGAAGTACATCATCTCAATTACAGTCTATGGAAATAAATACTCTCGGGAGAGGATTCCTCATTTAATGAGCAGCCAAGTAAATATTTCTGCTGGAAGCCAAAATATAAACTGCCACGGATATTCCTGGATAATCCGTTTGAGGATTAAGACTACAGAACATGAATTCCACCAAGCATTCAAATGACAAAAAATACACAACTTATCCCAAGACAAATATGACTGCAGAGCTAAAAAGTAACATAGTAAACTGTTTACATGCAGACTACTCATTTAAGAAAAATGACAGAAAGGTCTCAGAACATAAAGACAAGACAAGCTCACCTGGGACATGGAGCTCGTTGAAAGTCCATTAAAATGGTTTCCCACAGAAAGGTTCCTGTTCACTGTGTGCCCTGTTACATGTCTAGCCCATTGTAATTTATGCTATTGATTCTTCTTTTCCACCCTGCTACAAAATTTTCTATGCTTATCTCACACATTTGCTGCTCTTATGAAACACAAAATGACTACTGGTGACCCATGGAAAGTTTCGGGTTTTTTAATTCTCTTGCACTTTAAAATTTACTCTTAGAGGCTGTAATCCATTCACTTCACACATATGGAAAGACCCACTGAAGAATACACATGCATCTTTGGAAGATTAAAAAGTGTAGCACAGACACATTCTTATGATTGTTATTTCTAAAGCATATGGTAGTCTTTTTGTGTACAGTAGCTGAAACTTGCCTCCTCTTTGTGACTTTATTATAAAAGGAAGAATACTGGTACAAGGTCCTTGAGTACATTTGTAACCATATTACTGAGAAAAAAAAAGTAGTTAATTAAAACAGATTATGTTAGGCTTTGTTGGGACCTAAATCGACAATATTATTACCGGCCATAATCACTGGACCCTCTAGCTCTATTGTGTATTTTGAGTTGAAATATCTTTGAAAGGGATTTCAAATATGAAGAACAGCATTGTGCCTGTGGCCTATGCAAAATGAGAACAAAACACAAATAGTAACTTTCCCTCTCATGCTAATTTCAATGGCTATTGAATAAAATCTCAATATGGTCACAAACATCACAGAGAATAGTTACTGACTATTCAAACCAAGCCTACTGAGAAATTATGACATTTACCATACAAATGCTTTATTTAATCTTTGCTATATTAAAAAAAAAAGGAAAAAAAAAAGCCTAAAAATGAATAAATGTGCAAATTCTTAACCTGAATTTTTTACTCCTAGCCCCAAAAGCACAAACCCTAAGAGCATTCAGCATCCCCTTACCTTCCTCACTCCCTTCCCCCAAGAGCACTGCATTGCTGCCACATAACAACATGCTAAAAAATCAATATGGAAAGCCCTGAATCTTGTCATTGGTATTTATGAAATCCAATAGCTTTCCACGTGCTTTCTTCCATCGACAAATGTCAATGAAAATCTTATGAAAATAATTCTGTGACTTATTTTTCACAAGGAAATTTAGATATGTTCTTCACCTTTTTCTTGCTCCCCACCATTGATGCACTAACAAAGGAAGTATGGCCTAATGGACAGAACACAGTAACAGCTTTTCTTCTATAAATTACAAGACAGCATGCAAGCCGGGTATTTTTGGAGGTTTTTCTTGCCCCCATGCAAAAACTGAGCCGTGCAGGTGCACCAAAGTGGGCATCATGACCTTTACTCTGACCTCACTGCCATGCTTTCATCATTTCCCTTCATTCTCTGCCCCTGCATTTCCTCAACATGCCACATGGTATTGGAAGGTCCTGCAGAACCAGAACCTCCCTTCTGAAATGACCTCAATAGTACCATTTGACACTTAAACTCTAATTTGTGCCCTGCACCCTCAAAGTCCCATATACAGCAATGGAGAAGGACTACATGGAAACCTCACACATAACATCAAGATTTCCAATAAAATCCCAATTCCCATAAGTTAAAAGGCAAGAGAGTAGTTAAAGCATATTTCTTAATATACTTAGATTTATGTGTGACAAGTACTGAACTATATACAGCATTCTAAATTTAATTCATGAAGATAATAAAAAAAGCCTGTATGTTCCTCAAAATCTGTGATTGCCTCAGCATCAGACATTCAACTCTCCCAAGAGTTTTCTCTGTTCTTTCACTTGCAAAAACCTGCTGTACAGATTCCCTGCCATATGCTGTAGCTTGTGCTAAGGCAGAATGAAACAGCTGAAATGCTATAAGACAGTTCACAAATTTCTTCTTTGACCTTGGATAAGTCAAAACCTTCATTCTTTCTGTAACCACAAGGATATTGCCTCTTCTATTTCAGTGATTAACACATTAAAATGCAATATTAACATATCAACTTCTACAGGAATGAAGTCTTTACAAACACATGAAAAAGATAAACCCACCCCAGATAATTCTATTTCAACATCTTTAAGAGCATATGGATTGCTTTACATAAAATACCATGCTTTGTTCTAATTTTCAGCTACTTTTATTAGACACTGATTTTTCTTCCTGAGACTTTTTTCTGTCTGGGTAGAATTTCCCATTTAAAAGAGATTCAAGACACTTAGGTTGAGATCAGAAGAGGAAGTTTATACCTACCATCGTTTACGAAAAGGACAGAGTCAAGGTTAATTGCACAGAGTCCCATTTCAAACTGGAATCACAGCAAGCTGACTTATACTGGTAAAAGTTCATAAAGCATTTCATTGCTTTGACAGTGATTTTCTCTTGGGAAGAACTGCTCGATAATTCTGATTATAACAAAGATGAACAAAATACATTTCCTTCCACTAGTGGAGTGTCCACAGCAGAAAGATCTTAATGACAGCAAAGGGAAATAGATGCAGCCTATTATATATTACAATTGCGTGACATTATATATTGTTAGACTATTGTTATTCAACACCAGTAAGATCATTCTCTGTGTACACAGACAGCGGAAAAGAAAAGGATAAGCATTCAACCTGTCTGACTGGCCTATTCTGAGCACTTAATTCTACAATAATAAGTTACACTGGCACTAGTTTTGCATGAAATATTGAAAATTAAGCAATGAATTAAGTATAACGTTATAGAGTCATAATGAAAAGGGATGCAGGAGTATGTGCTGTAAACCTGAGTTTGAGCTCTCAATTTTAGATTGGTGAGTGAAAAGTGAAGTCTCAATCAAAAAGTAATGAACAAAAACGCCCTCAAGTAAAATGAGCCAAACACTGGAGACTTATCTGGAGGGGAAAAAAAAAGAAAAAAGAAAAAAGAGAGGCTAACCTTACACAGGATCTAGTGTTGTCTACGGTTACAGTGAGTGAATGCGCCAATATTCTTAGCAAGTGCAACTTGTTATAAAGTGAAAATTTGATAAGCACTTTTAAATAGCTAGATCTTAATTATGAAGGTAAATTAATTTTAATTTGGGTGTTCTAAGAAACAATCCCTTCCTTTTATCTTATGGGAACCTGGGGATTTGTGTCAGCTATAACCAGAACTCAAATTTAACAAACTCTCAAAGCCATATTTAAGTACATTCATGGCAACATAGTCATTAAACCTTAGCCTTGAAAGAGCTCCATAGGCAGCTAAGGGAAGAGAGGTAGCTTTTCCTGTTTGAGAAAAATTCTTGTTATAAGTGTTTTTGTACTGACAATTTACGAGTAAGACAATGCTATTACACATTTTATCTATTTTCATTCTATTTGTAAGATGGAGCAGATCAGTCATCTACCAACAAAATTCATTGCCAAAATCTCATCAGTTCCCTGTGTGCGTTTGCTAATTTTCCTTGCTGAAACATTCAGTTTTAGAATTATTATAGCAACTCTAAGTTTCTCTAAGGCCTTCTACTATTGCAAAAATAAACCTAGTAAGCTAATCTGTACTACATTCCTATTATATACTAAGAATTAAAATTACATATGAACCTTTTTTTTTATCTTATTAATTTTTGATACTATCTGAATATACATGTTTTAACTTGAATTTCCTAAGTATGACAGAAAGACAAGCATAAAGGCCATTCTTCCTCCCTCCCCAAACTGAATTTCCAGTCTGAATATAGGGGGAAAATTTATCTGGATAATAGAGGCTGACAGCTAAAAATCTACAGTGATATTTTAGCCAATAAGCACATTAAACAAACCTCATGTTAAAAAAGGGTAAAGCTGTCCAAAACTGTGATCCTTTGGCAGTAATCTGCTTGCTTGATGGCTGCCTGCACTTTTGCTGACATGTGAAAGGGATGAACAGCTAAGGAACTGCCCCCTAAGGAAGAGTAGTCTCCCAGGAGGGATACTTGATAACCAGTAGAGACAAAAAGAACTCACTAAAAGATTGGAAACATTTATTTTCTATTTTACATTAGACCTCTGTTGAAGACGATTCTACTAAAATGCGTCAGAACCCTGAAAAAATAGTATCATTGCAACATGATGTGAAATTACAGGCAGAACAGCTAGATCTAAATGAGATGAACTCCTGTTCTAATCTCATGTGAAAGCTTGCAGATTTAACATACAAAGCTAAAGATTTATGGAAGTTTTTCCTGGGCAATAAGGACTGCATATGGCTCTATATACAGTGATATTCCTGCAAATGAGTTGCAATAGAAAAAATAAATAAACAGCTCTTGGTAGGGAAGAAGCATGCGTTTTCAAAGAAACTGTTTCCCTTTCCCCAAAAAGCCTACATCATGTCTGAAATGGAAGGGGCTGGGATCCCACAGAGTACCTATGGTTTTTTTTGTCATCTCCTATTGTTTGGTGCAGAAGGGCACTTACTAACAATACTTTTGTCACCAACCCAAATGCACCCAACTCTGTTATAACTCCATCTGCCACCAGCCACAAGCAGTAGTGTAGTTACCAGTTTCTGCAGACAGAAAGCTCTGCCTTTGCTACCACAAATGGAACAGTAAAAGAGATTGAACAGCCAGAGGAATTAGACCCCAGTCAATCAGAACAGCCGTACCTTTACAGAGCAATGAGGCAGAACAACATGCCCTCTAATTCTCTGATCGGGAAGAAACTTTAGAGCCCAATATCCCCTTTCTGCACACTTTCGTTTTGTGTGTATTCACATCACATGAGAGAAAACCCCCGTGTCCATGCTGTGTGAATGCCTTCCTTGGCGCAGGGATGGCATACAGGTGGCACGGAGAAACCACCAGGAATGGGACAGCACCAGCTGCAGTGACTGAGTATCACAGCTCCAAGTACCTCCAGCTTCTACTGCAGGTCCAAGGGATACAAATTCAGCCCCTTAAATGAGGTCTTTCACCATCAGGCGACAGTCAGTGACAGGATCATAATAAGAAAGCAGACAAGGAGGGTGTGCAAGATGCTAATAATTTAGTTTCACAGCCAAACAGCAACAAAAGAGAGCCTGCAAGGTTCCAGTCACCTTTCTGTTGACAGCACTGCTGACCGTTCTCATATAATGTTTTTGAAATCTTTTGAAATTTAGGTAAAAAAATTCACATAACTCTAATACATTACTAAGTCAGAATGTAACCCAGTGGTCTTCCAATGAACAAAGAATTTCGCAATATTTCCTGCTTTGTACAGAAAAAAAGCTCCCAGTCTTTCACAGACACACAAAAAGCTTCAAAGCATAAATCACAAAAGCTTCAAGATTGGAAAATATTACAATTGTACCATGATTTTTTCTTTTTAATTAAATAACATTTTTTCTAGAAGGATTTTGTTTTGGTGGGTTTTTTCCCAGTGTTTATATTTTGACATGTATTCTTCCATCTCCACCGAGGCCCTTGTTCAGCCATACTTTGTGCTGGTAAATGGAGGAAGCAGAGCAAAGGACATTTAGACACATACTGCATGAGTTATTGTAAAGTTTATTAAGGTTTCGTAAGATGTAGACACGTCTATAAGGACTAATCCAAAGACCATTAAGTGGAATGGGAAATGGATAAGTGACATAATCATTTTATATGTAACTCCATAAAGATAGTTTCTGAGAAGTTTCTTACATAAAAAATATTATGGCTTTATAAATCAATAGCATTCTTTAATTCTGCTTTAATAATTCCTTAGCTGATGAGGGTTGTTATTCCTAAGATCCAAATCATCACTAACATGTAATATAATAAGGTCTTAATTTCCCAGCTGATATTTTATTTGATCACAGAGCTTGCATTTCTATTATCAGCAAAGCCCTGTCACTGGAATTTCTCCCTGTATCTTGCTCACTTGCTGGTATTGAACATTGCACTCAGATCTCAAGCTAACAGCAAAGCCGCCAAAGCCTATTTGACAGTTATGGTTGATGGCTACATTGTCAGGAGCTCGGAGCAAGTCAAGCAATATAATAATTAAGTGCCATCCCTTTTGACTGCTGCTGTTTTAACAAGGGTACATTTATAGATTTTTTTTTAAACAAAAGTATGGTGTGAGCAGTGACAGGAAAACCACAGAAAACTATCATTAATAACTTGAAATATGTTTTGGTTTTCAAAGGTCTGGAGGGTGAGGGCACAGAGGATAAGGACAAGGGCTTAGTCAGCTGCTGAGAGATGTGACAAGGGACACTGTGTTGCTACTGAAGTACCACAGTTTCTGAACAACACTCTGCAGGCACAGGACTATGTATTTATGCACTGCCTTCTTTCTGTTCCAAGCTTCATCTCCTTCACCCGGCTTCCCACAAGCCAGCGACTTGGGACAGACATGATAAAAAGGAAAGACTGAAGTGTCCTTCCTCACACTGAGTAGTGCCCCTCTGTGTTCCCCTTAAAGCCCTCCCCCCTCAAAGTTCCCAGACACATGGAGGATTAAAGGATTGTATACTTGTGCACCCATTACTTGTTCTGTTGATTTTCCTTGCCTACTCTGTGATCCAGTGGAACCTGGAGACAGATCTGGCTTGGTGTGCTCTGTCCCTCACCTCTACAAGTGCAGTGGCATTCTCTCCACTCATAAAATATTCTTGTCAGTCAGAACCCATCACAGCAAGTGCATGTTTGCTCACCATAATGACAACATTCAAGTCTAGGCTGGATAAATGATCAGAAAGAAAATCAGACTATGCTCGCAGAGATAGAAAAGGAAACATGGTGGCTGTAAGCAGCTACACTCCTCCTTAATCCTCCAGAGGCATTTTGCCAACATGAGGGATAATATCCAGTTGTTCCTACTGAGCAATGGCAGATGCTTAGTCTCCTCATGTGAGCAGCAGTGCTAAAACACAATTAAGCCCTCAGCCCACAAAACGTCTAGCAGGGTGCTCCCGGCGCTCACCCACGGCGAGAGATCTGCTACACGCATTTGGCAGTGGCTGCAGGTAGGCAGCAAGCTGGCAAAGCCAGGCTGCTCAAATGCCAACTTCTATGTGAATGCAACTGCTGGGGCTGCTGCCATGCAAGCCTTGCCACAGTCCTGTGCTTCAGAAGGATTGAAGAAGGGGATTAAAAATCTTTAGCAACTGACATACTGCAGGACATCAATAATACATCCTAATTGTACTCCTAGTTAAAAAAAAAGTTCTTAAAGTGACTGAGAATACAGTTTTACTTATTCTTGTACTCCCCTTCCTGGCCTCCCAAAACCAAAACTCAATATATGCAGTCTAATCTCTCTATATTAATACATTTAGGTGGATTTTAAATACTTGCAAATAGTAGCTCAAAGGGATTTAAAGGCAAGCATGTACATGTACAAGGTATGTAAACTCTGTATTATCCTTCAGGAAAGGATAAACTTTGCCCACTCTCTCCATTATCAAGAGTACAGGAACACATTTTTTTATGAATAGAGTTTTAAATTTCAACATCTCTTACACAGGCTGATTTTTTGTCAAGAGTAAAGCACAGTAATTGTCAGAAAAAATCCATAAACTTGCCATTTCAAAAGGATGCACAGTTACCCAAAACCATACAATGTAACATAATTTCTTATAATCTGTAGAAGAGTATGTCCCTCAACAGTAGGAAATATATTTTCAGAATGATACACTCAACGACTTTAAAGTTAAAAGTGACTTAAAAAGCCAAAATAAATATCAAATTATCTCTGACCCCTAGGAGGTTATTGACAAGACAGAGCCAGCAGCAGAGGGCAGGAGGACAAGACAAACAGTAATTGAAACAAGAGAGTTTCCCTCTGGGTATGAGGAAAAACCTCTTCCCATGAGGACAGCTGGGTGGTGAACCAGGCCGTCCAATGAGCCTGTGCAGTGTCCTTTCATGGAATCACAGACTCATACAGCGTCCAAGTTGGAAGGGACCCACAAGGCTCACTGAGCCAAAGAGCTCCTGGCCCTGCATGCGACCATCCCCAAGAGTCACACCATGTGCCTGAGAGTATTCAAATGCTTCTTGAACTCTGGCAGGCTCGGTGCTGTGACCACTTCTCTGGGGAGCCTGTTTCACTGCCCAACCACCCTCTAGGTGAAAAATCTTTTCCTAATATCCAACCTAAAACTCCCCTCACATATCATTCCCTCAGGTCCTCTCACTGGTCACCAGAGGGAAACACCTGCTTCTAGTGAAGAAGCTGTAGACTGCAATGAGGTCTCCCCTCAGACTCCACTTCTCCAGACTGAAAAGACCAAGTGCCCTCAGCTGCTCCTCACATGGCTTCCCCTCACCATCTTCACAACCTCCTTTGGATGGTTTCTAATAGCTTTTTATCTTGTGGGGACCAAAACTGCACACAGGACTCAAGGTGAGGCTGCCCAAGTGAAGAGGAGAGCAGGACAATCACTGGAGGGTTTTGGCACCCAGTCAGTTGACTGGAATGCTCCTGAGTTATTTTATGACTGCATGAAAGCAGCAGCTTTACAGTCACTGCATGGCAAGCTGAAGGACATATTACACCAATGTCAGATGTTTTCAAATGAAGCCTGACTGGTGGTACCAGTAATAAACATTTCTGCACACACTGCCTGGTTGGGTGTAACAAGCCAGAAGCTGTCACACACAATAGTGATTCTGACAGCACAGGGCAGCTTTTGATGTGCTCGGTAACATTTATAACATTTCTGGTCATGATTTTCATCTAAAAGCGGCAAATGGAAATACTGTCCCAGAAGTAAGCACTTCCCCTGGTTTGTCACATTTTAAGACAAAGCTCACTTTGCAAAGCAGTAATGGTCAAGTGTTGTCTGACTCATGTTTTGTACGGCAGCCCTTTCTGTATCCCTCAGCTTCATGTCTTTAAAAAACATTCCCATTACTTTCTGTGGCAGTCTGATGGACAGCTTATAGCTATAGGGCCAAATAGGTGGCGAGCCTTGAACAAACGTTGCTGAAACATCACAGCTCTGAGTACGGCTTAATGAAAAGAATAAGCAGACTCAAAACTCAAACAAAAGCAGCTGAATAGCAATAAGTTGGCCTACTTGGGTTTGCCTGTGACCCAGTTTTCTTTCCTGCCTGGGAGAGATGTATTTTGAAGAGCTTCAGTAGCACTGAGTGACCGAGGGCGGGCTGAGGGGGAGGCGGGAGGCAACAGCTGCTGCATTGCCATGGCACGAAAGCACAAGGTGAAAGAATACCAAAGAATAGACTGCAGAAGACAGCGCCTCTTACATTCCCAAGGCCACAGACAAGGTGTGAGAGTTCATGGAGATGCCTTTATGATTGCAACTGAAATTCCACACAAAAAGGCTTCCCTGCTGGCCAGCCTGCTGCCTCTGCCTCTCATTGTTCTCTTCCCTACATAGGAAGTTACTCGTATTTTAAAGTGAGATGCCTTCATATTTCCCAGCAGCTTTAGACAGTTATGTCATTAATTCAGAAAAACAAACAAACAACAAAAAAACAAAACAAACCAAACCAGTTTGCAAAATTATCAGGAAAGCAGCTAGGTAAAATATCTGCACATCTTAACTGTCTTTGAAATTTTCCTTTGCTGTCAGGTGTTGCAAAAGCAAAGGAAAATGTATTGCCTTTTCATGTTGCTATTCTTACATCCTCTTTGACAGCTCCTATCTGTTTTGCTTCTCTGAGCAGGACTAGAGAGGAGATTCCTTCAGATGACTCTTTCTCACTCATCGCCTTAGTGGTATACATCTTATATCTACTCTAAGAAACAATCAGAAACCATATGATTCATCAAGTTGCCAACATATTGCCATCATCAATTTCAATTTTCCCAATATTGTCAGAGAAGGCAGAGGTGATATGCAAAAGTGGTAGTTATGAACTAAGATAAATGATTTTAATAACATATCATTAAAAAGGTAAGGATTTACAGATTCCTCCTTTACTGCTAACAATAAAGGAGACATCAAATCTCAGATGCCTCTAAAACTGTTAATACATCCTATATACACAAGAAATATGTATATGCTTATACTAAGTTGATAGCTAAGAACCACATTCAAGAACCTTCCAGACTGACATTTCTCAACCTCTAATTCTTCTCA
Source organism: Anabacerthia variegaticeps (assembly GCA_035583185.1). Lineage (NCBI taxonomy): Eukaryota > Metazoa > Chordata > Aves > Passeriformes > Furnariidae > Anabacerthia > Anabacerthia variegaticeps. The sequence continues at coordinate 9,212,503 of JAWWEW010000166.1, forward strand.
GTTGCACCTTTTATTAAATCTTGCTGCGTATTTCCACCTTGTTTCAACTCATTCTGGAGCTGGAAACATGTAAGAACTGTTCTGGATGGATTAATCAGGGAAAACCACATGTGGGGACTCTTGTGCAGAGTAGAGCAAGAATTGCTAGAAATGGTGGGACTGATTCCAGTCTACTTTGCAACAAGCAAGAAAATTTCACTGAAAACTAAACAGTCTTAGCAGAGTAAAAACAGACTGTTCATGACCTGCCATTAGTATACACTGGATGGAACAAGAACTGTCATTCAGATGTGAGCTGCCTCTTACATTTTGTCTCAAATGGCTCTTATTGAACAAGAAATCCATTTCCAGGTATTATAAACTGGCACACAGAACATCAAATGTTCCAATAATGCAGAATTAGACCTTAGAAAATACAGACAAGAGAATCAACAACCACCTATGCATCCCAATTAAGCAAAGCCTTCATTGATCATGCCTCTGTTGGGAAATGACAGATTTCAGCTCAATAAGAGTATTTTCATAGAAGCACTGCAATATTTGCAGAAAGCAGACATTTTCTGAGGCAAAGGGTTATGAATCCTCTAACAAGACATTTTGAAGGGATTCAGAAATGCTGACCAGGATGCTCTCTGAATATACTGTGTATTTATGCTCACCAGGTCTTGCTGTTAGTTGTCTCATAATGAAATGACATACTGAGTCCTTCCTCCCCTCATTTTTCTCATTTGTTTTTAAGCTTTTGACAAAACCAGTATTATACTCCAGGTATTCTAAAATCCTCCTAAATTTCCATAACTTTATGAGCCAAACTTCGTCCTGCAATGATTTCTGACCTGTGTTACTTGAACTTACAGAGAGAGCCATGACTGACAACTCCATGAAGTGCTGTGGATGCCTTCAAATTCATCCAGTCATTGAGGTCACTTATGGTATGTTGAACTTTAGTAAATGACTGTTAAAGTGTGTATTTCAGCTTTAGTGGATTCAAAAGCACAGGATAGTCAGTGGGAAATAATTTAGGGGTATTGCAGTACATTTGTAGCTTGACAAAATTCAGCTGTGCAATCATTCTCAGCTATATCTAGTTCAAGTACAAAATACTCTGGAAGCAAAATTTTTCTTCTGGAAGAGCCATAAATTTAAACACATACATAGAAATCATGTAAGACACAAGCCAGGGACTCCCTACCTAATTTAAAAACTAAGTAAATAAAATTTGGAAGTAAACCCCTTTCAAACACTGAAAACTGAAAACAAGAAAAAGTACTTTAATCAAAATATTATTTCTATTTTTAGACACAAACCATTATGTAAGAGCTGTTTACTTATTATTTTATATTTACAAAAATAATTTTAAAATTGTGCTAAACAATCACTGCAAGTAATGAAACAGTGTGCTGTATGAGTAGGAAACTTGCCACCTATCTGAAATAGATTTCTTTAATTGGTTTAACCTGTTAAAACTACCCATGATATCCAAGACTTATTTACAGTAACCAAGGCCAAATCACTGAAAAAAGCAATTATTTTCAGTAGTATAATTATATGAAACTGTCCCCTTTCCTTCAAAAGGTCTGCAAACAGCACAGAGAGCAGCTATTCACTGAGTCTTCTCACTGAAGTTCTTCTCACAGATGAAACAATGTTTTAAATGGTGGAGAAAAATAAGGGGATTTTTTCAGAAGAGATTTTAAGTTTTATTCTTCAGATAAAAACTAAGCAAGCTGCAGTGAAGGCTGTCATAATTTTACTGCTATGCAGAGAATAACCACAACCCCAAAGCAGACAAAGAACTGCAGGTGCTTCTGAAAGAATCTCTATAAAATTAATTTCTGAAATTTTACAACTAACATCCAGTATCACAAAACCAAGTGAAACATCTTCAGATGTAAGGTCAAAATTTAGCCTGGATCAAAGCCCACCCTTCTACACTTTCTAGCTTAACACTGGCTCACTATCAGGAAACTGTTCCAAAGTGCCTGAGACAGGAAATAGAACAGGAAATAGAAATCCACTGAAAATCAAAGTGCTTGGAAAGTCTGCAAGTTCGGCTGAATCCTACTGCTACCTCAGCTGTCTTGTTTAAGTTCTTGTGGTCTATGTGCTGCAATTACACACACCAGGATTTTCCCCAAAGCTTCCACAATGGTTAAAGAAAATTCAAATCTTGTTAATTAATCTTTAATATGAAACAGGTTAAAACTGAGGGAACAAGTTTGTGGCTGGCTAGGTACAAGTGCTATAAAGCCCTCTCCTACGAATAATGGAGCAGAAACATATGAGATGAAGAAAAGAAAATCTCAAGGTTTAAATTCCTTTCCAGAGGCATTTGGTTTGGCATCTTTTTTTTTTTTTTGTTTTAAAACTTTCATTTCCAGAGCCTAGGAATAAAAATTTTCAGATAACCAATCAAGAGACACATGTAAGCAGTCCTCTATTTTAGGGAATTAGCTAGAGTAGTGATGAAATTATTAAAGACAAGAAGGGAGGATTTGAAGAAATAGAGAAAACTTGATTTCTCAGAGCTTCCCCCATACATACTCATCACTTCTTAAAATGCTGAAGTGCAACAGATACCTGCTTGCATCTTTGCAAATTCAGTCCATGTGTTGCTATCAATGAACAGAGGTTGAAAAACATGCACGTAACATGGACAAACATCAGCTTGTCACTTAGAAAGACTGGAGCTGCAGAATACCGAGCTAAACACCAGGATTTTTGCAGTAGGCATTATTAGGTTTTATACACACACACATACCTCTCTCTGTCAGTTTTTCTTAAGTGCTCCTGTTCCTCTGTGCTAAATCTCCTCTGGCAATATAATTCTATGACTAATAATTTTGACCAAGTTCAGGTGACTGAAGCAAGTACCCACAATGAAAGCTTATCCATAATACAATCAAAACAAGTAGCACATTTCCTGAGAAAACTCCAAAAAGCCATTGGGTTTTTCCAGAGGAACAAAGTACTTCACTGCTTGGAAAGCCTCTCAGGTTTACCAGAAATATAATAAAGAATGATGTCAGATATCTCTCTACAGAAAAATATGCAGCTCTTTTTTTTCTAGTAAATGCCAAAACATGGACTAACTAGCTCATGTACCTATGTATGTTCAAGGCACACACTGGTACAACGTGACACCTTACTGCATCTTACTCTGTTTGTCTAACATTCCAGTTGTTTCTCTCCTAAATATCTCTAAAGGCAAAGCATCAATGAAGTTAAATTTTGTAGGTATCCAGGAGGATCTAATCTAATGTCTTCTAAGCTGTCTTATACGAAAACATCCATCTGCTTAGCTTAAAAATCAAAAGAGACCTTGCTTTATTATTGGCTACTGCTCTCCATGTAGAAATGTAACTCTTGGAAATAATGGAATAATTTATATTGAAGTACTATATGAATTTATTTCAACCTTTCTGTATGAGATCTTTGCCTACTGTTCAAATTAACAAATGTCTAACAATCTTATCTGCTTTTTATTTTTAGAGAAAAATAGGCTACTCATAACAACTAATTACAACGATTTAGTTACAAAGATTTTTTGCAAGACCACAAAGATGCTGCTCTTAGTGGAAACGATAAAAAAACCCCTTATAGTTGAAGCCGTGTATATTTATCTTTAATTCAAACCTCTGGTTTCTATATATTAATCTATTGTCTTTTATTCAAAAAGGGAAAAACCAACCACAGTAACATCTCATATAAGAAATTAATTCTGAAGCTTCTAGAAAAATTAGCTATTTACCTTTTTTTTTTTTTTTTTTAAGAATGCCATTAAATACTTTTGCTTGATTTGCAACAAAACTGGTGTGTTTTGATACAAAAGTCATCTCAGGACATAAGTACCTTGCAAGACCTACAAAGTCAACATGGCCCAGAAACTTGTTTTGAGTTTAGAGTTTGCTTTATTTACTATTACTGAGAACTTTTATTTACTATATATTTTTATTCATTATCAAAATATTGTCCCTAAACCATTTTATAGTATGATTCCAGTGAAAAACTCTGATGGCTGAACAACTCTGTAATCTCATAAGACCTCTTTAAACAATACCATCTGCTCCTCCCTAACAGGCAAAATCTACTCTTTTAATATCCCAAAACTAGAGATTCAGCAACACAACCAAAAATAAACATAATTTTTTTTTAAGACAGCATGAAATATAAGGCTTTTTACATATTCAAAAATATTCCAATTTGAAATGAGGCAAAAGCCTTTAAAGTTAATCAAACAGCCTAATGTCAGCAATAGCTCTGCTATGTAGCAGCTCATAGAAGCTGCAATGAAAAAAAGGGGAAAAAAATTTCAATACTGATAAATTTTTCCTCCTCAGACAAATTGTACCTTGTTAAACTTTCTCTAGTGAAACATTTCAAGTCTATTGGAAACTAAAATACCACCATTATTTTTTTTATATATAGCTGTATATAACAATGCCTTAGCACTGCCCTCTGGACCATTGAATAGTCTTACATGTCCCAAAAAAATTTCCACTCCAAACATAGCACTGAAACAAACATTTCAGAAATTTATAGCCACGTGACATAAGAGATGCTACGAAGAAAACAGTTTTTTAGCCTAAACCGTAGCAAATATTATCAGGTAATAAAATACAGAGTGAAGTGCCAAGGGAGGAGGACTTTAGATAAATGCTGCACTGGGGACATCAGGCTTTGTGTTGCTATTTCTGTGATGCTAACACATCGATTACAAGTTTTTTCACTAACGAGCAGCAATTATCACTAATGAGCAAACGAAACTATTTGGGAGACACAGATAATCAACTGACTAGGCTCACCTGCAATGCATGGTAAACCAGCTGAATCGTATTGAACAGCTTTTCTCTCTGTTAATTGAAAAAAGTGAGCTTCCAATCCCAACCTGTATACTTACTGAAGAGACAGATTAAAAACTTAGTTCATATATTTTACTGAAAATTGTACTTTACATATATTTAGAGATACTTGTTATTTCATATCCTAATTATTTTTAACGTAACAGTTACTGCACTCCGCTAAGATGTGCATCTCCTTCCCGTTTTTTGGTTCTGGTTTTTATTTTTTTATTTTTTTTTTTGGTTTCTTGGGTTTTGGGTTTTGTTTTGGGCTTTTTTATGCAAATGCTGTTTCCAAATTGTATATTAATTTGTGCAAGCTTTTCAATATTTTTTGAAGAGCAGGTTAATTAAACTCAAATTGTCTCTAAATATTTGACTAAAGAAGTGAATCAGCTTCAGTTGTATGAACCACATTCGTTTCTCTGTGAATACCTACAGTTTCTGTGCACAAACATTTTCTAGAATTGCAACTATTTGAAGCAAATTTTGTTTTTATTTAAGTTCCTATAAAACATACATTGTGGCCAAACATGGCAAACGCACTATTTTTAAAACAAATCCTGCAGTATGCTTTCAGGAAGCTTTTAAGCAATACAATGAATGACAGAACCCCCATTATTTGAAGTGGAATACATGTTCCCAGCCATAGGATTTTGCAATACTGGAAAGAAAGCAGTACTCTTATAAACCCCTGTGGCTAACAAAGAAACAAATTAGAAAAAAATCCATCCTGCTACGCACCTGTCTTCTCTCCTGTCCACTGTCCTGTCACAGAAGTAAAAGTCTGTCTCAACCCCTCCCCCTGCAACACCTTTCTGTATCTGCCAAGTCCAGGACTGTTTACCTTCCACGTAGGTGAGTAGTTTAGTGGCACATGATGAATTCCTCTATGCAGCATCCCAGGGATGAATACCACTAGACCTACCAGTGATTCCCTTCATCATGCTGCTACTCCACCTGAATGCAGTTAGGAGGCACTCTGTTGACGAGTAGAAAAAAATCAGTTCTTGATTCAGGGAGCACTGCTTTATACTGAGAATTTCAGTTAAGTAGTACTTAAGACATTATCCAATTAAGTTCAGTTAGGACATCATTCTGGCAGTCTGAGCAGTGGCATCCAATCAACCCAGTTTAGATGTTTTAAACACCAATCACTGATTTTTTCTGAGAGCTAACTATGTGTAAGAGTGATAATACAACAGAGGAAGCAAGGCTTTGACACTGAAAATAGAAAACATACAAAAAAAGGTAATTATCTTGTACAAAATGTTTACTCAGCTGCTGCTGGGAGCAATCTGGACAGTCAGTGAACACCATGCACAGCCAGGGTCAACCCTTCAGCTGAATGGCAGACATGAGTACCTCTGATACGGGGAAATTACTCGAGCTAAGGAACAAGATGGGGAAAAAGCACTCTCTGGTTTATGGTACTTTTCAGTTATCCTGGGCTAATGGTATCTATGTTAATTCTATGAATAATGTTTTTGTCAAAGATCACAAGGCTCTGTGATGACACAATGACAGAAGTTAGAAGTCATATTATCCTAAGCTGAAACACTATTATTTTCAGTAAAAAACTGTAAACAGCCTACCTCTCCTCTCAAAATATTTAAAATCTAAAACTTCAGTAAAGTTTCAGAATTAGTACTTCTAACTATTAAGAAAAAAATCAAGCAAACCAAACACAACTGGTGAAAGTATTTAGCCTAAGCAGTTTAGATGAGATTTTTCAAAGAGCCTAATGAAAGCTTCAGCTGCATTTTGGTTTAAATTAAGTGGCTAATTTGTCTTGTGCTTCTTTGTTAGTTGCTACTGATGGGCAGGCACAGCACCGCAGATGCAGAATGGCAGTAAAGGATTTTGCATGACATGATTATTCACCAGTAAATGACTGGGGACAGCCCAGTACTGCTATCACTTAAAGCTGTATTAAAGTGCCTGACACGTCCATGTTTAAACATTGAGATGTCAGCTCCTAGAGTGATCACTGGCAGTGTGTGGTTAGGAATGGCAAGATTCAAACCAAAGGTGTTCTATTCAGCAGTACAAGCTTTGAATTCTCCTAATAGGCTTTTAAAAAATTACCTATTGACTTCCTTTCCTACAATTAAGTTCTCTTAGATGCTCTTGAGGTTTACTTCTTCCTTCACAAAGCAAACTATTCTCCTTAATGCTTGCAAGACCAAACAAAAGTAGCCTGACTAGGTATGAATGTCAAAGTCACCCAGTATTTTCTCAGACACCTTGTTCCCAGTTATAGCTCAGACTATCCCACGCTGAATAAAAACAACAAAAGATGTGAAACAGAATATGAAAGTGAACTTCAGGTAGTCTTTTGGTTCCCGGTTGATCAGATTCTTTTGAAAAAGTAACAAACCTGAGAGGAAAATATTGCATCACTGCTATTGCTGGATCAGTCCTGAACTTTCATTTTAGTTTGAGGTCTAGAAAAATATACATCTCTGTATCTGCAGTGTCAAACCCACATTGTCTGAATAGCACCTAACAATTTGCACAATATCTGGGGCATTGAACAGAGTTGTATTGCGCTTAATGTCGTGACCTCTTCTGCTGGCTCCCACACACCACTTAAAAAAAACCTAAGGCAGCTACAAAGACTTAAAACATTTGAGGAAAAGCAGCAATACATTAGTCTCTTGACCTCAAGCTTAGTGGATATTTGCTGGGATGTACTTTGCATGGCCAGGGCTTCAAGTTCAGAGAAAGCTGACTAGAAGATAAAAGGTCCTGATAACTTTCAAAACTCTGCACCATTGCTGAAAAATGTTAATTTCCCACATAGGTCTCCACATAGCAGCTTTGTGGTGTGCAAGCCCTCCCCATGGCCTTTCATTATATTCCATAGTCACTTAAGCCTTTTGCTAATAAAAACACAATGTCACGGGTGAGAATATGAAAAACCCCAAAGTTAAGCTGAGAACGATTTAACTAAATGTTGCTTCCTAACAACATTTCTGGCATGGCTCTGGCAATAACAGGAAAAAGTGAATGCTGGAATTGCTTCTTTTGCTTCTCCCATGACATTACCTTTCTGAGCATGCTGCAGATCTGGTTACATGACATGGTTGCTCATTTCAGTTTTACACTGAGCACAAAGAGCTCATTTTGACTCTAGGTTTGGTGGGGAGCAGGCTCTGTATGATCAGATTTTGGCTGCTGCTTTTTAATTAAGATAACAGAGACAGGTCCTCAAAGGGAGTCAGTGAGCACAGCTCTGTCGAAGTGAATATTTACCAAGCCTTCTCCCAATGTCAACAGCAAAAGCCTCCTATTAAATTCAAGCTGTGCTTTCTGAGGAGATGCACATCTCTGCACAGAGAAGGTTTATGGCACATCAAAGCAAGATTAATTCACCTAAGACACACAATAAATGAAAACTTCTTTCCTGTATTTATTTCTTTAGATGTTGCTCCATTCCTTCATGCTGCAAATAATGCATAGCTTGTGCTCTAAGTGCCACATAGCCTGCTTTTACCTTACGAGTCACCCATGTCAGTCACTGACAGTCACTCACTGTCACTGCCTGATCATCTCATGTTGTTGAAACAGGCAAGTTAGTCGCATGTATCAAAACGTACATAACATTGGCTATTTGCTGTGGAAGACATGAAGAGGAGCGATTAACTTCACATTTCTGCTTAAAATTGGAATGCTGTTACAGCTTTGAATTATATAATACAATTATCTTGTATGTTAAACCCCCATACATCCTTCTAGTAGATTTTAAACTAATTATTCACTAATAACACCAAAAAAATAATGAGGATTACACTTAGATTGTGTTAAAAATGTAGCACATGGGGGTATGTAAGAGTTTTATTATGGCAAACCGGAAGTCTAAATTAAAGAATGCATAATGTCACAAAAATTAAATAAGGAAAAAAATACGAGTTCATTTGCAATAACAGAAATGCCAAAGGAAGATGCACAAGAAATATTATCACATGAAAAGCAAAATTAATTAAATCCCAGTGAAACTTTGCAATGGTACATTTACTAGGTAGAGTCCAAAGCCATGAACTTCTCTGAATCAGACATCCCATCTCACATACAGAATAGTCAGAAAAAACACCTCACATCTGCAAAAGCAGAAACTTGCAGCAGTAGTTCACTGTACAACAGGTCACCACCAACACTAGAACAACCTTCACTTTTCTCCTGATCCGTAAGACACATTTTATTGATGTTTTGCCCCAGATCGACACTGATTTTCTGACTCAGATGCAGACTGGCTCTAACACTTACTCATTTTTCTCTTCAGCGAAACTCCTGGCTTCATTTTTGCCTCGAGAACCATCATTCCCAGACTTTGCTTTTATAGTAACAACAGAAAACAAACCCCTTTCCCTCCACAGCAACACAATCATAGCATTTCACAGGATCACTTCTGCCTTTTCCAGCTGAGCACGCTGCCTCCTAACCAACAACTGAAGAGGTTTCACCTTGTTCACTGGACTTTCCCTCTTCTTTAAGTTTACCTTTCCTGCCTGCATCAGCTTCTGTCTTAATCGATTTGGCGTAAAAACGGGTCAACAGGAGGGATTACAGCATTTTACAACCTTATCCATTGTGCTCCATGCTGAGCAAACAACACTGGGAAGTAATCCAGCAAACAAGAGTGTTTTTCAGACATTACTTGTCTTCTCCCTAAAAGACTGCAATTTAGCAGTAGGTGCAGAAAGCCACAGCAGCAAAGAGAAGGGCTCAGGCATTTAATACACAGTGTTTTGGACAAGAGAACATTATTTCTTCACTGTATTCATAACAAATGCTCTTGAAAGCACCAAATGTAACACTAACAGTGAAGAATAAATGGAATTTGCTTATTTTTCTAAAGGTACTCCTGTGGTTTTGGACATAGCTTCAAATGTTTCTTTATCCCTACCTAAGACAAAGTAGGCAGATATCAGGGAATATGTGATCATAAAGGAGCGATCAGTGCATATTCTCTACCAGGCAGTTATGGAGACATGTTATGCTAAGCCAAAAAGCGCCAAGCAGCAGCTGCACAAAAAGGCTGGCAATGCTACCTGTGGGTGCTGAACTGACCAGCAGAATCACACGTGTACTTACCCTTGGGCACATGTGAACATACCCTGACGTGTGTGGCAAGTGGGTGAGCCCCTTAGCTACTGAGCACAGCCTCTTCAGGGAGGTGGAGGAATACGAGCGCTGCTGCCAAAGCAGTTCTTACCCCATAAACTTTGGTTTCTCTAGTAACGGGCTCTGGTTCATCTCAGGAGCTGCAGTCTCCTAATTCAGTGACGTTAAATGAACAGCATAACCTCTTATCTGCACGGTACATTAGATTTTTAGAGTAGCAATAAACTTATTAAACAAAAGTGCTTAAATTCAGAGTAAGAAACCATTTTCTTCTGTAATACTTCCTAGTAGCAGACAACCTGAAGTAGTGTCTTTCTGCTTTATGTTCAGAGTGAAAACAACAAGCAGAGCATCCACAACATGATGGTCCATAGTAACAGCATTCTTAAGGGAAGGAAAATGTACTTTCATAAATTGCTATAATTGTGCCTGGTCAAAATGAGATGTGTCATTACATGATGCATGACTAGGTCAGTAGGTTAAGGGTTTGTGTGTGTGTGTGTTTGTGCACAACACAAATGGAAAAAAAAGTTACTTTAATATACTGTTTGTGTACATGCTTTAGCAAAAATAGAAGCCAGATTAGTAAAATAGAAAACTAGAAAGGATTACAGAAAAGAAAAGAGGAATCTATACACTAAATAGCTGGTTTAGGTATTTTCACTGACAAAGGAAATGCCTGACTGCAGTAATTTTCCATTTACAACTTTATTTAATTTTACTTGAGTTGTCCTTTTGTTCATGAAACTTTTGATTTTAGAACAGATTCCTCTGAGATTTTCTGTCAGGAATTTAGTCTTGTTTCATCTTATACAGCAATGCATTTATACATTTAGCCACTTAACAAATTTTCATGAGATATAGGGCATTTCAATCCTCCACCAGTGTAAAATCAGTCTCCCATGACAGATGCAATAATAAAATATGTGAATGTCAGATTATATAAAGAAATCACAATTACATTACTTCTTGGAAAATATTCTTATTAGAACTATAAGTTAGCATCTATTTCAGTACCTAGGATACAAAAATATGGTTTTCATTTTTTAAAAAAATCACATTTAATTACATTAATTATATTAATTTCAGATACAATTCTGTGAACTTGTAAATGAGAGTGTGTTATCTGAAATTACTTTTGTTAACTAACTACACAAACAGTTTCAAATCAGTTTGCAACTTCCCATTTTATCACACAGCACAGGACAAACCTCACATTAATATCCAGGAACACGTAGAATCAAACTCTTCAAAAAGAGAGAGATCTCTTCCTGGTTAGGAAAGCAAAATTGCAGTCAAGATTCTTTCTACGGCTTTTGCCATCACTCTATCAATGAACTGCTACCCTCCCACAATGCTATTTCCCTTCTCATCTGTGCTCCAGCACCAGCTCCCCCTCTCATTAACCTCGATGGAGTCACTGGGTAACTCTGGCCTGGGACATACCTCTCTGTGCTCTTCCCAGCTAAATGGGACAGGTCAGGTATGACCAAAGATGCCAGAGGTTTTTTATCATCAAATATTTCTAACAAACTGTAGGATAGACTGTAAAAAATACCACAAACAAAAACAACTAACATACAATGTCATCATTAAAAGCATAGAAGGTTACTTTGGGGTTTCAAAATGTAAAGATTTTTTTTTGTGTGTGTGACTAATCAAAAAATCTCACACAGTTGCATTCAGACTCCTTACTGAGTAAAATAACTTAATGCATGATTGCTTGCTGAAGAAAATGAAAAATAATATTAATGAAAATGACTATCTTTTTCTGTTCAAGTTAAATGACAGATAAAAAAATCCATGTATATAATGCAGAAAGCAAGAAAAAAGAGGAAAACCATACTATTTCACAATCTTTAACTGTCTATCACGGTTCAGGGGAAAATATAGGGTTTTTTAAACTATCAAAATATTTGATAGAATCCTTTTACATTCAAATTTCCAATTTGCAAAACCATTTCCCTTTAAGCAGATAGAACAGACTTCACAAGCTTCATATCATCCATTTGCAAAACAATAATATTTTCTTCAGAGCATATTTACTTCCATAACCCAGTCTTACTAAAATAATCTCAAAATAATCATGAGTTTGATACTGGTTCAAGCAGTAAGCGCTCAAGACTATCTAGACCACGTAACCTATAAGGTAAATCCTTCTTTTGCATTTTTTTAAGAGAGATGCTCAACACAATCATCTCTACCAGCTGATATGCAAGCTACTCTGGAAGAGCCAGGCTCTGGCAAAGTTGACAGTCTGTGGCATAGAAAAAAGAAATCAAAACGATCACATGACCATTCAACACAGCATTTAACCTTGAAAACACAGAAATCACATAACTTTGAAACGACCTGTACAACTTAGCAAACCAGACCATCAGCCTCATAGCAGGGTTAATATATTTACACTGCCAGGAGGACAGTGAGAATAGCACAAAGTTCTTGGAGTAAAACAAAAGCCACTATACTAAGGAATTCAGTTGTGTTTTGCTTGGACTTGGCTAGATAATATATTCAATGGAAAAAAAAACAAAGCAAAAAACTCATAAAAGAATGCTCAAAATCCCCCACCTCATTTAGCAAATCTATCAATGTAACAGACTTAAAATGTAAATGTCATAGACTATGGTAACAACAATTTATTAAAAAATTTAATTATTGTATGCCTAATTTTCCTTCTTCCATATCTCAGCTCTAACACTGAAGTTCTAGATTAGTCCCAGAAAATAACTGCTGTAGAGTAACGCTGTGTTGCAATTTGCTGCACTAGTGCAGTGCAAAATCTGGAAATCATACAAAGCATAATCATTCAGTTATAAACATTTGTAATTTTAAGTAAAACCTACTTTTAGGACATTTACATTTTTTCACAACAGGACAACACTTATACATTGTATTGCAAAACTTCAGTCTTTTTTATTTTATAATTTTTTAAATTCAGTTTAGACACCACTTCTTGAGAAGTAATTTTTCATTAATAGTATTAATGAAAAAACTAATCAATCCATTCAGGTTTTCTTTTTTTTTTTTTTTTTTCATTCTTGTACTTTCATCTGCATAAACTGATAGATTATTAATAGATATGAATTTGTGCTTACAGTAGCCAAAAATCCAAAGTCTGTTAGACTGTAAAATTAACTAAAAAATGTTATCAATCACTCCTGTAAAACAGCCTCCCCCATCTACAGTGTGGTTTTGGTTACGGATTGGAGAGAATGCTTCTGACAACTGCCTAAAGTTGCATTTATCCTTTTATTTCATCCCTGGGATGCTCCTCTTTTACAAAACCTGAAGAGTACCTGCACCCTGTGAAACACAAACAACAGAACAAAGACTACGGATGGGGAAGTGAAATATGAAGGTTTACTCGGGTGGTTAAATAGTATCAATGCAGATTGAAGACTGATTACTCATAAGGTGAAACACCAGAAAAGGTGAAACACCATTAACTTCACTTGGATTTCTTGAGTTGCTTGTTCACTGACAGCATCACCATAAACATGGAATCCATGTATCTCATCGATACATCTTATAAAACATCTTATGCACAACATTTTAATAATATTATTGTCATATTTGGTATGTCAATATTCATTAAAACACAAAGATAAGTAAGATATCTAAGTAAAAATGTTACCTAAAGAGGCATTTTATTTATTTTTAATGTTCTTTAAAGCTCCTTAAAGTCCATGGATTAGGAATATATAATGCAACTAAAGCAATGTAAATATAGCCAATGTTCAAAAGGGAACAGAATAAGAATAATAAAAAACCCCACTTTCATAGATTTTCAGCACAGAGGCATGAGTCAATCTTGACTTAATTCACTTTTCATGTTTATGCTCCTGATTCAGACTATTGTAAAAGTATATTTCCATTAATAAAAACACTTATGGAATCAAGCGTGTTTACTTTGTTTACTTAAAGCTAGGTCTTATTTTGATGGCATTCTCTAAAGCTTTTGACTCTTATTAAGGGTTTTTGAAGAGGGGACTGCATTGTTGAAGTTGCATCAAACGGTTTCTAATTCTCTTATGGTAGACTCAAAAGATCTTCAAATTTAGAGCTGAATAAACTGATGGCAAATCCTACTGTTTTTGGTATTCCTACGATTGAATCCTGTTAGATGACTTATATCAGGAACCGCAGTGAATGACATACTGTATTTCTGTAAACTGACTGTCAAGATTGTTAAACTGCTTTGCATGTGTTTGTGGCCATTAGAAATCTCAATACTTTCAGATTTTTCTTTACATTTTTGCCTAAATGCAAAATTTAACGTGAAACCAGGTACCAGGTGAGAAATTCTTGATATCATAAACCTGTAGTACATAAGCAAAGACATCTAAAATAGAAAAACTTCCCACCATTTCAGTTATGATGATCTAATCTAAAACAATGTACTGCAGCTCATTATTTTTAGAACTTGCTTTTGCACAAAGCTGATAAAATATTACAATGTAGGTCTGGATAATTACAAAGGCACAGAGGCAGCTTTATTTTAGAATTATATCACATACTTTTTCCAGCAGTAACATGACATAAATAAATGAGGACTAGTACAGGTTTGACAGGACAAGAAAAATAGGACTATCAAAACTAAGACCAAATTCTTTCTTACCTACCAAGGCCACAACATTGTAAATAAGCAGAGAATTGGGTATCAGTATGCAATTATTTGTCTCTATTAAAAAGTATTAAGTAGTAGAAAATATATTGCTCCAGACTATTTCTAGACAAATAATAAATTGAGACACTTTATTGGGATATAAGTAAAATTTTTTTCTATTGGAACAGTGACGCATTGGAACAGTGACGCATTGGAACAAGCTGCCTAGAGAAGCCATGTAGTCCCAGGCTTTCAAAGATGAAGCTGGATAAAGTGCTGAGCAGCCCAGTGGCACCTGAGCTGACCCTGTTCTGAGCATCAGGTTGGACTAGAGACCTTCAGGTCTTCAGGTCCCATGCTGAATCACTCAGTGGTTCTGTGATATCCATTCTATAAATACTTTTTAAGTAAGTAGAAAAGTCACGAGTACTCCAACTACTGCTCTAGAGGACAGAAGTTTCTGACAACAGGGAACACAGAAATAAAAAAAGTACATGTGGAAGCAAAATAAGTGGCATGAAGCAAAATAAACCTTTTTATTATTAAATTAACACCTCTTTAAAGGTAAAAAGGCAATAACTATCAAGTAATATTCTCAGATAAAAGATTAAGAACTGGAGAAAAAATATTTGTATGCTAGTAAATTATATAGAATAGATAGTACATAATATATTTTAGACCCTGAACTGCTTCAAACATATTGCACAGGTAGGCCGGTGCATAAACATAGAAATAGCAAAAAGGGAGGGGATATTCTACATTATTTTAAGAAGTCTGTAGCTCCTTGCACTGCAGGGCTCTGCACAATTAACTAAATGACAGTTGGGACCTCAGAGATAAACATAAGGTTGGCAAAAAGAACTCTGAACAAACTCAAGGCCCTCATTTCTTACTGAATTATAAAAGCGGTTTTAGGCTCTAGCAAGAGAAATAAGAAGTTCTGAATAATAGATGCAGGTATTAATATATGACCCTATGACTAATTCAGAAAATTTAGCATTACAGACTTTTTTAAGGAAAAAAAATAACACCAACAGCAGAAGTTATAGTGATGCCAAGATAACCACGGAGTAAGAGATGGCTGCAAACACAGCTGTGACAAACAATGAGAGAGAAAAGGAAAAAAAAACCTAAAGGAAGTAAATAGGTAAAAAGCTATTCTCAAGAGCAGTGACATAAGAGTAATGACAGTGAGGGCCAGATACTTTCAAAAAGCAGAAGACCTTGCAAGCAGGTCTATCAGCACAGCTGTGCCATCAGCACGAGCATCAATATTTTTCAGAACACTGAGAGCAAAAGAAAGAAGGCTAAGATGAAGATATCAAAGAGATTGAGGAAGCAATAAAGATGACAAAAGGATAAATGAAATGATTGATGGTACATGGTACCCCTTGGCACCATGAAGAATAAGGAGTACAGAATGGGAGAAAAGAGTAATGTGACATTACGGGATGTGTTTATGGGAAGATAATTCCCAGACAAGTGAAACATATGCTGTTATTTTCATGAACTTTTAGTAGCATACTGTATTGAGAGAAGAACTTCTAAATATTTAAATGAAAAAGAATTAGGAAAATGGAGCATATTTTGGGGTGCAGAGAGGCAGGGAATGGACTTAAAAAGTGAACTATTTTCCCACCACATTCTTCACAGTATCAAAAATGAGAACAGACTATATACCATTTTTGCTACATGGGTGAGATGGTAAACCAGCATCACTGGAATCCAGGAGCACAGGCTGGACATGCAGTAACGTATTTGGAGCACATTTCAATCCTCAATTCACAAGGCATTTGTCACAATAAAAGCTACAGCTGCAATCTTATAGGTGATTCTGCATTTTCTTTGCACAAGGACTGTTAGATTTTCACTGCACATGAATGAACACACTGAACGGGATGATTACCAAACTGATTCATGGCCTACAGGTGCTAAATCCAATCTATAAAGGTACTACGGCAATGAAACAATAAAAACAGCTGATACATGAATACTATCAAGTCTTAAAAGATACAGAAAAAATTGCAAATTACTTGAAAAAGCAAGCCAGAGGTGCTACTTTACTCACCCCTTATGCAGAACAACACCTGCCCTAAAAGCAGCATTAATGCCAAGGCATACATTTTATTTGCCTTTCAGATGTCCTCTATCCACACCAATGCCATCAGAGTCAAATAAGAAACTTTGACCAATAGGGACAAGTGATATACTGGCCACCAAGTGTAGTTCTCTCAAATCACCACCTGTGTTCAGCAAAAGATAAGTAATAGAATTTCCATACTTTTCCTGAGGTTTCAATGAATATTTTTTCCTAGTTTCATTGGAACAAAGTTTTGACAAGAACATGTAGCATAACATAAGCAATTCTTGGAAAAAAAGACATGAATACCCATTTAAGTTCAAAGAAACAGCATAACTTAGGACAATTACATCTACTTTTTCTCTCCAGTTTACCTTTAAGTCACTTTATGGAATAAACTAATTTAAAAGGATTTGATTTGTTTCTGTAGGATTTTTAGAGGATTCACTCACTGTCTCCCATTAATGGTCAGCCATCTTATTTCAAGACCCGATTCACTAACTGAAAGCATGAGATCCTGTGGTACTACCTTACCTTGAAAAGAGATTCTCCATCAGGCAAGAAATGTTAAAAGCACACTAGAGAGATTTACAAGGAAAAAAAACCAAACTGAAATAATCTGTTTAATTGTTTTGGCGATTTTCACTTCATAATTCATTTAATAAACACTTAACCAAAGCCTCTTTCTTCTTTTTGACTTAAGCAAATTACCTGAAGTACAGAAGCATAAAAAAACCTTAATGCAGCAAAAATCATCAGAAGTCGCAGTTTTATTCTCACTGAGACTGGTTATTAATTTGAATTTAATAAAGTCTTATTTTTTTTATGATACACATCCTAACAATGCACTTCATGCAACTATTTATTGCTCAACAATTTTAAAGGTCTACCCTGTCAGTCCACTGCAACGTACAAAATTTCCAGCCCAGATGGCTTTATATTCAGTGCAAAGACTCTAGAGACTCAAAGAAAAATATGGCACAGAAGAGATCTGAACTTTTCTGATCAGGAGCAAATTGACCTTATCTTGAAAGCAAATTTAAATTAGTTGAATGGGACTAATAAGCACAGTGTAGAATAAATACAGACAACAAAGTATCTGGTACTTTTCATTAATATCCCATGCAAGTATATATTATAGCGATAAATACATTTTTTTAAAAAGTTGATTAACTGTATTTAACACTGCTGTATTCATTTTCTGAGCATTCATATTTTATGAGATGAGCGACTTAGTGTATATTGTGACTTCCATTTTTCAAATGCTGCGTCACTTCTGGGTACAGGAGTGGACATTAAGATTATAAATGAGTAAAACTTCAGTGTGTGTGCACTATGCTCTCCATTAAAGCTAAACAGAGCATTTGTGATACAGCTGATTTGTAGTTTCAATAACACACTTAAACAGAGTAAGTTCATTATCAGTAGATTTATGAAACTAACAGAAAAGGAAAGGCCACAGCAGTATAGAAAAAAAAAGAAAACAATCAGGAGAGTACAAAAGAGAAGAGGTAAGAAGAAAAAGAATGCAAGTTCAAGAGAGGAAAGCAAGGTATTCTCAGCTTTGCACAATTGCACAACATTACTTATACAGGCTAGATTTTGTAACTCCTGTTGAGAGAATTATTTGGGTTTTTTATTTAGATTTAGATGATCTGGAAAGAAAAGTACAGGCTCATTTCATATGTGCATCTAGTCAGATACCTTGTCCTGGTTTCAGGTCATGTAGATTATATTAGAAATAACAGAAATTATATCAATGTCCACTGATTTCCATGTGTTTCAGTCAGAAATTATGACCAAGACAAAAGTAAGTCTTATGAAGTTCAACACTGCAGTTCTCAAAATTTGCAGTCAACTAACACTCTGAAAATGCCCAAAGTCTTTGCAGGCATCAGTTTTAAATACTCCGGGCTTGCACGGAGATACTCAAGTCTTTACAGCACTGCAGAACTTCACCCCATGGCACTGGCCTGGCATGGCAGCTGCAAGTGCCACTGGGCACCACGCACGATGGAGGTCAGGCCTGGGCAGGGCAGGGATCGGCGCTGCCGTACGAACCTCTTCAAGAGGTTTAACTCCATGTTCTTTTCATTGCCTAAAAGCTTTCTCTTTTGGTGACTAAGGTCATTAGTTCAATGGTGGAAACCACTTGAGTCCTAGCAATTAATAGTAATGTGTGTGAAACTACTAATAGAAGTATTAACACTCTTAATTGCAAATAAACTGATTTTCTCTGACTTTCGTCTCCTTTACAAACCACTTGGTCTAATTAATTTTGTCTAGCCCTTCTCTGTTACTTTGTAGGTCACTATCAAACAGTGAGGACTCTAAATTGTTTCAGTTAATTCTGATGGAACTTAAATACTGTCCCATTTTATGTTCCTTCATTACCAGGTTATTATTTTATATTTCCATTTTCATTTTCCTTTCTAATTGAATGTTAAATGCAAAACTACCAAGAGATGTAAAAGAATAACCATACAGTAATGCTATAGTACAGGAGAGTTTACTTGCTAAAGCAGGCATGGAGTAGTACATAATTTACTTATCCAAAAAAAAATCATATTAATTCATATGAGAATTACTGGATGCCTGATGTAGTAACTATAACTGTAGTGAGTAAATTATATGAGCATGATCAAAATGGTGTTTGAAAAGTCTGAATTCATACTAAATGAAAATACCTCATGGTGATTTATTTAAGCATGCAAAGAAGAAAAGTCAGCACTGGAAAACAAAAAAGTTCACCTGTCATCTGGGTGCAACAGTTTGCACTTCTGTGATTATCTCAACTGCTGTCAAGAATTGAGCATACAAGAATACCTGTACGCTGATATACAGCACTTGTTTCCCCCCTACTTCTTTTCTGCTGCTCATGCTTGTTTCCCAGACAACTGCTGGGCTCTTGAGTTTGAAGCAACACGGACAGATACCTTGAGCAACTGGACAAACAGCATTTTTCAGCAGACAGGTGTGAAATGAGGATAAACTGATGGAGGAAATGGGATCATAAGACAATTTTCAATTACCATAAAGAAAACTTTATTAAAGACAATCAGTCAGCGTAGGAATATCTCTGCACTTCTTCACATGCCAATATCCTGCAGCTCCTGCAAAAGAAAAGAAAAGGAAGTGCATGAAAAAATAACTTAGTGCTCTACACAGAGCATTGCCAATTTTTCCATGTTGCTTACCCTTCTCCTCCGCTTCCGGCAATTACTGGCAGGACACCATCTCTACCCATTCTAGGCACAGAGGACACAGAAAGACTTAGTTCACTGTCAAAAACATTGATTTTTCTATACAACTGTAATATACATTACAAGCATGCTGCTATCATGGAACATTTATTGAGATACTTACCTTCTGCTTTCCAGATCCTTGCATCATTTACTCAATGGGACTTGACATCTACATAGCACCTCCAAGCAGGAAAAGGACAAAGTAACACCATGGCTGCATAAACATGGCACAGACTGGGCATTTGAAGCCTCTCCTCCTGTAGCAATATAACTTCAGCACACAGTGAACAACCTTCTACTAAGAAAAAAAACAACACCCCAGCAACCTAACAACAGATGCCAAGTTCTCATGGACACATCCAGATTGTACTTACTGCTTTGAAGCCTCCTCCAGGGTCATCTCTCAACTGGAAGTACAAAGTCGCACTGGCAAATCTTCTGGCAGCTGTCTCTACCACCACCTTTGACATGTGGATCTCACCTTAGTCTGGCTAGGCTTGTTTCAGTAGCACACAAGTTACTGTCTACATATTTTTGCATCTGGTTAAACTGCAATTGAGCCCAAACAAGGTCAAATCTCAACACGGTAAGTCATTTAATTGCATTAGCATACCCTTGTGGTGTCACTGTTAACAATTCCTCAAGCTCAGTGAAGCATTTACCTAAATACCACGTTCAAAATGCAGGTTATGAGGCTGACCGGGTATGAGGTCACATTTAAATACACAGCTGTCTGTTCCGTGTTAAAGCCACCCAATTACCTGTATTTCATGATACAAAGTGATTACCTCTGAGATACACCAGCCGTGCAGGAGCCTAGGGCACATGCCTAATCTCAAACCATACCAGAATATGCATACACAGAGACATGATACAGCAAAGCCCCTCCGTACGCGGATGAGATGCTGTGTTCTCAGTTGAAATCCAGCCTTGAAGCATACACCCTTTCTCCCTGAGGTGCCAAGACAGCATGAATGTTCGTGAAGCTGGCATCATGCAGAAGAGGTTTGTACCTGGCACTAGGAGTACATGGAAACTTACCTGGATGCTCATACACAGGATCTGCTTTTGAGGCTTCACAAATTCTTTCTAGTTCACAGATAACACTTTGGCATTACCAGTACCCCCCAATCAGCACACAGTGAAACTCAGTACACATTCACCTTGGGAGAGAGTAATGGTTACACGCAGCTTTATGGATGACACACACCTGCTTTTACAGACTGACACCCCACTTAATACAACCAGCGCCTCCTCCCAACCCAGCCCCCAGCAAAACAGAGAAACCCAGACCAACTCTGGTTTTCTAAACTTGTCGGTATACTGTACTATCAATTTTTTAGTTTTTATTTTTTTTTTAAATTTCCATAGGTCTCACCACAAATGATCAGGAGGTTCAGTTAGAGAGAGCAGCAGAAATCAAACACTGAGGAAGGTCACCAGAATAAGTTTTATATATTAACATTATTTTATCCAATCAGTTCACAGAGTTACTATTTTGATAAAGCATTATAGGCAATTAACAATACACTTAAGTTAACCACATGGTAAATCTTAGTCTTGCCTTTTAAAAATAATGCAAGTTAATCTGATCCAGTTCATTGTGAACACACAAAATGCAGATAAATTAGAAAAATTACATACCAAGAAAAGTAAAGACAGTAGCACTGAATCAAGATGGTAGCTAGGTGACAAAACATTTAGGTCAAAATCTCTCTGTCTCAACTAAACCACATACCCCAAACTGAGCCAATATGTGAGGCAGTCTGCAACTTATTCACCAAATGCATGTTGACTTTCATTTAAGAGGTATGTTTTCCTAAACAGGTACAACCACTGGCAGAGCTTTCTCCAGCCCCTGAGGAACATCTGCTTCATCTGTTACTCTTACAGCACACAGACATCAGCTGTTTCTATAAAACTCTCTCTTCTGGTGCTCATGTCTCTTTTCTCCAGAGATCATAAATGACTCTTCTTGCCAGCTAAGAGAATCCCATGGAAAGTGCTGAGGATTGAAAGCCATTTCATGCCTCAGGATACTTTTGTTATTTTGGAACATACTTAAAAAGGACAGGTATTTCATAAAGCAAACAGAAAGACAAGGTCTCAAGAGCGTAGCCTTTACTGAATTTTGAAAAGGTCCCAAGAGCAAAGCCTTTACTGAATTTGAAAACATAAAAACTGAAGAAGATAATGAAAATCTGGGGCAGGATGAAGAACAAAGTGATTCAAGGAGCAATGACAATGATGGTAGTAAACATTCCAAGCACCAATGGCTATCAGAATAGCCCTTCTTAGTTCTTTAGGAATTTACTTAAGGACTACAGATAAAATATTTTAAATGCTTATGATTAATAACAATATACTTCTCAACAGATATGCTTTCACAGTTCTGGGGGATGATTGTGACCTAATAATAGATTTTATGCAAACAGGAGCATAAAAGTAGTGTGCCATATTATCAGAACAAGATCTACCTTCTTTAAAAAGGAATACAGGGAAAACAACTTTGTTTTTAGAACACATACATTCTTTGCTTATGTAATGGAACACTCATCCTCTCTCCCAGTGAGAACCTGGAGCATTACAGGGTTTTATAATAGGTAAGAGCTGCTAAATGTTAACTAAGGCAAGGACCATCCATACACAGGCTGGTTATTTATTTTCATTGTCTGGTTGCCTGCTACAAGACATTGAGTTTCAGAGGACAGCTCAGCAGCTCCATATTTTTTTGAGCTGTGCAGGAACTAATGAACTGTACCTTTTTATTTCTTGCAGACAGGAAAAAATACGAAGTTGTTGCAATCTTGCTTATCCTGCCCATCAGTAAGACCAACTTTTGCAGTTTGGAAAAAACAAAATGCATCTGTCACAGTGCACGACACAAAGTTACAGAGTCAATTTAATTAACTGCCTCGTGTCTTCCCAGAGTCTTAGGCATAGAATCGTCTTACTATCGCAATGGGGAGCCAGTGAGAATCAGCACAGTGAAAATACAGCATACACCATCCTCTCCAGTGTTAACAGATACTCAGAGTACAGAAAACTGAATACATTTCACATTGTAGTTCCTGTAAGGAGATACATAAATTTTAATAGGATCCCATTCTTCAGTTACTTTATTGCTCTGCTCAAATGCTGTTTAATGAGTCAGCACTTACAAAGTATCATATATCATTCATACTCCATTGATTTCACTGAAGCTTCTGATTTTTCCAAAAAGATAAGTAGTTCTAAGGAAAAATATTAATTTTCCATACAAGGCCTGAGTACAAAGAAGTTCAAAGTAGTCACTAACTATAGCAACCACTATGTTGTTTTTGTAATTTACACATGGGAAGATTCAGGTTATCACATCAAAATTATTTACACCGTTAATAGTGGCTTAACTGCAAAGCAGCCCAAGGATGAAGACGACTTCCTGTTACAACTGCATTTCCATCAGACTGCAGCAACCTGGCTGTTACACCATATTGGAGCCTTTTACTTTCAATTGTATCCACCATAAATTACTGTTACAGAATAAAAGATAAAGGTTCTGGATCATCAGATTAGGTTGTGTAGGGAAATTGCTAAAACAGTCATGTTTGTTCATGTGTTTTAGCAGGCTATTCCAATACTCACTCACCGTCATGTTTCATCCCTTAACACGCCTTAATTCTACTCATTCACAATGTAAGAAATTAGTAAAACAGACCGCTGCTTGCCACAGGCACTGACTTGCAGCCCAGAATGCTCATTTCCAAAGACAACGCTTGGGCTCAAAGCTTGCTCTCAGGCAGCAGTTTCACTCTGCAGCTGGGATAACATGCACAAGGTCAGTTTCCACAGCTCAGCTTTCAGCTGCTACCTGTTGCACCTAAGTGACCATGTTTGCTATCAGAGATATTTGGCTTCAACAAATCTTCCATCAGAAAAGTAAGCTATTCAGCTCTGAAGTGCAGTTAACCACCTGGGTCAAAAAACATAGCAAGCTGTAAATATTTGTATTCCCATGCTATCTAATGTTAACAAGATGCCATTTAGTTTTTTCACTGAATAAAAGCTGCTTCTTTCAACCTCTCCTTCCTCCACCCCCTCCTCCCCACCCCAATCTCTGTTGCTCACATAAGCATTACCAAAAGCCATCCTGCTTTCCATTGACATGAAATTGTTAACAGAACTAGTAGCTTTCCAGTTTGTAGGAACATTGTGGCAACTTCTACTTACTTTTGTGTTGGAAATCTAAATATAATCGCATGCATCATCATTGTTGAGACACTGGGGACCATGACCACACGTGCACCAATGAGGAGCAGGAGCACTGCCCTCCTGTGTGAGCTGTACCATGCTCACCCACTCACCACTGTGCTCCCTCCTGAGGAACTGCGGAGCACAGGCAAGGAGACAGTGAACTCTGCACCCTCTTGTGAGAAAGAAATAGTGTCCGTGTTACTGAAAGACACTCCCCACAGAGCTGAGGAAACTAAATGCTGAAAGCCTGACAAAATTTACAGTAATTAAGAAACTAAAGCACAGAGAGATTAAAAGACCTTGCCCAAAGCCTCTCCAGCAGATTGCATCAGAGATGGAAATTGAATTGAGTATCAAACACAAGACTCTTTTTTTTTCCCATCTTTTTTTCTTTGAGGTACTAGAAAGCATAAATCATTTCCTTATCACCAGAAATTCCACAAAACCTGACCACTCTGATCACAATACTTAAATCCATATTTTTAAGGACATAGTGTCCCTTGAACACATACTTGGCTTTCATTTAATTCAAGAGGCACTGCACATGAATACATCCAAACTGAACATTAACTGCTACATTTGCAACATTTTAAAACAGATATGCCACATTAATATGCCTGCCTTTATTTCCTCTATCCATACAAAGAAACAAATGGTGCAAACCAGTATCAGCAGCAATATTAAAGTATCAGGTGTTCAAATTTTGGAATGCAAAATACAGAATATTGTATAGACCATAAACCTGACAATAGCCAGGTGGGGAAGTGGGTGTGAGACCATGAGAGAAGTTAAGACAAAAGTCAGCGTGGCACATACACTGAACACCTAACTCTTGTTTCTCAAAGTACTGCATGTGAGAAATAAGGATCTGGTCGTAAGCAAATTTCAACAGGTAATGGAAAAACAACGTACACAGCCTGTACTGAGCTCTGGAACAGGCTGCCATGGGAGCTTCTTGGGGAAGACAGGATTGCCATGGGACCTTCTTGGGGAAGACAGGATCGACTGGTTCTCAAAAGGATACACAAATACACGGACAACAGATCTCTACCTGGACAGTAAAAGTAAAGGTATATACACTCCAATGATCCTTGAGAGTCTAGCAAAAAAAGAGAATGACTACACTCCTCTACTTTCCTTGGTAAATGTACACTAAACTAAATGTATAGTTAGTGTACATTTCAGATGTCCCCTGGGGCACCTCTACAAACAGATGTTCCTACCTACATGAGAGTTCAGCTTTCTCTACTGTGAAAGGAGTTCAACTTTCCCTGGCAATCCAGGGTTACATGGTTTTCAAACAAAATTTCTGGGAGATGATGCTGGATATGGAATTTCTAAGGAAACTGAGCCCACAAATACAATGAAAACATTAGAAAGACTGTTCCCTGAATCATATACACACAAAGCTAAGCTCTGCAGCATCTATACATTGTTATTTTTCATAAATGGAAAATACTCTTCACACTCATTTCCATTATTTTCTACAGTACAGAAGTAAACTCATTGGAGAGGTTTTGCATGAGTGCACCTAATTTAATGAGTATATTGTCACCAATATTATTATATACAGGGCGGGGATTTGTACTTTGCATATGTGTACAGTAATGATTCCATACATGCTTACACTTTCTAAAGTAAATCTTCACGAAGACTAGAGGAAGATTTAAGAAGCACAAGCATTTCACTTTTGCATATAATTCTGGAACTTATTTTTTTCTAGCCCACACAGAACAACTTCAAGTCTCATTTTAGGCTACTGTCATAATATTTTCAGGCTTGAGACACAAGCCTCCATTAATTTCTATAGCACCAGGATCTGTTCCAATATTAAATAAGAAAATTTGAAAGCTACTCATATGAGAGGACTACTCTGAGCTAAGACTTAAGAGACTGGCTTTAGTTCAAGCTCTAAAGAGACATCTTAAGAAAAAAGAGGAAAGTAAAAGCCTCAAAATAAAGTTAAAATAATTCAGCTTTGCCTCCAGGGTAACACTTTCTTGCTTCTTATGGAAAGGTTCACTGTAAGAATCCTATATATCTATATTCCTTATCCAGTTTCTTGTCTGTGTATACTTGTCCTTCAACTTGTATGCCTCAAGACTGCTGCTCACAATTTAAGCAGAAAAACAGGAATATATGCAGAGTCTTTAAAGTAACCACATCCCAGCTGTGCTTGTCCTCTAAGTCTGTGAAAACACCTGCATCAGTTCCACTGACACTTTTCAAGCTGCCTATAAAGTGAAAGTGAAACCCAAAACTTCTGGAGATCACAAAAAACAGTTCTCTAGAGACAACAGTGATCTTAGTGTGACACAACTTCAACAGCAGTAGGAAAAAATCCCTCAACCTGCTGGCAATCCTCTAGTTAATGCAGCCTGCCATGTAATCAACACTCCTATGGTTTCTTGACAATTTGTACTTAACTGGTCAATAAAATCACCGTATTGCTACTTAGAATCAATAGGTTATCAGACTCTTAAAATCTGAAAAATAAGTAAAACATAACATAAGCAAAGAATATAATAAAAGTAATTTTTAAAAATTACTTTGATATGAATTTAGAAGCTTTTTATTATAGCATTTTCAGTCATATTTAATGGTTTATCCAAGTTCTTTTTACACAAAGAATGCACCAGAGCAGTAACTGTTAAGGACAAATCTTGGATTCCTCAAGGAGGTTACCTGTGCTCTCTGAAGATCACTGGCTGAGAGGTGAAATGGTGACCTGTTAAGCCTGTCATTCCATTAGGCTATGAACATATCAAAGAGCAGGAACTCAGCCAATAGAACTTCATCTTTTCCTTTCCAAAATTGCAAGAAGCAATTATTCACTCCTGTTTTAGCTTTTTCCTAACCAAGTTAACTTATTTCACAGAAACATGGATCCTTGACCCTTTTCTTAAAAGCATTCCTCTGACTTGAGATGAAATGTTTCTTGTTACATCTAGTTAAATTTAATATTGTAATCAAATTCTTAAAAAAAATTCTTAAAAAAATAATAAAACCCTCTTAATTTAAAATTTACTTTTTTTTTACATGACAATAGGCATTAATTCTACTCTAAAATCTCATATAAAATATTATTCCTCAAATGTCATGATGTGGCCACATCATGTTTATGCCGTTTCATTAAATACCAATGAAAACTAAATCATCATTATCCAGTTTTTAAGCTCCATAGCAGTGGACAAGAGAAAAATTAAACTTTCATATAATTTCAAATGTAATTGGTAAATATAATAGGAGCCCAATCCAAAACCCACTGGTGGAGGTGACTGGAGGCTTCCCATTAACTTCCATGTTTTGGATTAAGGAACCAAGATAAATATGGGAAGTGAAAGGCAGAGAAATTAAAACTTACCCATGAATTCAATTCCTAAATGGTCTGCTGTATCCATGAAAGCATGTAAAAGAAAAAGGAGAAAAGAGATTGAAATGTTAAAACCAGACTAAAATGTAAACATAACCTTTATCATCACTGGTAGCATTAAGTATTTATATGGCAGTGCTGCAGAAGGCAGTGTGGGGTTAGGGGCCCACTGTGTGGGTACTGGTCCAAAAAAAAGGCACAGACCTGACCTTTGAAGGGCAATCCTAAGGCAAGAATTCAAGGCACTCAGCTGTCACAAGGGAAGTCTGTTTGAGGAAGGACATGAACACCTTTACTTTATACTCAACCGAAGTGCCTCAAAAGGATTTGGTTTCCTCATTCTCCTGAAACTCCTCTCTCAACATGCTAACTACCGTCATTAGTTAGACAAGGTTCTTGCCTTCATTTTCTCTGACAGAGATCAAAATCTAAAGAGATGAATGGAAGGCTTTTACTGAGTTTTGCAGCTCACACCACAGCACAGCAGCCACACTTGCACCCAACGTGACTGCAGATCTGCTATCTGCTGTCCAACAGCAAATCAGGCAATAGCAGCCATGGGCCCTACTCAGCCATTGGACATGTACAATGCAATCATTTCAGGACTCTTAGAACTGAAACAAAAATGTTAACACTTTTAGAATATTGACAGAATTACCACATGGACTTGTAAACATTTCAGGACCCTTTTTCCATGTGATGAAAGAGGATGTATGTCTTTAATGGACAGATTTTTAGTGCAAAGTGGATTTAAATTTACAAAAAACACTCAATAAATTTTAAGCCAACAGGAAGAATGTTTAAGTTGATATGTAATTAAAGGAAAACAACTCTCCATCATGCAGGGGCAGGACTACAAAAGTGTTAATGGACTTTTCAGAACTGAGTGTGCAAGGAGAAGTAGCTTCAAGTCCAGACTGAAAGTGTGGAAGATCAGATATTCAGAAAGGCTGCAAAATTCAACTGTCTTCTACACTAGACTTGAAATACTTTGGTTTTCCTTGGGAATTAATAATTGGTATTATAAAGAATAAAGAAAATTTGTTTTGCTTTTTTTGGGTTTTGGTTTTTTTTTTTGATGAAAATACAGTATTTCGCTTTAAAATACATTTAAAGCAAAATATTTTAACTGTATTTTTCTTCCTTTCAATCTATAGTCACATTTCCTTAATACAGCACAGATTAATACATGATTTTGCCAAAGTTTCCAAGAGCAATGTGTGCAGAGAGAAAGGCAGTAGGAAAAGAGCAGGGCAGGTACGAGAAAGCAAGAGCAAGAATGATGTATTAGCTCATGCTTGGAGCTGAGGTACTACCAGGAGATCTGTGAAACATTCAGTTCCATTATTAATACACTGCAACTTTCAAAAGTCCACTTAAGAACTAAGAACTACACAGCAAAACTAAAAGAAGATTTTCCAACCTAAACACTCTTTTATTGCCAGCTCTGGTACCTGTGATGAGATTGTGGAATATTCAGGTTTCTGTTGAAAAGGCTGGAAGTGCTCACCTTTTATAGCCTTTTAATCCTTCCAAGAGAAGGTACAAAGCATCAGCTTGCCCAGTACACTTAGCATACAAATCTATACAACAGTTGCTAAATTCCATATTTATTTTCATGCAGAAGACACAATATACATCTCAAAAGAAAAGAACATAAGATGATGCCATTTGGTATAAATACTTTACTAGCATGGTGTTGGGGAAGGCAAGATTAAACAAGTTTAGTGACACCCTAATGAATCTTTCCCTCTGCTATTAAGTACGTAATTCCAAATCATGGATGTATGTATTCCATATTAGAATCTCCTAAGCAGTTTTCTTGCATTCATGTACAAATATCATGTACAAACATCCCTAGTGCATCTGACACAGAAATGTCATTTTTATAAGAGCATGAGATCAGATATCTCATAAGTGCATTTAACACTGTATTCACAGAGATTTGTAGCTTGGTTTTTTCCCCTCTAATTTTCTGTGCCTGCCATGAAATCTGGAAATATTATCTGCATGGAATTCACACCTTTGCATCCTTCTGTAAATTAGATCAAAATTCAGTTGAAAACTGCTTACCTTAAAAAATGATAACAGAGATCAAAGCACCATAATCGGGTCTCCAAGGAACGAAGGATACTGACACATGAAGCAAGATCACGCAATATTATCTTTTAAGTCTGTGTAGAACAGCTTAAAAAACAATCCTCCTTTCCTAACTGGGCTATACATGTTCTCTATATTTGCAACCTGTAATCTCCCCTTTGAGTTCACTAACATGGTTAAAAACCGCTTCCTCAAAAAGTGCGTACAAAATATTCCTTTAAAAAGATGAAAAAAAGTATTTCCATTCACAGTTGAGTGGCTTATACATAAGTGAGAGTCAAGGGTATATGTAGCCTTCCCGGGAAATGTGTGCAACTGGAGAGGGTGGAAGCATGCCAGGTTATTTATCTTAAATATCTCATGTGCCTGGAAAACAACTTCAGCAACCAGCATAATATATATAGCTGACAAAGCTGATTCACCCACATCACAAGGAAAGGATGTCCAATGGGATAAACCCTTACAATAAAATATCCAAGCTGCCAATCATTAAGCACAGTCCAACAAGCTCTGTGAGCAGCTACTTGGGAGCAGAAAACAATGAAATTGTAGGTTCTAAAGATGTAGCATGTGCTGGCCCTGTTATGGCCATCATTAAGCCGCCCCTTGGGGAGCAGGCATCGGTCCAGAGATCCCTCTCACTTGCACCTCTGTGGTAAAATACATGATTCTGCAAGTTTCAGTTCTGGAGACAAGCTTTCCCCCTCTGAGCAGCAGCAAGAAAATCTCCCAGCAGGTCCATGCCAGAGACAGGAACGGCACTGGGATCTACACAGCAGGGGAATGAGGGAACCAAGCTGCAGTGCTGACGAGAGACTGAACCAAACATTACAACGTGAAGGATTGACCTCAGCGTGCCACAGTGTGCCAAAGGACTGTTATATCAATATACAGTCATAATATAGAAATAATAAATTGCCTACAGAGCACTTCCTGGACACAGCGAGTGCAATGCCAAATAATTCAGCATCAAGAACTGCAGTTTCTTTAAGGACTCAGTTAAAAAAAAAGTATATGAGAGCTATTAATGTGCTGAAGCGTGGGCGCTGCTCCACAAGATAGGGTCATTAACCAAATAATGTGATTATATTTTATTTTTGTTATTGTGATTTCTTCTTTCTGTTTGGTATTGTTATGTTCTCAGAAACTAATATATTTTTCAGACAGGAAGATCACTTACTTTTATACTTTATTTTATGAATATTTCTGTATTTTCTTGTTGTTGTGGGAACAATACTGTGCCTTATGGTCCTTGCACTATGCAAATTTGTTGCCAATATTAAAGCCCACTTGATTTATACTTCATAAATACCATAAACACCCAGGAATACTTTACAGCAAAGATGAGAAGATAAATTTGCAGTCACTAATGGATTAATTTATTTGTGCTTCACAAAAAAACATACAGCCTTGTGTCTGAATTGTGGTTTGCTGGAGCTTTTTTCTTCGTCATATTAACACTAGCAATAGAAATATAAACTCAACGTGTAAATCTAACTGATTTATAAAAGAAAAATCTTGGACAAGTACTCATTGTAAATCACTAAAGACATTTTAATCTGTTCTAAGGATAAGTTGACTTTGGCATGAAGAAGACAGCTTTAGGAAATCAGTGCAACAGCAAAGTATTTTCCTCTGCAAATGAAATTTATCACTTCCAATAAACTCGTAAGATTTGTTAAATTGTCCTTGGTACATTATTGTCTTGAACACAAAATGCAACATGATAATATGCTGCAAGGTACCTTGGGACAGCTCAAGTACTCTGAAGAGATTATCTGTCTGGAAGGAACAGGACAAAGTTTAGCTCTTAAGTATTACACCAATAAAACTTGGTCAGAAATAAAGAAAAATCCTTTCATTCAAAAGGCAGCTAGATTAGGATGCTACCTAAAGATACAAAGTGCTGCTCTCTTACCCATTATATTTTATCATGTTTGACAGTACGCACTTATCAGCCTATTTGTATATTTAATGAAGTTAAAACAATAACCAGTTAAAAATCTATATTTGAAAATATAGATTTTTATTTTTTTGAACCCTCAAGTATACTATTTTTGGTGCTTCATTTTGCATGTGAGCACACAAAGCAATAGGACGAGGCTTTGCTCTATTCAGTAGGGAGGGTACCTTGCTCCCATTTTCTCTCTACATTGTCAGACTAATGCTCTCCGAGGCTGAGTTATTTTTTTTTAGCATCAAAACCAAAAAACAACAGCACGTACTAATGTATTTTAAAAATCTCAGTTATTAAAGAACATGAAATTTTATTTTTTTTTTTTTTGTCTTAGAGAAATTCTAGTAATTTGTTTCTGTAATTAATCTACACAAAAGTAGTCTTCAAAACATGGGGGGGGAGGGGGGATTGGGAAGCTGATTGAGACCAGTCAGAGGAATCAGAGACATAAAAGCAAAATAGTTCAACTAGTGATTTTTTCAAAGTATCTTCACTGAAAGACATGACAGAAAAGTCTGCCACTAAGACCTTTAAAAATAGATGAAACTAAATCCTGAGAATGACCTTGAATCAGTTGTACCTGTAGCCTCCTTTTATCCTCCCTGACAAAAAGGACTACTAAAATTTTTCCAAACAAAAAATTTCCCTGCAATAGGTAGGCTGTTCACACCTTAACTGATGTAATAGTAAGTATACAGAATATATTGGTAATATGGCCCGTCTCTGTCAAGACACAATAAAGAAAATCATACATATATGCATCCCTTACAAGATACTTGTTCTGTTTTTGATGAAATTATAAATCAAAGTTAAAGAAATGATAACAGGAAGGAAGGAAAGAAAGAATCTGTAAATCTATTAAAAAAAAAGTACAATCTGCTCTATTCTCATTGTAAACAATGAGAAAAGATTTACAGTCTCAATTTCTATAGATAGTTGATTTTATTTTAAACCAAATTAAAGTCCTCAATCTTAAAAAATAAATATTGAAGACAACATGTAGAGATTAACTGCATTATCCATTTCTCCTTAAGGGGTATAAAAAAGGAACAGAGGAGGAAAAAAACTGGGCTTGTTGTGAGTATCTGTACAGCTCTGGAGAGGCTCTAACACAGCCTCAGGACAGAATGCCCCCACCCACTATCCATTCCATAACAAAGGAAAATCTGAAAAACATCCAGCAAAGCCTCTTGTTATAGAAATTATATACAGTGCTGAATAATGGAATGAACTGTTGATTTTCTTTCCCTTTCAATGCTTAAAGCCTGTGGCTGTGGTTTTCATCACAGAAGTGGAAAGATTGTTTCTAACTTGGGCAAATAAAAGCAATGCTTCCATCTTCAGGTTCAAGACAAGTTGGAAATTTCAACTACTTGCCCCACCTGCAGCATGCATGAAACCAATAAAGAGAAACAGTTTGTGAAAAACCAAGAGTTAAAACACCAGAATGTGAAACACTATAAAGGCCTAG
>JAWWEW010000166.1:9246237-9271368 GCA_035583185.1 Anabacerthia variegaticeps
TTCTAAATTTAAGGAGAGGGATTATTTTATTTCTTAGCCAACATTTACATCTTAGTTTCTCTCTCAAACTAAGACATTCTTTTATGTTCCTGTTTCTTACTCAAGCCTATAATCTCCTGTAAAGTTTCTCCCCCCCTCCCCATTTTCTTGGCTCCATACATCACACTTACTTTATAATGCCATCTAAAAGTTCAGCCTCATGTACCAGGTTTTCTGATTGTCCTAAGGAGTACACAAAGACAAAACACCAATGCAGCTATGTGACCTACAATTTTGAATTCTTTTCTTGGTTTCCACAGCAGATACAACAATGACCTTTGTCCCATGGTCTCACTTGCCTAATGGGTGATTGTGTCCCTGCCGCAACTGAGGAACCATTGGAAGAATTAGGCATTGGAGAATTAGGCTATTCTTCTATCCATCTGTGTCATGAACACAATGGTTCCTAGAGAGTCAAGACTTGCACTACATAAAATCCTGGTCCAACCGCTCAAGCCTGGTCCAGGTTTGCACTGTGGCATCACGCTGCCTCTGCAGATGGACCTGCCTTTATCTGCAGGGCTGCTGGCCAGTGGGGCTGAATGCATTTAGCTACATTGAGCTTAGACGTTTTAAGTCATTAAGTACTTCCACTGAATTTCAGTACCAATTGGCATGGTTAGTCACGCAGAGTCCTCTGAAAATACCAACCCCTACACTGGCAAGACTGGTCCTTTCCCAACTATGTTGTGATGAGGTCTCATAAAACTAAGTATCAGATGGGATGGGAATCATATTTATTGTCAAAACCCAAAAGCATATTCATTACTTCCAAAACATATGGTCTGGAAAGTTTTTGGACCATGTGTATGAATGAGATTTATCTTGTCATAGGTGTGAAAGATTTCACTTGACTGCAGCGTTCTGTGGGAAAAAG
This sequence comes from Anabacerthia variegaticeps, assembly GCA_035583185.1. Lineage (NCBI taxonomy): Eukaryota > Metazoa > Chordata > Aves > Passeriformes > Furnariidae > Anabacerthia > Anabacerthia variegaticeps. The sequence goes on from JAWWEW010000166.1 coordinate 9,247,154, forward strand.
AATCCTATTGTGGCTAAATAAATGATGCAAAGTGTCTATTAAGATGGAATAAGTCTATGAGATTCTTAGAAATTACTATAGGGATTTTTGCACTATTATTTCCAAATGGATGTTTGATAATATGTGTCTGTAAAATAAAACCAGTCTCACAGAAACATTAAAGGAATTGCTAATAGCTGCCACATCTTATCAACATATGACATTTAATAAACATTTTTCATGCTAAATGTTACTTTATTCCTTCCACAGATCATTAAGCTGTCCTTCAGTTGCCTGCTACAGGAAAATGTTTCAGATGCAATCCTGTTTACTGCTCTCTAAAGGCATAGAAAATTTTGTAGGTTTTTGCCAATTTCTTAAAACCTATTTACTTTCTTCAACTCTAGGACACGGGAATGTACATCAATTTGTGAAAAAAATACAGCTTTATTTCCTAATGTTCCAAGTAGTCAAGTAATTTAATTCTACTACAGTCAAAAAAACAAACAGGCAGCAGCAGAGTACAGGTATCTACACCAAGATTTTACAATATTAACCAAAGGTTTTAATGGCTCTGAACTATACATTTCCAATGACAAGAAAGTTGCCATATTTATTTATATGCATACTCAAAGGTGTGGGACTCTCACCTTTTTTGAAAGATGCCGTTTGAGAAACTACATTTCTTTAGGAATACAATTTTGACAACAGCATCCATATTTGCTGCACATGGAAGACACTTTCTTACATCGCTTCATTTTAAATAATGTAAGATGTAGAAAGAGAATTACTTGCACTTACTCCAATTACTCTGTGCATATTTCTCCCACGTCATGTAAGTGGCTGCCTCATCTCCAGCAGTCCTCTATTACAGGCTCAGAAGACAATAAAAGAGTATGAAGTTTTAATCAAAATTTTATCAATGTTTGCAGAATTCGCTACCTTATGGGCTCCCTGGTCTTCTGTGCAATAGGTACTCCTGTATGTGAGGAGTCTCTCAATCCACCTTCCTGAACCATCCCAAGTTTAACAGCAAGACCTCCAGTGTTGTTCTAAATTTTACTGAGACTCCCTTCTCTGGAAACCAGGCATGAAAGTCCCTTTATGCCTCAGATCCAGCTGCAGGTAAGCAATCCATACATGTGGGATGCTTAAAAGTGTTTCATTTAAAAGACGTGTTTTATGCTACGCAGACCTGCCGTATTTAGTGAGAAAGAAGAGCAGCATGCCTCCTCCAATTTAACTCTAGTGTTATGGTGTCTTTAAAAGAGTTGCTGCATGTTTGGTTGCTGTCACAGTGTGCAAACCATACACATACATAGCACATACATGCACTTCATTGATGCAGTATGTGGTATGAAACACTACAGGGACAAAAGTTGAGGTATAAGTGCTAGAGAAACTAACTTGTTTTGTTTCTTTTTGTTACCTGAGAAATTTCTATCAAAACATTGTGATTACAAAAAAGAAGTTTATTTAAAGCTGGTGAGTATTCACAGACACTTGAGGTGAATATTTTACTACATAGTGTTTTCAGATTCAAAAAAGTCTCCTTGAAGGCCAGAACACTTCAGTACTCCAATTTGAGTGCTCTCTCAAGTCACTTACCAAATGCCTTTGCCAAACTCTGTCCTTTGAGGTTGGTGCACTGTATGAGCAGTCTTAATGGAAATATAGTGATAATTGTCGACTGATTTACAATATCAAACATCAACCAGCAGATGGGAGCAGAAGAGCTCCATTTTCCTCTAACTTAAAATCCTTTCCTGACATCTGAGAACGACTTTTTCAGGCCAATCAATACTAAGCCAAGCCTGATGAACAAGCACAGTGACTTGGACAACAGTTCTGCAGTGTAAAGAGCTCTGTGTCGGAATTAATAAATTTTTGAAGTGAGATATTTGTTGAGATGTGAAAACTATAGAGTTGAGGTATATTATCAAGGCACCAAGGAAATATCTCTCTTACCTGGAGCTGTAACAGTTCAAATGATGCCACTTCTATGTGACTGTGGGTCACACATTTTGGCATGCATGTCCTGACAACATTAGGCCAACTTGTGTTTATGAATCCACAGAGAGCATAACAATTAATTCCCCATACAATGTAGTCAAAAATACAACATTCAAATGCAATCATGGCTTTTTCCCATGACTGTGCTGCTTTGCTTAGGGAAAGTTTATGGAAATATATTCTGCTTAGAAGCCATTAGCTAACAATGTAAACAAACAAGTAGCAGCAAAAATAAATGGCTAGAAATTACCATCAGATCTTCCTCAAAGAGTCTAAGTATATTGTGTAATTTTAAATACAAACCATGAAATTTATGACTTCTGATATCTAGGTAACAATGGGAAAATTACTTAACTGCTTTTGTATTTGAACTGTAAATGTTCAAATTCTTTGCTACTATAAATACATTAGAACATTAACTCCTATAAATATAACCATAACTAAGGTGGTCTAAAATCCTTAATGTTTGGGATGAATAATATGACTCAGCCATGAGATTTGAAGCAGTCAGGGCTATGATAAAAAGAATCATTAACAGCTATCACCAGCAATAAAAAATAGTGTATTAGAACAAAACTCTTATGATGTGCACACAATGCAGAATCACCGACACCAAGAGCAGCAAAATTAAAGCTGCTGTTTGCCCTCATTTGTATATGGTGATACACTGCAATTAATTGTTATGAATATAATGTGAGAATAGTGCCAAAGGGACCCATCTATAGAAATATTAAACTCAAGCATAATCGCTGTGTCAGAACCATTCAAATAAATGAATTGCTTGTGCACAGACCAGATGTAAGCCAAAACTACCAGAATGGCACCTACGTGCTGACACCTGCAGCACTGGCATCTTACATCTGCTCTCCAAACCAATTCACCATTACTGCAGTCCCGTCCACAGAACAGCATTTGAAAAAAAAAAAAAAAAAGGAATAAAAAGAAGAATTCACTCTACGAAATTCATAAATGCAAACAATTATTTAAAAGCTAGGCAAAGGGGTTTAGATGATTGTGGAGCCAGTTTGTTAAAAAACTTCCCAGAAAAAGGCAACAGCCAGTAGGCAAGGTTGGAAGAGCCACTCTGGCCTGTCCCTTGTGAGACACCTCAGTGATGCCTGTGCTTTGGATGAACAAAGGGCACTTGTTTTCTTTCTTTCTGTTTCATTTCCAGGACACAAAAATTCAGGGGCCTCAACAGAATTTAGTGGCTCCCAATAAATCTCAGAGAACATTCCCCCATCAAAGATCTTTTTCCTTCCAGGTTTGAGATACAACTTTATGTTACACTGAATTAGATCTTAACAGTATCAAGGAATTCAATGTTACCCTTATAAGACATTACTGCTAGGGTATAAATTATTCTGACAAACAAAAACAGGGCAAAAGGAACATCAATACTCTTTTCCATTACAACAGACTAGATATGTCATTAAGAAAACTAGTTCTGCAGGATGGCCTCGAAAATGGAAAAAAAAATAATGTTATATCCTGCTTAGATTTGTGGGGGTTTTGTTTGTTTGTTTTGTCACTGTTGGGGCTTTTTCTGTAGTTTGGGTTTTTTGTTTGTTTGAAATCAGTAGGTCTTTACTCAGAAAAAAGCTGTGAGCTAAACTCAAAACTTTTTACTCCCCCGTGGGCTATTCAACTTTTACAAATCATCAATGTAGACAGAAGAACTTTCCTTTTTTATGCTTGCCTCCACCTCTGCACCTTCCTTCACACCTTGAGCAACTCTCAAGCTTTGCAAAGGGGTGAGCCAGCACAGCAGGTCCTGTGCTGCTGGCCAGGTGTGGCTCTGTGAGTCCTGACCCAGCTCAGTGGTGACTCAAGAGCAGGGCAAACACTGGCTTACCCACACTTCAGAGAGCAGAGAAATACCTAGGCAGGATTAAAATGCATGAACTGTTCCTGTACTGTCCAAAGCTTTTGTATCTTTAAAACTTCAAAATATAGAAAACGTATGTTTTGGGTTTTTTTTCATTATCATTGGTGGATTAGAGCCAGGAGTACTGAAATCACCTTTATGTGAGAGCTAAATTAACTTTGAACCAAGATCTATACAAGAGGAATATGAGCGAACACTCCTACAGTTTCAGCTTACACCCACTTTGGATAACATGCTATCCAGCTGAAATAGGGCTTCCCACCTTGAAATGTACTCATCTGAGAAACGACGTGTATACAGCCATGAAGTAAGAACTATTGTATGTCACACGCAAATTCTAATAAAATCTCTACAAATCACTACAAGCTATTTCTAGCAGAAATACAGGATATTGCATGGAAAGATACTATCCTCTTAGCAAGTCATAAACCCAAAGATGCATGTGACCCAACACGAAGAAAAAGCTTTCAAATTACAAGAGCAATACACAATACATTAGCATTTCAGAAGGAAAGCTAACAATCCTGCTACCTGTGCAATTTTTATCTTGTTTTTTTGTGAAACTCTGTTGTGAATTCATTCATTTATGAATACAGCTACATTGACCACAGCAAGGTGGGGAAAGCTCTGGGTTATCAAATGGACTTGTATTTTATCTGCCAACACAGCCTGCTAAATTGACATAAGAAGTGGCAAGTGACCTCACAATTGACAGGACCATGGTTACTGGGCTGGGAGCCTCCATGAAAAATTCCATTTTTGCAGTGGCAATATTACAGAGGAAATAGTTATAAATGTGTCAAACACACTGTAATATGTTCACAAAGCTCAATACAGTGAAGGGAAAAAGAGACAAAGACACACTTCTGTTGTGATTTATACTTGAGGGTCAGAATTTCAGGTAGCAAATATGATCAGGTAGAAAAACTAACCTGAGAGATGGTGAAGTGGTGCCAAATTTCAGCAGCACAATTTTCCAGTCTCTGCTCCAAACCCCATTGAAACAGAATTGCTGCTGACCTGAGATGAAAACTGTGATTTCACAGTAAACTTTAGAAAGCTGAGTCTGTTAAACTGAGTATCATCAAATCTTTATTTTTTTTTTTAATTTATTGTATTTTGCTTGTATATAGTTTCAAAACCAGTAAATACAGCTGTCATCTCTTTTTCCTTTAGCTGCACACCTGTTTCACTGTTATGTTGGTAGCAAGATTGAGAAGGAGTTTTAAAGGGGTTATAATGAGTAAGAAAGACAAGTCCCCTTACGAAGATGCCAGGCAGCATAAAGTCTGTGTTCAGTGAGTAGACCCCACATACACAATTCTACCCAAATTCATTAATCAGATTGTGAAGGCACTTTTTCTTTGAAACATGTCTAGGTCAGTAAACTGCAGGAGAGCTCTAGAACATGCTTCTGATCCAAATCCTCCCTTTTCCAGAACAGTTATAAGAGGGGAAATATTGCTCTTCAGTGGAGCTTTAAGGCTCTGTCAAAATACTATCTGTATTTTCTGGGACTCTGCCTGCAGATCCTCCCAGTCAGCTGTTCTGTTCATTGCATTTACCAAAAGCAGTCTTTTCCCCTAAAATGCTGCACACGATAACAATTTCATTCTGCTGCTTCCTCAGTCCATTACATCAAACGTGGTCTGAAATCTGTGTTGAAGAAGGGACCATATTGCTGCTTCAGCTGACAACAGCAGCAGAAAGAGGTATTTACATCTTGGAGTTGCTTTAAAAAGGATCAGTAAATACCACAATATCAGTGAAAGAGTACTTCCTACTATTACTATAAAACCATTACCTCTACCAGGTATGCATATAAAAATGGAGTTCTTTTGTCCTGACACGTTTGTGAAGAATTCAGTAGTTCGTAATATCAGAAAACATTGTCAGCAGCAGTATTGTATCGTCACAGGAAAGCAGTTGTCCACTGCACACTGTCCCCCCTCTTTTTTTCCGCAGCTGTGCACTACATATAACTAACTTTTAAGAGTACTTCAAGGTGAAAAAACAGCTGTCTCTATTTTTTGTTAGCGAAATGCACTTTCCTTAAACAAAACATGAGAGCCTAACACACAATTAAAAACACACTTATGCACCTAACTACGTTTGCAAAATACAAAACTCCAACACCTTTACATTTGTAAAACAAAGCTGAAGTCAAAATGGAAATCAGTTATCTTAGGGTCATACCTCTTTAGCTCTCCTGAAAATTTCATTTATTTGGGGTAACACCTACACTGTGAGAGAGAGAAGTGACTCTTGCACCTAGTCTCACATTCACACATTCTGCTACTCCATAGGAGAATGTGCACCTGTATGTCATTATTAGTGCAAGGAAAAACAGCCATGCATGAATTATTGCAGTCTTGGAACACCTCATGGTCTTGCAGCTGGTTCTTCCAAGACATTGTTATTACTGCTCGTGCCAGGTAGTTCAGGTTAGCTTTTAGACACTTACATTTCCTATGGATATCCATCTGTATCTACTCTGACTTTTGCCAAACAGTTGCATTACCAGAAAAGTAGCAGGGCACCAACAGCTGGAGTCTGTACTCACAGTGGGGAAATATCATTGGAGATCTAGCAACTACAGAAGGCAAAATGCAGCTAATCTGAGCCACTGGTACTACCCTGCTATTATGTTGACCAGTTAAGGTCTTAAATATGTCTTAAGCTCCAAGGTGCAGAACCTGATTTTTCTAACATAAGAATTTTCCTTTGATTTTCAGTCTAAATTCCTTCTGCATCAACTTAAACCCATTCATTCTTGCATCATGATTATCCTTCAGCTTCAATCCTTCTTTTATTTCCTTTATATTTATCCACTCGGCATATTTATAGACCCAATGACATCTGTCTGACATATTTCCCAGGTCATCATTCTATATGGCTGTAATTTCCTGACAGACATTGGAACATTAATCAATTACTGTACTGGATCACCAATATATTCACTCAAACCATGAATCAGTTTTAAAAAAATCTGATCCCTGCTTCTACCACCACTTCCTACACTGCTGTAACATATAGCATATGAAAAGAGCAAAACGAGTATCATGTAGCCACTGGTGCTGCCAGAATCACCAGAAACAAAACAAAAAACTCCTACCATTAAGCAAGAATAAAAGAGGTAAGAAGCTATGACTAGTGCCTTTCAGTCAGACTCCTCCTGGGAGAGAGCACAATATCCAGCCTCAAAAGTGCAGTTTCACTTTTACAGGTACATCAAGGCATGGCTGCTCATTCTACTACCAGTCCAGCTCTGAGAAACTGTCACAATGAATAGGGACATTTTTTGTTAAATCCCTTTTGCCTGTGAAGGAAACTTCTGCCCCACGAACTAGAATTATAAACTTGAGAGAATTTAATAGATAAAATGCATTCCCATCATATTTGTGTGACAACTTACAAATAAAATAAATCAAAACATCTCAAGATCTAACTCTATTCCATAATCAAGTTTTGCACTGAGGAACAATTTTTAGGATAAAAAAAAATATTTTAAAAAGGAATATAAAATTGAAGACAGAGGTTTTAAGATTGTACTTCTAAGAGCAACTTTTACAAAATTATCACACAATGTTGTGATAATTACAGGTTATGTATACATATAATCATACAAGAAATGCCATCGTATGCTGTGCTTTTCTGTCTTTTGTGTAGGTGCTAAACATTGCTGCAAAAGACCATTATAACATAAATACTTTCTTATTTCTTTTATTCGTTATTTTTGCTAATGCTGTTTAGATTGTTTGGACAACTTACAAAAGACATTCTGATGGTTTGTTGACTTCTCTCTCCTGTTCAGTATGCCATTTAAGCCACTTTAAATACACGCAGAGTAATTACATAGGACTTGTTAAATATTTGCCTACCAACTGTCACAGTACCTGAAGAAATGCTTGTTGAAGAATTAATATGAGTTGAGGCCTGCACCATGAACCTTATTTCTGGGAAGTAATCTCATTCAGTGGTAGAGTCATATACTAACCTTTAATATAAGCGTCTGAAGACAGACAAATATGACAAATATCATTAGAAAAAAGGCACTCAGTCCTAGTCTGCCTGAGATGAAGTCACTGTCACTGTGATGGAGTCTGATTAGCTGCTCTGCAATTGCACATCTTCATTTTCTTACAGTCCATTAGGCTGCTTTTAACAAAATTAAGCACACTGCAGGGCAAAATAACCAAGTAAACCAAACCAAAACACTTATAACGTTTATGAACATTTTCTTAAGAAATTGCCATTTTGAGGTAAATGCTTCCCTCTTGAGCAAATTAGAGACTATTCTTCCCAGTTATCCCCTTTGGACATCCACAGAACCGGGATGAGGGAGAAGAGGGTATTTTGTTTCTGTGAAATGCTTTCACCAAAAATATCACATGTAACTGGACATTACTAAATGAAATCTCTACCATAACAAGGGAAAAGTAATCTTAACAATAATAATACAAATCAAACTCCACTATGATGAGTAAGATGAATTAGATTAGTTAGCATACATCTAAGTTACTATTGCAACTTTGTATCCCATTTGCTGCTTTTCACAAGTTATGCTAATTTCTGCTCTCTCTGCCTACAGTCATTAAATGCAACGCATGTTATGTCAAAGAATTACTTGCAGCAACCTATAAGGAATGAACCCCACCTTTTTAACATCATCACCTTTAAAGCATTCAAGAGGATCAGAGAGGTTAGATATCAAATTACATACATAAGATCTATTTATTTCCTTCACCTGCCATTTGAATATAGCAGACAGGGATAGCGTGCATTTGGATTTGACCTTCCACATGTTTTACCAGTAAATGCATATTTTGTCAAGTGACTGCTACCAGTGAGTTTCCTTCTCTCTCTTTTTTTTTTTTTTCAAAAGAGGCATTTATAATCAAACTAATGGGTGTGCAGGATGTGTCACCAACACAGGACATTTCATCCATTTTGATGGGTATTTCTAGTCTTTAAAGATGACAGGGTACCATCACTGAGGGATGATGCACTAGCTAAAGGTTTTTCCAAGGCAGCTTTGGAAGACCAGGGTCCTCAAGCTCCATGGCACAGTCCCCTTGCAGCACAGTGTCCATTACATCCATGATAAACCGGTGCCAAAGAGCTCAAACTCCAATCCACTTCACTTTGCAACAAACTTCTCTGACATAACTGATATATGAATTTGAGGCCCTTGTCTCTCATGAACTAACCTGAAATGATGATGGCACTTTCACAGGCCACTCAACATTTTTTTAGTGCGTGTGTGGTCTGCACAGGGTATTTGTACTGCTTCTCAAAAAATACAAACCCAGAGTGACAACACTTAGAGATGCCAGCATGCACTGTGCATAAAGTGACAGCCAATATAATGGTCCCACATTAAAATAATTTTAATTCCAAATTGTTCCAGTGCTGTAAAATGAATTCATATGGGAAATCTGGGATTGAGGCTCAGATTGTTCAGGCCCTGTTCTCCCTCAGTGCTCCTTCCCTTCCACCTTCTCCTGTTTATTTTTGTATAAAAAAATCCACTCTGGAATGTGATTTCCCACTTTTTCACATATGCTAGGAAGAGAAGTGTGGCAGTGGCATTTTAAGTGTCTGCAGAAGTTTCAGTATCAGGATGCTCTGCACTGCCACAAACTCACTCCTTTGCATAATCAAAGTGGAATAGCAATTGAGCTAAAATGAAAATGGGCACCACATCTTGTGCCTTGCCTTGTCAGACACTGTCCCACTCTTCCTTTCAATGCTAAGAAAGGAAAACCAGAAGGCACTCAGCAACAAGCAGCAGAATGTGCCAGTACAAGTAGATAAAGTGCATCCCATTAGTATGTGCTGCTTCTTCATTTTAACGTATTGTTTAATGTAACTGGAAAAGATGCTTTTATAACTGTGATGGAAAGGTAAAATCTTTGCAGCTTTTCTGGATTGCACTTTACTGTTAAATTGTGTATTTTAGTGCATTTTCATCTTAGAAAAATAGGCTGACTGCTTGTATTTTTTCTCAAGTTATGCCATGAAGAAATAAAATTTGCCTTTTAATAGAAATGTCAAGGACCCATTCTCTCCAATCTACTATATAGATTTTTAAATCCCATACAAAAATGTTAGGAGTTTAATTGGAAAAGACAGCATGACAGCATAATTTTATACAACTGTTTACAATTATTACAATAGCAGCTTCCATAGAGATCTCAGTGATTTTTCAAGAGCATTTACAAGCTTAAAGTATGTGCTAGGAAAAAAAATAAAATAGCAACTCGCTACAGCTGTGGAAAGTGGATTAAGGAAATCTATCAGCAGTGACACAGATATTTAGAAATAGGGGATATTTTGCACATCTGAGAGCACAACTGTAAGATTTGGTGACATTAATAGTTTGGCATTATTTAATGGCTAGATTAATGCTTCTGTTTTAGCCTCAGATATATGGCACATAAGAAAAAGGCAGGCATATAGGTTAAAAAAGTACTCTGGTTGTCTTCTCACTTAAGGGGAGAGTGAGATTGAAATGACAGAGTATGGGCCTAGAAGAAAATGGTAACAAAAGGCACCTCTCCGGTGGCATCAGGGCTGGAGTTGTGAACTTCCTTCTTTTGATGTGTCCCATTCAGACAAGAGAATTTGCTCAGTCTTTTGGAACCATAACTGCATCAAATATATCTGAGTATTATCAGCTTGTTTTCCTAACTGCTAATTTCACAGAATCTTCAGTTCTGGCTAAGCCCTTGGGTCAAAACTAATATTGTTATATGCAACAGACACAAAGCCTTTATTTTATGCGATGATGCAGAATGGAGACTTATATGGAAGACTAGAAAAACAAGCAAATGTATTTTCTAAAGGGCACGTTGAACACAGATACTAAAAGAAGCTTTCAGAGCATAAGGGCAATAAGTGAACAGATCACTTTCCTTAATTAGCAAATAATGAAAAAAGCTCATTAGGGAAGTTTAACGCACTAACAGAGAAGTTTATAGAAGACAGCAACCCATTTCCCTTCCCGAAATCATTTTATGGTTATATAAGTTCTACAGATTCATTACCCTATAGATTTATTCTTTACTTTTGAAGATATTCTCATGGGCCAAAACATCCTTTTTGACCTTGACCTTTGTGCTTTTGTTGTTAGATTTGTCACGCACTCAAACCAGATCAGAATAATGCAATAAGGATAAGCGGTGAAGAAAACTGAGCTGTGAATGTAAATTATGTTGAAAAGGGACCTGTGAGAGTTACTGGGTTGAAGATGGAAAAAATTGCCTTTTTTCTTTAGGGAGAGGGGCAGGCAGAGCAGTATTTATACAAGCAGGCAATTTAATTGGCTTTTGCTGAGCTCTGTACTGCTGCAGCTAAACTGCTTCCTCAACCTGACCTACGTATTTTCAAATTTGCTTGGGTATTTCCTCATTCAACCACAGGACAAGCAGAGCATGCAGCACACTGCAGAAATGATCGTGGAAAGCCATACAGCCCCACATCAAATAAATTTGTCACGAACAAATTAAAATGTCATAAAATACAGTTGCAGCACAAAATTAATCAGTAAAATCAGAAACTGCTAGATTAAAACTCATATAATGCTGTCAGACTGGCATAGTAATCTGCATGTACTGCCAATGGCAATTAGCAAGAAGCTAATAAGCATCTAAGACACAGGACACTCCATATCCAAGTGCTTCACAGCAATAGCTGCCATTATATTTATACACTGACGGGCCTCGTTTTCTCTACTGTACCCATTTCTCACTCTCCTAATTTTCCTGGTATACTCAAACTAGAAAAAGTCTGGAAGTTGTTCTGCCATATGAAACAGATTTATTTTACAGATTGCCTGCTTTTGAAAATGGCCAAAAAGAAGCTGCCATGATGGGTTTGATAGCAAAGAAGTCTCACGAAAGAATTTCTAGATAGGGGAAAAACACTGCTTCCATTCCCTTTGTGCTACCTGAATAATACAAAACCAATGTTGTGAATGGAAAAAATATCAAATTTTATTTGTAGATCAAGTTCTTTAATCTGTGCAGGACATTAGTGAAGGCAGCAAAAAACTGAGTCAGGAGTCAAAATTTATACCTACATACAAAATGTGGCCAGGTCTTACAAATTCTACTGAGTGTGGCTCCAAAAATTTCAGTTCTAGAATTCACTATCTCAGCTTTTTATTTTTTAAGTGAAATGTAAGCAGGTGAGAAAACTTATCCATCCTCTGTGAGAACACAACATCCAACAACTCAAGAAAGAAGCACAGAAATAGGAAAATTCAAATCCTACTTTTAAGCAGAAGCTACCGTTTTTAGTTGCTTATATATTACAAAGGTAAGTTATGAAAGACTAAGAATAAGTTTGTGAAAATAATTGGATTAATTAAAAAAGAGAAAAGGGCGTTTGCTTAGATAAGGGTATCAAGTAATAAATACCTATGCGCCGTACACAAAATTAAATTTATTTTGAAAGGGTAAGTTTAAAGATAGAAAAAGCCTACACTCAGTGTACTTATTGCTAAAAAAAAGAAGGGTTAGAAGTGCCCTGGGCAAATACATCTTTAAAATTTGGCCACACTCTAGATGTTCAGCAGGTACAGTGAAGGCCCATCACTAAGTGGCCTGAGCTGTGTTTCCAATAAACCTTAGAACTCACTGCCAAGCAGGTAAGCTGCCCACAGGTAGTCCTACACCACTCTGCAGATCTCCCTCGGAAGAAGCACAATCAGACAAATCATATTATGTTACTTGACTCTGTAAAACAAAACCCACCCAACCAAACAAGCAAACGGGTACACGTGGAACCTTCTGTATCTTAGTTGATATTCCCCTCTCTCTGTCTCCTCTCTGTCCTGTGCTGATGGTCCTGAGAGTCTCTCTGGCTTTCAACCGGTTTCAGTGTTGATAAAGGCTGCTTTTGTTTTTTGAAAACTAACAACAATGATTATTTGGTAACATAACTGAGAACAATTTCCCCATCTCTGGGTACAGAGGCTTGTACACCAAACACTGGGATATCAATCTGATAACTTGTTACTCCACATGCCTAATGGCACTCTTTAAAAAGGTTGGTTGAGCTCTGGGCTCTGTAACATTTGCAAGATTCACACTCAGAAACAGTCACAATATAAATATGCAATTTAAGGACAGATTCTAGGAAAATTCTGTATAGTTTTTGGGGTCAACCATTCCTCCACAATCCTGCATATACCTATAAGGTCTTTCAGTTTTTTTTTGTGGCAACTATATGCTGGAAAGGGAATCAGATACAAATAGTTGTGATCTCTGTGATGATGAAGTAGTTTTCATCTTACCTTCTACCGATTACCAGCTATCCAGTCTAATGCTTGTTCTCAAGTGTTGTATCTACTACCAAGATAACCAAACCAAGGCACACACTAAAAGTACCATTTGGAACTCAAAAGAAAGAAAAAACAAACACCCCCTAAAATAGCAAATAAAAAATTTACAGCAACCATTAATTTATTCCCAGGTGTTTCAGAGGCATTAAGGAGTTAATTTTCACACAGTTTAATTATAATTTTAAAAAATTGCTTCAGACATGTAGGAGCCCAAATATTACTAAATATCCAGGTGCTGAAACGCCTCTAATAATTTTGCACTTTTTCTTTATTTTTTTTCCTTTTGTGTATGAGATTTTGCATTCCTACACAGCAGATACATTGTTTTACATTAAAATAGTGCAGCTGCTACTACGTAAAGCTTGAGAGATTTATGGATAATAACAGGAGTGCAAAATAAATTAGTACATTTGGCTGTATATCAAACAGAAGCTGCTTCAGTCAATCAAACTGCTGGGCAACTGATGCAAGTTTATAGATAAATGTAAAACAAAACTTGTCGGTCAGCCCAGCTTCTTCTTCAGATAAATACATTATGCATTTCACAGTACTGACACGGATAATGTAGTACTTTTCACTTTGACCAAAGCATACTATAGAAATTTGTTTTATAAGCCAACATGTGTTAAAGAAGAAAAGAATAGCCATACTTCTGCATTGCTCTCAATAAAAAAAGTAGTAACCATATCAATCAGCTTGTGTAACAAGGAAAAAAAAGGTATTTATCAATGTCAGGATCTCAGCACATCCCACTTTGCACACAAAACATCCACACTTGATCTACAGTTACTGTTGTACTGGGCACTGCTGCTTTCCAGTCACTCCACTTATTCTGGCATCTAATTTTTGCAGTGTAAGTACCACATTCTGTACAAATGAAAACAGCTCCATGTATAACCTTTTTTTTCATGAACAAACCAGCCCAAAATAAAGAACCACAGGAGTTCCGCTCCAAACCTTATAACTTCACACAGTTCCTTTTCAGTCTTTATCAATCAAACTCACTGAAACAAAAACAACAGTATAGAAGAGAGCTCTGAATTGAATTCTTTACTGTAAACATGTACCAGAAGTCAGCCTTGTCTGAACACAGCTCTCATTAACAACTCTGGCAGCAAGTGGCATTTTGAATTTATCATGCACCAGGGACGAGCACATATAAATCAGGACACCCTATGGTTGACACTCAGGGATTTAAATTCCTACTGCATTGATCAAAGCAGATGTGTCTCTTCTAATTTTTCTTTCACTTCTACCTTTTTACAGCCAGCAATTTAAGACACTCAGCAATCTTTCAGAACATCCCAAAGTCCCTCTTCAGCAATCTGTCTGACCCCGGGGCCAGATCCTGACCGTGAGCCCAAGGCAGCAGTAGCAGAGATGGCTCTGCAGACCTGAATGCCAAGTTTGTTCACATCCATCACACTGAGAATGGCTTTCCACCTGCTCCTCCTGGCCTCCTATCCTGACTGCTCCATTATCACAATTAAACCCCCACAAAACTCATCTTAAAATGTAGTATTTTTCTTGTATTCCCCGATTTGGTTTTGTCCTTTTTTTAAGCCAACCATGTACTGTTTAAATGTTTATCTGCTTCTATCACATATAATCAGCTGGTAAAATATTTTGCAAAATAATAAAATAGGATGCACTTAGGTAGTAAGATTAGTTCTTTCTCTGATCTCATATTTTTCCAAACTCTCTCCTCTCCTGAAGAATGTCCTGGTTAATGCCCAGCACACAGCTGCTTCTATGACTTTTTAAACTTTACTATCACTCTTGGCAATATTGTTTCCTTTACTGATGCTCTTTCTTCCGCTCAGATTTCCTTTGCTGCTGCTCTTTCTTCTGCTCAGACACAGGCCATCTGCCATCCTGCTCTCCAAACTACTTGTCAACTTCAATATCTGTAGGCACTGAAGGATATTAGAGGTGTGAATTACTTTCATATTTTCCTTCCTATAGTTTGGGTTAAGGAGAGTACTATATTGTAAACAAGAAACTGACTACAAAGAAAAAGCAAAAGCCCTTAGCAGCTAGGACAGAAGGTACACACCCTAAATTTCCAATGTGCACTTCCTATCCCTTATAACAAACTTATTCAAATTCTCCTCTAACAACTGACTGTAAATGGTTTTCAGGACATGTAGAGAGTAGGCAGAGGATTCCACATCACACACTTCAGATTTCCCCCCGCTAAAACTGACTCATTTTCATTAAGCAAAACATAGTAAATGTTCTGGTGAAAAATATGCAGATGGTACTCAGATTAATCAAACTAGAGAATCGTTGGAGTAACAGAGTAATTCTAAGGATTGTAGTTCTAACAGGCATGAAAGACAGGTCGTCAAAAGTAATGCACATTGTAAAGATGAACTGAAACTACTAAAAATTTTGGTTCATGTCAGCACATATATATTAGATGTTAAAAGGAACATTTATATATGAAAGATCAAAATGCGGAGAACTTCAGAGCCCAATTTTTCCAAACCACTTGATATAGGGTAATGACTGGAAGTCAGGGAAAATTGATCCTCTTTTTATACTTCTTTTTTTTTTTAATCTCTCTAAACTTGAGCAATTTTTATTTTAAGACTTGAGTAAGTCTCATTCTCATCTTACTAAATCTCATTCTGATTTTAAGCTTTTATAGTTTTCATTTTCAGGACAAACTCATCTGGGAAGCTAAAACATACAGATTTCACAGGTCTTATTCTGGGCAAGCAAAGGCTCATTTGGAATTCATTTTTAGCAAGTCTCTTCACCTGGGCTAAAACTGTTTACATAGTACACTTTAAAAACCTCAAAACAATAACCTAAAAATCCCCCATAAAACCACTCTAGCTTTTTTTTTCCCCCTTGTTTAAATCTCATATGCATCGATGGTGCTGTGCAGCAGGGTAGTGTAGAAAGATCCAGATATTATGTGCAACATATGAATGAGAGGTTAACTATTAACAATCTGACAAATTTTATGAAAAGTCTTTAATTTTATAAATACTGAGAACTATTGACACAAGAAGTGGGTTGCTGATGTTTCATTATTTCATTCAGTTGAGGTATACCTAAAGCATCCTAAATTAAAACCTCATCAAGGTCTAGTTCAACCTAGCCCAAGACTATATATATAAAAAACATTCTTTTAATCTTCCCTTTCTTTTTCAGTTTCCTCTTATGGTAACTTTGTTAATGGGGGGGTGGAGTGTCATTTTTGTAGGTGCTGAGTTCTAGAAGTCAGCTTCATGATGCTTCCAAGTCACTGCATTCAGCTAAGCATCTCTAGATTTGTGAAGTTTTGCCAACACAGCAGGGTTGATGTCCCTGCTCCCAGTGCAGATCTGTCCTAGCAGATATCGAATAATTTCCCTCTATTAAGAAGCAGGCAGACACTGAGCAGCTATAACTGTGAGTCTTCCTCAGGTTGTCTTACTGAAGCTTTCTAAATAGTCAGAGGAGCTAATATCCTCTACATATCACCTTATAGCATCTAAATTTGGCTTTTGCTTAATTTGCCATATTCTAATTAGCCACTGATAGAACAGGAAAGTACATATACCCCATGAAATACATGGGGAAGTTAAGATTATCTTAATTCATACATCTGCAGAGTGGTACGAAAAAATCAGGTGGAGCTTACACTTCTTTCACAACTACTCTGGTAGGAGGTTTCTGACTGATGCAGGGTTGAGAAAAGGAGAAGTCCTGAAGGAAGAAATAGGTTATTCTGAATGTACCCTCAAAGGCACAGAATGCTCATAAAACAAGAACCAACTGAAATAGGTCATGATCTGCCCAAGCAGATGCATCTGTATATTTAGCAACAACTATTATAGTTGCTGACACTTTAAGAAAGTGTCCTTATCACTACCCCAGCTGGGCTGAATTTGTTATCTTTCTACTTAGAAACACATGGAGTAACATTGCCCCTTAGAATTACAAAATCATAAAATCATTTAGGCTGGAAAAGACCTTTAAGATCACTGCGTCCAACCATTACCCAGTACTGTCAAGTCTGCCACTAAACCACATTCCCAAGTGCCACATCTACATCCTTTGGGGACAGTGACTCCATCACTTCCCTGGACAGACTGCTCCAATGTTTGACAACCCTTCTGGTGCAGAAATTTTTCTTTATATCCAACCTAACCCTGTTGCAACTTGAGGCCATTTCCTCTCATCCTGTCTCTTGCTAGTTGGGAGAAGAGACAAATCCCCATCTGTTATAACCTCCTTTCAGAGCGTTGCAGAGAGCGTAAGGTCCCTGCTGAGCTCCCTTTTCTCCAGGCTTAACAACCCCAGCTCCCTCAGCCACTCCTCATCAGACTTGTGCTCCAGACCCTTCACCAACTTTGTTGCCCTTTTCTGGACACACTCCAGCAGCTCCAAGTCCTTCTTGTAGTCAGGGGCCCAAAACTGAATAGAGGCTTCAAGGTGCAGTCTCACCAGTGCTGAGCACAAGGGGACAATCCCTGCCCAGGTCCTGCTGGCCACACTATTCCTGATACAAGCCAGGATACCACTGGCTTTCTTGACCCCCTGGCACACTGCTGGTTCATGTTCAGTCAGCTGTCAACCAGCACTCCCAGGTCATTTTCCCGAGCAGCTTTCCAGCCACTCTTCCCCCAGCCTGTAGCACTACACGGGGTTGTGACCCAAGCGCAGGATGTGGCACTTTACCTTGTTGAATCTCATACAAGTGGCCTTGGCCTGTCCAGCCTGTCCAGATCCCTCTGTAGATCCCTCCTACTCTCCAGGAGGTCAATACTCCTGCACAATTTGCGCTCCAAGGCTGTACTTGATCCCTTCACTCAGATCCTTGATAAAGATATTAAACAGGACTGGCCCCAGTACTAAGCCCTGGGTAACACCACTCATGCCCATCCACCAGCTGGATGTGACTCCATTCACCACCACTCTCTGGGCCTGGCCATCCAGCCAGGTTTTTACCCAGTGAACTGTGAACCCATCCAAGCCACAAGCAGCCAGTTAGTCTAGATGAATGCTGTGGGAAACAGCATGAAAATCTTTACTAAAGTCTTGGCAGACAACAGGTTCTATAACCTTCCCTGACACCAAGATTAGGCTGACAGTCTGTAGTTCCCTGGATCCTCCTTCCAACCCTTTTTGTAGGGCATCACATTTGCTAACCCACTCAACTGGGACCTCCCTGGTTAGAAAGGACTGCTGGTAACTTTGAAAAGTTCTGACTAATTTAATTTTTTTCTCTTTTATGCGTCTCTGGGCTAGGCCGTACAGCCAGTTTTTGATGCCAGGGAAGAGCACACCTGCCCCAGCCACAAGCAGCCTATTAGTAGCTAGTCAGTCGCAGAAAAGGCAGCTCTACTATGCTCTGAATGTGCCATACTACAAGTAAAGAACAGGAAAAGACTTTTCTACAAAACCAAATATTAATATTAACTTACAAGTAATTGATTCCAAATGCTGAAAATTTTCTTGCTTGCAGGACACAGTGATATTATTGTCAGATAATGGTTTTGTTTTTTTTCACATGGCTTTTTCTTTTGCATTTAAGGAAACAATTCTGAAAACAAATGTATATGTTATAATTCAATTACTGTATGAAAGCCATGCTATGCTCAACTGAACACAAATTTAAATTAGAATTACTGATGACTGCAAAGTCAACAGCTATAAGAAACTCGAAATTGATGAAATTGGTATTAGGTGTGATCCATCAATTTCCCTTATTTTCCCTCAGTGGAAAAACGTACCATGTCAAGAAATTACGGTCTCCCAGAAAATATTTGCCTTTTTCCACTTCCCAGTTTGCTGCCTGACACATTATTCCTGTTGCCTATTTAATAAATTGTGATTTCACTGTTTAGTTTGAATCGAGACTAAACTGAGTAGCCAGGATCGAACAGAATGCTTCAGAAGAGCTGACAGGGCTTGTGGCACTGAGTTTCTGTGGGTGTGCTTGGCCACATAAAAACAGTCAGTTTTGCACTACTATAACCAGACTGTAAAGTATAATAGAGATAGGCAAGGATAGGCTCTACGTTATGTTAGTCTGATCCTTTTTCAATGGTTCTCTGGCAAAAAAATCATTGTCATGTTTGATATGCATAAAGGTACTGGATAAAATATGCCTCAGCCTCTCTTTTTGTGCAGGGATTGTAGATTCTTCCTTTTCCTGTAACTTCTACTCTTTTGGATGCTCCTACGTCATAAGCTTAAATCTATCCTACTTCAGACAAACAAGACAGCACTGATCTGCCAAAGCAGACCAATTATGTACAGACTGCAACAGCTGCAGGCACATAAAAGCAAAACCTTTGCCAAAACCCCTACTACCACCATGTAAAGAGCCATAGGGGCCAAGAGTCATCTCCTGCATGATTCAGCCAGCCCTCCTTTCGCCATGTGGCACCTGACTCAGCGTAGCTTCAGTCAATTCCGCCCATCACCAAGCAATAAGGACTGTTACTTTCCAAAGCAAGTTACTGGGTGTAGCCACGTTGTAAAATCATGGTGGGAGCCTTGTCGCCAAGCAGCTGCAGGGCACTGGCTGCCTTTTATCACACAACCGGCAGAATAGCTGCTATCACAGAACAGCTGATTGAACTGCCAATCCACACCATAACTTGCAGAAACTTGTTATGGAGACATAACCTAAACTAAACCCCCTGTGATCTGTTTTCAAATGTTGCAGCAAAATTTATACAAATATTGCAGAACTGGACATGATCTTTGATCTGCAATAGTCTAGGTTATTCGAATAGTCTGTTCTACCTTCTAAAATAAATTATGAATTTATGTTGACTGGCTTTGTCTGAAATAATTAACCAAGTATTTCCATTTTCCAATGGATTAAGATGTTCACCACTAACACACAAGACTGAATCAATTTATCTGGCATTTCTTTAGTCACAGTGTTTCTAATGCCTATAAAATGAATAATGATTTTCTGAGAATAGCAGTACTACCTTGGTAAGTAGCATTTTTACTTGGAGTTGTTCAGACATCTACACATACGGCTTAACCAAGGTTCTTCTGGAACAAGTCATGTTTTCTCTAAAAGTTTACAGCGGTATTTTAAGGTTTTTAAAGCATTTAAGTCTTTGAATCTTTACTGAACACTAAACAAAACCTAACCACATGGGTAGCTTAAAACTTGGAGAGAGATAGACATTAAATTAATATGGCATTACTGTGAGACTAAAAATTTCAAAGACAGCTAGATCAGATATTTAACATCTTTACAGAAACAAAATTACCATTTGGTTTTATATATATTAAGATATGTATATACACACACACATATTTATAATTACAGCCGTTAATCTCCACAGACCAATGAGCTCCTTCAAAATGACACTATTCCCCCATGAATTCAATGTACTGAATTGTCTGCCAGATTCAGATGGAGCCATTCAGGGGCAGCTCCTCCACCAGCAGAAGCCAGGCTCCTATGTTAGAGCTGCTCAGGTTCAAGAAAGAGTCTTTTCAGAAAAACTCATTAATTCCAGAGTGAAAATGTGGCAGATCATCTCATCAAGAAAATGTGAAATTTCTGATGTAAACCACAAATTAACAAATAATTTGGTTGCATGCTTCAAATCTTCTTAATATCTTCTATGAGAATTTATCTAGAGAAACAGTATGTATCAAAATGCTTTTTTTTCAAGACAAAGATTAAATTTGTATCTTACATTTTGTATACTCTAGCATCTTCTATAATCCAGATGAGCATTAAGGCAAAATTCTGTCTTGTGCTCTATCTAGGGTAGGGAAGTACTGTGAAAATACACATTTAGAGATTTCAAGTCTACCAGCTACTAGAGATATCTGGGAAGTAGCAAAAATAGCTTAGTCTTTCTCTTCCAGAAAAAAACCTGCAACCACAAACTTAAGAAAAGACATGGACCCACTCTCTTCTCTGTGCTGTGATCTAAGTGTTCGTCTGCAAAAGAGGAAAATCAGGTCAAGCAGAAGAAGCACTTGAACCTGTGCTTGACCTGTTATGGACAAATATTCTGTTGTCTGCTAATTTTGGGCCTCTTTTCCTTTTTCCTTCTGAACCTGAAATATCTTTCCCAGTAAAGCACTGCTGAGACACAGAAAAAGCTTCTGTATTGAAAACGCAACCTTTTTTTCAAAGAAAAATTCAGTTTCTTTAAAACAAAACAAGAATCCAGGTTAAATTTAGATGCTGCCTTTCACAAACAGCCCACACAGTGGATATTTTCTCCTGATAAGCATCAGGTATTAACCTCTCTCTGTATCTTCAGAGATAATTGGAGACAACTCCTTTGGAAACAAAATTAAATGTGGACATCTGTTCACTGTAAATATTTAAAGAACATTAAAGTGCAAATTATATTTTTTATTACAGTCTGGGACAAAAGTAAAAATTACGCATGGGGAAGCCTAAAAGAAACAGACCAGATAGTCTGTGAAAAGTAATTTGTGACTGAGGTTTTCATGTGGAAGATGGGAAACAGAGGACTCAAACCTTGGTTTCAGAGAGGGAGTAAAGGCCACAGGCAGTGACACCGTGGGAAGGAATCACAGGAAGAGCACGAGGCAAATACTGAGTGGTAGAAGAGACTAGCAGAGAGTGAAGACTAACAGAAATAAAATTCAGATTCTGAAGGGGAAAAATAAAAAAAGAATTATCTTAAGTAGTATACTCAAATCTTTTCCTCATGATGGTAACTCAACTGAGATGTTAAAATGGTTGGGAAAGAGAGAAACAATATCAAAAGCAGAACTACTTGCAGAAAAGAAATGGACAACCACAGGCAGAGGTTGGCTATTACATTCCCTCGGTCTGTGTTTCAGTTCTGTTTTCTTCACAGAACCGTTAAGAACTTGATTGTCAAACCTGTTACTCAGGCTGTGCACACCACTCAGAGAAGAAACTTTCTGTTTCCCTGGCCCTTTATTAACCTGTGACTGTCGATGGCAGCAAACAATTGGACTTCTCTACAGCAAACTGGTAGTTGCAGTGAGAGCAAAGAGCCAGGAGCCCTGGGAGCAGGGATGCTCTCTGAAAAGGCTGGAAGTGAATCCAGTCCCCCCAGTGTAAACAGCCTCATCAAGAACTGTCTGTTACAATCTGTTATTTGGTTTGCTCCTGGGACAACACTGATATGGTTTGTCTTTAAGAAACTCTTTCCATGGTCAATTTATCCCTGAAGAAAAAGAATACATATACTCACGGCTTGCAATTTCAACTCTCCAGTGGTCAATATGAAAATCTCTAACAAAATAGTAGTTGTACATGGCATAAAAGTCATGAGAGGACAATGTGACCTTGAATGGTTCATTAACAAAACATTTATCAGTTCCACTGAGGCAAAGATTTTACCATTTGATCTTTCTGATCTAGGGAAGAATAGTTTCATAAATTGCAGGGTTTGCACAGTAAAAGTTTAACCAGAAATGGCTATTCCCTGCTGCCAAATATAAATACTATGTTAGGCCTAAGAAATTAGCCTGAAAATACCTTCAGGAGTCCCAGTACTATTTTTATTCTTAGGAAAAAAATGATTACTTTGATGTGGTAATTAAACTCACAGTAATGCTGACTCTTAATGTTTTCAGTAAGATTGCCATTCTCCTAGGAAAGTGTGGATACACCAAAGCATCTGGTCTTCACAGCAACACAGAGCACTCACTACATTAGTTTTGAACACTTATTCCAGGTTTTCCTTAATAAGCAGAGATTATTCAAATTAGCTGAATCAACACTGGTAGAAGCTTCAAGTGAAGAGAAAAGCCTAACAACAATAACTGCCTTAATAAGCATCCTTGTAGCAGAGTATGGACTTAATGCAAAGAGTGAAGCTCAGCTAAGAGGACAAAGGCTCTGGATGATCAGCACACTCGTCAGAAGTCCTCTTGGAGGAAATTTTAGCTTTCACTATGAGCCCCTTAATGTTTTTATTCTCAAGACAGTGTGCGTTTGACTGAGCTTTGTGCCTGTAAGAAGCAATGCAGAATTTGTCTTCCTGCTGTTTATTATTTACTGTCATATAACCATGCTATGGAAGGGACAGATCACACTCCATTATTTACCTGCCCACGTACTACGGCATTTTTTACTAGAATCATTTTAATGCAGAACCACTCATAGAAGATGGCAAAACATCAGACTTAGATTTAACACAGACAGATACATTCAAAGACACAAGATTAGCTGCCAATAAGAGAAATTCATCTTTCTCCAAGCGTTCTTACTAGCTTCTGCAACAGGCTATGACAACTTTATGAAACCTATACCATCTCAATCAATCATGAAGCATTTAACATCAAAAGTGTGATATAAAGTGAAATGGTATTGCTAAAGAGAAATGCGCTTTGGACAAATGAGTAGCTAATTTGAAAAGACAAGAACTCAACAAAATGGATGCTTTTCAGCTAAATTACTGTCATGTTCTGTGCAATTTTCCTACATGTCATCTCACGATGACCCATCTTTGCTTATACTTTTCTCCACAAAGAATGTGGTTGTTGCACTGATGAATTTTCCTCTTAGAAGGTTTGCAAATGTGATCTGACAAGTCAAGTGATTGACTGCACCTTGTCCATCCAGGCAAAATCAGAAAAGTCCTTCCAAAAGACAGCAGGAGATTGACACCAACAGTAACATATCATCAGTATGACGAGTATACAGAAGTCAGAAAAGTTAGTTACTTAGGGCAACAGGCTAAACTAGACGCTTCCAGAGTGTCACAGAACATATACTTCAAAGCTCTATTTATACTTCCAGTTTTCCAGACACAGAATGGCCAACAGCAGATTGAGGAAATCATACTGTGTTTCTAAGAGGAAGGGAGAGGAGAATTTCATGTTTCAGAGGCTCATCACTTCAGAAGGTGCTTGTTTACTGGAAGTGCTGCACCGCCTCTCACTCAGGCTCCGAGGTGTCCCCAGCGCTCGTGGCAGCGCCAGCGGAGAGCAACTCACAGCCCCAGCCCTTATGTAAGACCGTAACCTCTATTCACAGCCATCTGCTGG
>JAWWEW010000166.1:9271468-9370791 GCA_035583185.1 Anabacerthia variegaticeps
AGAGGCTCATCACTTCAGAAGGTGCTTGTTTACTGGAAGTGCTGCACCGCCTCTCACTCAGGCTCCGAGGTGTCCCCGGCAGCGCCAGCGGAGAGCAACTCACAGCCCCAGCCCTTATGTAAGACCGTAACCTCTATTCACAGCCATCTGCTGGAGCTGTTGTGTAAGAAGCCACAGCTGAGTGTTTGTACCATCATATGGCCAACTTCCCTAAAATACACGTGCAAAAATCACTACACAAAAGCCCTAGAAATTCTGTAACTAAATGCAAGTCCCAAATTTCACAGATGAATGGTAGTTTGGAAAGGCAGCCTTCAAACTCCTGTGCATAAGGTACCTTTAATTTCCTTCTTGATTTCTAGCAACTATGGCTTACAAAAAGATATGCTGATGAAAACTTCTTATTGACTGGGATTTACATTACTAGATAGCTCCATTATCTGTTTTCCTTGGGATTTATCCTAAGACCAAATAATTTTCAAGTTCATCATTACCCTTCCACATACAGGCAGTTTTTGAAGAAGAAGGAGGAAACAAGTGGTTTTGAGGTTAGTTTAGAGGGTTTCCCCCCCCCCCGCCGATGTGAAAGGTACTACATCTGCCTGATTCCAGCTTTGAAGAACTTCTACAGAGATACAGTCTCCATATGCTGAAGCCCAGAAGACCGCCTGTACCCTAAACGCCATGGCAAAACCAGACGTAACTTAATGCTTCAAACAAAAAGCTCTGAAAATAAGACAATATTGAGTAACCAGATGCCAATACATTCTTGTTTTCTAGGAGAAGAGATGAACAGAGAAGAATAAGGAACAGATATTCCTTTAAAACTAACAAAAAGATTTTGGTCAAATTCAGACTAATTTTTTTCCATTTTCCAAATAAACTTGTATGACTTTTTATTTCAATGTTACTGTAACCAATCCTAAATAAAGATATATATATTTACAGATATATATATATTTACAGATATATATATATATATATATGAATTCAGTAAAGGCTGACATTTCATTTAAAGGAGAAGCATTGAATGGAAATAAATTGTATTGCCCCTACTGATTTTTCCAGAAGGAATGGCAGGAGGTGTGGGGAGCAGTTGTGCACACCCATTGTTGGACCAGTAATTCAATGAAAGGGAATAAAACCATCTCTGTTATTTCATACAACAGTAATGAAAGCAATTCAATTCAATGCCGTTTGGAAACAGCTCTCACAGTAGTGGGTGTTTTTTTGGTTGCTGTTTTGAGTTGAGAAAAGCAACACAGACTTACAACCCTAGAACTAATTTAAAATAGTCTCCTCCCCATTAGAAACATGACTATGATTTTTAAAATCTATTTTTGCAGTACTGACAGAGAAAAAATAAATTAGGGAAAAAACTCACTGAATAACATCTATATTGCACATTCTGCACAAGTCACTGTTAGCTTATCTATAGAAACAAATATGACTAGTTGCTTCTTATGAATAAATTTTGCTTTTAGGATTTGAAGAAACCATATTATCAAAACTGATAGTGATTTTCTTTGCTCATTGCATTAGTGTGAAATTTGTAATTTCAATTAATCTCTCTTGGGCTTTAATATTTCAATATGTTCTGACAACAAACACATTCCCACTTGAAGTTATCACTGATGAACACTTTTACTAATGTTTTGTTAACACCACACTTCCAGTTCTGCAGGAATAGTCTGAGTTCCTATTTTAATTAAAGGGGAAAAAAAAACCCCAAAACAAACTCACTCCACCCCAAGAAAACCCCAAAATCAACAACAACAAAACAAGAAGTTCCATACTATTCATACGAAGTAAAATTTTACAGCTTCAACACAAGTCAAATTTGAAAATGCATCATCTTTGACAGATGGTATCCTGAGGTCTCTACATGCTTTATCAAAGAGGACAGAAAACATGTCCCTCATTGCCCCAGGGATTTATTTTCTTTCTTATTTTACCTTGCTGAGGTTTCATATTCCCAAGCCTGTCTCTCAATTGCTGTATCTTTTCTCACCTACAGTTAAACTCATTAAAACTTCTGGAAGAACTGTGTTACTTTTCTCCTGTATTAATATTTTTAAGGCAATTCCTTCCTTCCACTCTTTAATGCATCAGGACTAATCTAGATTGATTTGTAATGCATTTGAACTGGAGGACTGCTGATTATACGTCCTCATAAAGAGACTGCAGTTAAGACAAATGTCATATTCTCTTGAGGGAGGCTAACAGATCTCATATTAACTTGTCATTTTCAGGGAATTCCCTTGACCACATCTTTAGCTCTTAAAAATCCAATTTTAAAGGCAATCAATCTCACCTTTTGCTTATTTCATTTTTATACAAGTTTAATAACGTAGAGCAACATTAATAATTTTTACTCCATGAACACATAGGTGATGTGGCACTCTGCCACTTGTTTGATAAGACAGCATAAAATGATAGTCACTACAAAAGAAGCTTGGTCTGTAACTGCTCCCTCCATACGCTTTCTCTGTATACAAAAGTCTTGAACTGATGAAATAATTAACACAGGAGGACTTAAAAACCTTTTATTTTTAAGACAAAGTTAAGTCACAAAATTAAGATTTAGATTTCAAAAGTTCTCTCTGGGATTAAACAAGTCCCATGATAAGTCTGTTTTAGAAGGACTTTTCATCCACAAAACTCAAAATATTAAACTCTGGGTAGTCTCTTCCACTCTTAAGTGGCCCTATCTATATGCCACCTTCAAAGTCTTTCCAAGAGCCAAATTTTATTCTCTCTTATGCCTTCCAGAAATCAAAAAAGGAGGAAAAAACCAAATTCAAGAGCAATGTTGACAGATTCAGAAAGCTTAAGTAAAGCTGACAAAAAAATTATTCAGGCCATAGAAAATCAATCATTCAGTGAGGGACACAGAAGTTTCATTTGATGTATTCAAATTATTTGAAAACAAATTCTACAGATATTTCACAACTGTGATGCTCTTTATCCTCTATTTAATAAGTTCCTTTGCAAAACACCTTCGTGGGGTGCAGTGCAGCTGGCACAGACCTCAAAGTCAGCTCTGCTTGAAGCAGGAAGCTGAACTGCCCAAGTTATCCAGAAAACTCTTAACTTCAATTATCCTAGGATCTCACCTATACAAAACTGGATGGTGGGAATAAAAAATAAAAATAATTTAAAAAGGCAAAATGCCTAAGAGTTTTGTGAGGTTTTTTGAGGGGAGGGCTTTGTTTGAGGAGGCGTGGGGGATTCTTTTTGGAAAAAAACATTTTTTTTTCCTTTGCAAAATATTTGGAGGTTTTTTTACATATTTACAGTTCCAGTCTCCGAGGAGAGAGGGTTTCATCCTTTGCTACAGAAAGAAGTAATCTAAGAATGAGCAACCACAGATTCCAGACATGACACCTGCAGGTTTCTCTTTGATGAGATTCAAAGAGAAACACGATGGGTGCCATGCTGTCACAGGTTAAAGTATTATCAGAACACAGGCTATAGATAACTCTGTAGGAAAAAGATTTCTGACATTTGAAAAGGCCAGTTTAACAGACCCAAAGCACATCATGGAACACAAGGGGAGGGGGGGCGGGGGGGAATCAATGTAGAAACAAAGTGTTCTAACATAGAACAAAATTGAAAAATTGGACAGAAGATTTGTGTGGAAGCTGAAAAATCTTGAAATCCTCAGAGCAGGGATGATAAACAAACCCTGTGTCTAGTGGCTAGGTCACCCTGATTACAAGTGGCTAACAAACGAAGTATGATCAGCTTACCGAAGGCATTACACCATGGGCTTGACTGCAATAGCAGGAGCATGGCCTACTGACCTACAACCTTTCCATCCTATATTGTTTCTTCCAGAAAATAATGCAGTTATTTTAAGAAAGGATTAAATAACATTCCCAATGTTTGATATGGGATCCCTCTTTACTTAAGCTTCTGAGTCAAATGGGACAATTTCAAAGTTAATATGACAAATATAAAATTAATACTGAACATTATAAAACTGAAATACACATTTTACATAGGAAAGTATCTTTCAATACTAAGGACAAAATACATGAAGGCAGAGTTCAGCAATTTGATAAAAAGAGGTAATGTGACAAACCCCTTTTCAATGCCTTGTTCACCACTTTGGAATTTCCACAGAGAACAGTCAAAGCTTTAAAGGTTATTTTGCCTCAGTACAAAAACTGATTGAAAGAAGTATCTGCAGCCTACATACAACTTACCTTTCAAGACTCGTTGGGCCAGGCAGGTCTACTCCAGAACACTATAAAGGACAGTACATGAGTACATTTGTACAATTTACATTGTAGGCAAGTTCCCAACCCTATAGATGCACACAGGATTACATATGCCTGAAAAATTACTTGTACCTAAAGTAATACTAAAGCTGTACTTATGATGTTGAAAATGTAAGTGTTCTACCACTGTCATTTACTGTATTTATACAGAAGTTAGCACAAATGAGGAAAGCTGAAGCAACATTCAAAACACATTCCTATCCTTTCATTCCAGCATGCAACTGCTATTTCTGTTCTTTTTGTCCTATTATTATTTCATCCATAGGTGATGGAGAAGATGACTGAGAGATCAGGGACTTGTCCTGCGCAGTATTAGCATGGCTGATAGATTCCCTCCTCTTGATATTACTGTGAGCATGGGTTGAATTGCCATGCAGCACGCAGCCTTTCCCCTTACTAATTTTGTTAGGTTCCCATGTGTTTGTGGCTCCCATGGTTTAGGCAGGTTTCTCCCATATTCCAAGATAGACAAACTTCTCAAACTACTTATGTTTGGCTTTTTTTTTAAAAAACATATTTCTCTTATAGCCACAAAACCTTGCTAAGAGTGGGGGTCTTAAGGGAGGTGGAAGCTGCTAACACCAATGATACTTGAAAGTCCAGTTGCAGGCCTGTGCTTGGAGTGTATTGATATTCTACGTGTGTTGTACATTTGTTTTTCTTAGGACTTTAATCTAATTTTATGCTCAAGGAAGCCATGGATGCCAATTCAGGAACTCTGAAACACCATCAGGTAGTTTCAGGATGCTTCCTGAAAACAGAATCTTAAATACCTTAACCAATTAGTTTAATTATAGTACATGTACATGATCTAGCATACATTCATCCATATTAAATATTATATAATTTGTATTCAAATCTGTGATGTGCAGTCAAGACCTGCCTGATACACATCTAAAATTAGGTAAGAAGCTGGTGTTAAAAATATTGCAGATCCATAACACTATTTGTCACAACGCAAATAATATAAAGATAACAGCTATGGCTGAACAAGTTTTGCTTGTTTTAGAAAGCTATTTAAAAAATACAAAACAAAAAGCCCAATGAAAACCCAAAATACTCTAGCACATGTAAATAATTAACTATTTTATAACAATATTGTTGCTATTTTCCAAGTGACTGTGGTCCAGATTCACTTCTCATTTAATGACAAGAGCAAGTTTTGAAAATGCAACCTATGCTATCACAGGCAAAGTAAGGTAAAAGCATTGCTTCATTATTTCATGCATGCAAACTTCAAATAAGCTAAACATTAGCAGATTCATCATTAGTGGCACATTAACTACCAGGAACACCCTAAGCCATTCAGTAAAACGCAGATGAGCTGCACTTGTTCTTAAAGCTTGACTGACACTAGTCAGAGCTGGCTATGTGCAGTCCAGACACAAGAGCCTTCCCTCTCAGTGTTCAATTTCTGGAAATTAAGTCTTGCATTAAAAAAATTGCTTTTCTCTGAAGCCACCTCCAAATTTGCTCTTCAGCAGTTCTCCTCCTAACCCAAACACACGTTCAATCCCAAAAGTCTTCGTAAAGCAACCCCAGAGCCTTTGGAGATGATCGTACTATGCTTCACTACTGCATCAAATACTTTTTATACTCGTCAGGTTAAGCAAATAGCAAAAATTTCTGCCACTGCGTGCTAATTATCAGCATGGTATTAATTTTCTTTTCTCTCCAGAAGGAAGATAAATACATTACTGATTCCACCCATGAACAGAATGTTGCCACTGTCCAGTTGCAGCAGAAAGTTCAATTGCCTCCCTTTCAGGCTTGGCATGATTAGAACAAGTGCATATGCATACACATACACAGAGATATATCACATTATGCCAACACACAGAACTGTACCTGAAAAGAAGCATTTTCTCTTTTCAATATAAGTTAAATTTCAAAACTGACTGGAAAAGTACATAACTCCTGTTAAACTTCTTCATTTATATTGAAAGAAGGGCTTCTCTTGGGCCACAGGAGTGTCCAGCGGATCTACTGCAACATCAAGTCAAAGTCCTCTGTTCTTACATACCCTAAACAATATAATTTTAAAAGAAACTTCGATAAAATAAAAAAAAACCAAAACAACAGCTTTTGTTGTCAGAAGGTGTAAAAAGGATCATTCAGCACAACTTTAGCATAGCAGGATCAGGCAGCCGAAAAATGCTCTGGAAGCACTACAGTCAGAACTCAACCAGAGTAAGCACCTCCTAAGTAAAGAGAAGCAAGTCTGTGCAACCAACACAATTGCTGCAAAGAAACAACAATGCTGTCTGCAGAAGATAAACACTGCAGGGCTTTTGATTTTGTTAGGTGCAGCCTAATCTGGGAGCTGGGCTTTTTTGGCCTTTGTACTGTATCTATAAGGATTTCACCTCTGCTTTTGAGAGAATAAAGCTAGGGCTCCCTGTGAAAACCAAATCAGACAGGTACCACCCTAGCCTGCTGTTAATCAACTGTCCTTTCACCCACTTTTAGGATACGAACTACCTTTTCCCTTCATATATACACAGTTTCTATACTGACACGTGCACATAAAACTTGGCAGAGGTAAAAATCTGTCTATTCACTTTAAGCTCTGCACTTTATCATTAAAGGTCAAGCAAAAGGAAAAGGTAAACCAAACACAAAGCAAACTATAATGGGAGCTATACAACATAGAGAACTACAGAACAACAGCTGCCTTTGGGAACGGGTTTTCACATGGAAAAGCACAAGAAAATAAACAGAAAGCACAAGAAACCAAGCATTATTCTTCAAAAAAACACAAACAAAACAACTCAAATCATATTTTAAACAGCACCTAAAACCAGACTTAATACATTACAGGTTCCAGATATAAGAACAAAACCAAGAGATTGGATATGACCCTTTGTTGTATGTCACTTCATTAAAAAACTTAAGATAAACACTATTACTTGGAAAATGGATTCACTTCCAAAAAATTCATCTTGAACAATATTTTTGACATAGTTTTATTAGTCAACAATTTAGAAAGGGCAACAGTGGACTAAGATATATACCGGTCTTATTCTGACACATATTGATCAGTGTAATAGAAAATTATTTTGCCTTCACATCATTACCTGAAGGTACACTTTTACTCTGCAAATACACAGAAAATTTACTTGTCAAAGTGGAAAATAATTGAGTTTTGTGCAAACTGATATAAAGTATTTCCAAGGAGATTATAATCTCTGCAGTGTGAGACAACAGAATTTATTTTCTTTTGAAGGAACCACTTTGCAGTCTACACTTTTTTTCTATTATGCAACTTTATTTGTTCTTGAGCCAAAAGTAGAGAAATGTGAATAGCTATAAGCAGGGATGGTATTATTCCACATCATAAGGAATCAAGTCCCCTGACAGGTTGCCCTGCTGGAGCAGGGTACGTTTTATAACAACAGAGACTGAATGATGTGGTTTTATCGCATCAACAAGAGCAGCCCCATTCTTTACACACAGCTGCAACGGTCCAGAGCATGGTCTTGCTGACAACAGACAAAGGGTCATCTCGCATGGCAAGAACAGCCTCTAGCATGGATTAAAAATATAAGAAAAACATTTGACGTACTTGGATCTGACAAGATTGAGTCGGTTTTCGGCAAAAATTGGTCACAGCGGACTCCTTGGTAGCCCTCTTTGCACCTGAGAAAAAGGGGATAAATGACAAACATACGCATGCGGTAGTAAAAGGTTAATTTTAAGGTAGCAAATCAACTGCGATTCTCCCTGCCAATCGCATATCTACAATATGCAAGCTTTTTCAACTATTATGGGAGCAAGGTTATTACTGGAACACAATGGAAGCAGGTAAAATCATTTGTATTTCAAAAAAATTCCCCTCAAGCCTCTTTGATTATTTTTGAAGCTATGAAAAGAAACATCATTTTAGCATAACCATTCTTTTAAATACCAATTCAATGAAACAATCAAAGACAAATCCTCTATAAAATAGACATTTGCAATAAAAGAAACTCATTAGGTACCATAATAAAGCTTTATAAAGCTTCATACTGTACAAACCATCAGAGAAACAACTTATCTCTGCCTGTTTGAAAAAGCAGGGAATAGTCAGGCAGTCAATAATTTGAATATCAGTTTATGCTGTGCTTAAATGATAACATGATAGACAACATCAGGCACTGTTTGTAAGGAGGAAGTTTTAGATGTCCAGGGACTAGACTTTAAAACACACAAAATAGAATAACCTCACTCAACAAGTAAGAACTGGCTTTGACTGAGACTGTAACACTATTATTTATCTTGAAACCTTACTTTGAAAAAAAATCCATTTACTGCCTTTGCACTGTCCTCAGAAATCTCATTTCAATTAAGCATATCAGAACTAGACCTTTAATTATTTATTTGTCAAGCAGTTTTTCAGAGAAAAGTGATGGACACTTTAATTATAAATGATAGCAACAGGGATTCCTTATCTCCCAAAGCTTTTGCACGTCATATAAGCAATATACTCAAATCAGCATCACCACCTTTCATCAGGGTTGACAACTGCAATTTGAATGATGTGATAATGTCAGGACCAGAAGTTATCTATTTCTTCACAATGTTTTTTACTAAGGTTTCCTGTACAAGTTGCCTTTTAAAATGCTTTCAGTCTAATAAATTAATGCTTCAATGAGAAGTGCATCTCACAGGCATTGATTCAGGGATCAGTAAGAACATTTTTGAGCAAACATGTAAATTATGTTCCCATCAGACCAGAAAATGCAGTAAAGAGCTATGGTAAGGAAAAGATTTTAAAAAACTCATACATACATTATTTCAAAACCTCCCTTTTGACCTTTCTTCCCGATGGATACTGGCTGCTACCTTGGATATCAGCTTCTTACCAGTACTCGCTTTTCTAGAAAATAACTGACTGAATAAAGTCTTGGGATTTTTTTCATTCAGATCCCATGGCAGTGGTCATAAGTTATCAGACAAGGTAAAAAAAATGTTCTATCCATTAAAACTGTCCATTACTCAGAAAAACTGAAGAAGTCTCCATATAATCAGACATGGCTGCATGCATATTTTGCCTCTGACCGTGAAACATGAGAAGTTGCCTCACATCAAACACAAACGCTTCCCCACAGTCTTGAGGAGGGTTAGTAAACCTCATTCCAAAGCTTAAGAACAACCTACACAGGTGAGGATATTCTTGCCTTTGTATTAGCATTTTCTATTAACTTTTTGACACACATTCCCACCTGCCTCAGTTATAAATACCCTATTACAGACTTAAAACTCCCTAGCCTAAACTGCTGGTCTGCAAGTCATAAAAGCATGTGAGGATAAAGAGCCACAGAGTGCTGTCTCCTGAAGAACTGCACTGAATGCTCATCAGTACACATGAACACGACTGGCAAGGCGCAGGCAGAGCAGTGTCACCAATACCCTCATGCCAGTAGGAGCAACCCCTTCTACTACTCTCTGATGGCCAACAGGGCACATCTGAGTCAGAGGCTTGGTTGCCTTCCTTTCTTTATCGCTTTATTTTTCACATAATAGTAGAGAAACTTCAGATTATCTCACTTCACAGCTGAGAAGCAGTTTGCACAATTTATTCCATCTCTCAGATGCTTCAGGTAATTAAAATGGGCTGCCCAGGGAGGCGTTGGAGTCACCATCCCTGAAGGTGTTCAAAAAAAGACTGGACGTGTCACTTAGTGCCATGGTCTAGTTGAGAAGGTGGAGATCAGTCAAAAGGTGGACATGATGACCTTGTAGATCTTTTCCAGCTCAAATAATTTTGTGATTTTGTAACTAATTTCGGTACAGCTAATTAATCACTCATGCCAGAATTCAAGGAGAGAAATTTTGCGACTATTAGCTGCTAAGGTAGACTTGGTCTATCTATTCAAATCCTACCATGTCAGGGGAAAAAAAAACAACCCATCAGTCTTTTAATTCAATATTTTTTTATCTTGCACAACTAGACAAAGGTGCTGTGGATATTTCCACCTTTCATTTAATGTTGTTCTCAAGGATTACATCTTACCAGTTGCAAAACTGACAGATGCCAATAAAGCTGGTGGCCTCAAAAATAGTCTGAGGGGAGACTTCTGTAACTGGTAAAGTATCACCCCAGTACAAGGGACTAAGATGTGTTTCTGTATCTTTCTCTTCCAGGCGATTTAAGAGCAATGGGTTGGAACAGAATGTATCACCTTCACGTGATTTACAACTCCTCCCTTGTAAAACTCAGCATCCCTGGTACCTCACTGAGTTGCTCGCTGCCACAACTATTCTGCGCAGTCTGGAGATAATGATGAGGATGGATTTCTTCTCCTTTTTAATACATATAGTGCTGCTTTTCTCCATCACTATGAAACTGTAGCACACAGTAATCAGCTGATTGACTGACCTGGATGACTTTAGAGCAACACGTTCAGTTGCCTGTACACTCCAATAAACATAGAAAAGGAATTCGTTACTTTTGAAATTTAGTATAGAGGTGTACGATATATCAAAGGATAGATAAGATCTTTTAACGTAACAGCATACACTCAGATAATAACTACTATGGTGAGGCTGCACCTCAAGTTCTGTGTCCAGTTCTGGGCCCCTCATTAGAAGACAGTCATTGAGGTGTGGAGTGTGTCCAGAGAAGGGCAACAGAGCTGGTAAAGAGCACAAGCCTGATGAGGAGTGGCTGAGGAAACTGCGTTTGTTTAGCCTGGGGAAAAGGAGGCTCAGGAGGGACCTTATTGCTCTTTACAACTACCTGTAAGGAGGCTGTAAGACAGGTGGGAGTCAGTCTCTTCTTCCAGGTAACAAGTGACAGGGTGAGAGGAAAGGGTCTCCAGTTATGCCAGGGAAGGTTCAGACTGGATATCAGAAAAAAATCTTCACTGGAAGGGTGGTCAAGCATCGGAACAGGCTGCCCAGGGAAAGGGTGGAGTCACCATCCCTGAAAGTATTTTTCAAGGCATGTAGATGTCGCACTAAAGAACATGGAGGTAAACTTGGTTGGGCTGGGTTAACAACTGAAATTAGAGGGTTTTTCCAATCTTAATAATTCTATGATTCAATGGTCATACACAACTTGTTTTTTTTAATTATGTTAAGTTTTCCAGCCAAGATAAAAACTAAGTCTTCTAGTTTCATTAAAAACTTACTTTTGAAATCCATGACAGCAAATAATAGCAGTAACTGCTCTGCCAACATAACACTGAAATTCAAACTTTTGTGATTAAGTCATGTGAAACTGAAGTCTTGTAGAATATACATTTGACAGTTATAATGTTACGATATGATAAAAGTTGATTATGTTGAGGAATCCTATAACCTTAGACAAAGCATCTGCCATCTGTCCTAAATAGGCAGATGTGATAGTTGTGCCCACGGTACCCAACATGCACACATGCTGCTAATTGGCATCACACCTCTATAGAAGAAAACACAACAACCCACCACAGAAAGCCCTATCAAAACAGCACTGCTATGACACATAGAGAAGCTCAGGGAAGTCCAAATGAGGTCATTCAATATCACCATATGCAGTGTGAATGATCACATTCATATTTATGGACGTATTAAAAAAGCTATGAGTAATCAGAGAAATCTTGATAAATGCTCAGATGCAGTCAACAGTTTCAGAAATGACTGTTTGATTCTGTGACGAACAAATGTTCATTAGTTATATTTAAAAAAAAAAAAAGAAAAAGAAAATTAACCTAGAATAAGATACTGCTTATAGTGAAGCAAAAAGTCTGATCTGCAACAAAGGCTGGAAGGGACAGCCTAAGGTCCATTCCAGCACCAGCAGCCCCTCCTGCACAGATGCACTGCACTGATTGAGCATGCTTTGGCACACGTTTAAGTGCAGACCATGGCAAAGGGCTCTCTACAAATACTGTTAATTAGATCTTCTCTTCAAAGTAAATATGAAAATGGAATTCTCTATTTTGCATTCAGATTTTCACATGAACTGTATCTGTCTAGGCTCTAGAAGAAAAACACCAACAGGATTGTACCATACGAACAGAATTGTTTAAATCTTTGTGATCATATGGTATGAAAAGAGAATCACAGGTAAAGCTAATCTGCAGCTGCTAAACACTTGCAAACACCACATTCCTAAAGGATATCTGCTAAATTCAACCAAGATTATTTTATTATGTATTCCTTACATCTTTTTTTGGCAACATACTTTCTCTAGATGGTTTTTTGACATCACCAGTGACAAACTGTACTGTGCATTGCACTTCGTGAAGTCAGTCACAATGATGCCTGTGGGAAAACATACACGCAGAAACACATCTCTCATTCCTGCTGACAAGTTTTTTCTTCCTTTCTACTTAAGCATATTTGCACCTAAGTATTATAAAGTAAGAAGAGTATCAAACTGTATTCAATCCTTTTGTCCTCATTGTTAATATTAAATAGTAATAATACATGTTATATTCTAGTCAGAGATCACAGACATTTTCTGCGGACATTTTTCAGAACTGTTTCTTGTATATTCACACCTTATGGAGCCAAGGGATATTTCAAAGAGATGACTGTCTCACTTGTAGGATTAATACAGAGCTCCAATTTCCAGTTTCAGATTGGACACGTTAGAATAAGTAAAATGAACGGGGGTGAGGGTGTGGTAAATTACACAACAAGCAAAGATGAAGAATAAAATATATTTCAGTCAGCAGAAAGAGAAGAAATAGAACCTACTTAGAAGAGTTAAGGAAGGACATATAAAAGTTATGGCTAAGAAGGCATTACCATCACAATTTCCCAAAATACTTCCATATAGAGCCTCATATCCATATTAAACCTAAATATTTAGTTTTCAAGGGACGGTAATGTACAGAATGAAGGAGAGAGAGTGGCACCAGCAAACTGCAGAGCCAACGAAAGATGGCAATGGTGTGAATCCCCATCTCTTTCCTCTTTCCACATGATGAAATGCGAACAGTTCTTCCTCCTCAAGTGTGGTGATCACATTGGCTCTGACCACGAGAAGAAGTATGCATAGTTACTCTACAAAAAGTCCAGAATTTGGCAAACATAAAATATATGAGTTCATCTGAAATGAAAATTTTGAAAATGGCATTTGGGATCTCACTGACAAACTACACCAGAAGAGAAAGCTTATCCTAGGCCAAAGGTAATTTGTGACATTTGACAGAAATGTCTTAATAGCGCAGTGCCCATATAAGCCTATAATCTGACTCTAGCCTTTCAAACAGGAGTAATCCCATTTGAAAGATGGAATTAATAGCACCTATGAAAAATGAAAGCTAATTTTTGCAGTGAATCCAGATCAACACGTTTCCTTCCACTTGTAAAACTAGAAATCAGTGGTCTCAAAAATACTATTAATTAGAGTGATCCATCTCATAATCTCAGTGGATAAGGTTCAAATTGTTTTCTCACGACACCATTGCAGTCACAGTACTAACAATGCCAATAAGAGAACATACTGCATACCCTATTTACTCTCTAGGAGAGATATCTAAGATCATGACAAAGAAATATTCTAATGGTCTATAAATTTTGATCAAGTATTTATTTTCACACAGAGATGCAATATGCTTTATCCTGGGTCAGAGGTCAGTTACACAATAAATACACAGTAGCAATTAATGGGTTAGGGTTAGGGTTATATAGACCACTGGGCTGTCCCACAATCCAGCCTGAAATACGTTGTAAACAACGTAAAATAATTCCTCTGCTCTGCAGGTAAGCTAAATAAAGACTTCTGTGCACCTAGAATGACCTTAGCCAGGATAACTGGAAATTTGTATTTATTACTGTGATTTTTATTAGATGAAGATTTTATTCACAAGAGAAGAAAAAAGAAATCTTAGCAGTAAAAGTCAGACAGGATGTCTTGTCATTTAACACATACAGCCACTAAAAGTAGCAAGCAGACTTCCTGCATTCCATAGATTAGACCACTGAATCACAACTGAGAACACTGTGGATACCATGCTCCATAGCCAGACCAAAAATGAACCCTTCATAAAACCCAACAGTCTGCACTTTGGTGGTTAGGCACTCACCTGAGAAGTAAGATTCACATGCAGTCTTTGGTGTGGAAATGAAGCATTAAAGACCCAAAAACATGCTTCTCACTGGCAGGTTCTATGCTTCTTTCTTGTCCAAAGATGACAAACTCTACCTATCTTGTAACCAGGCTCTTAAAATGCCCTGGTGAGATCTTCCATATGTATTCACTACTACAGCCATCAGGATTTGGTTGTGGTAATTCTATTAAAATCCATAATGCAATCATCTAAGTCATATATGACCACAAAAATACAGTAGCCTCTACTACATTATATCACTATAGTAAAGAAACTTCACTACCTAAACCACCTATTTACTAAGTATTTATAGACACCATCAGTAAGCAGAGCAGTAAAAACAAACATGGATTTCTGACCACCCTCAGTAACCTCCAATACAAATAGTCAAGAGTCTTTTAGCACCAATTAGTAAAAATTATACCTTTGGTGCAAAAAAGTATAACAGAAACAGTAATTAAAAATTATGTTTAGATAGGTGGGTCTTTAGAACTCTGTGGATTTATGGCTGCAATATGTGCACCTCTGTGAGCAGCAGACTCTTGGGCACTCCTTGCTTAAAGGAGTTGTCCTTATGGTGCATGTTATGCACACAACATAACCTACTAACTAAAATTAAACTGAAGTCAATATAAATAGATAAAAATACACTAAATTAAAATAAAATGAATCCATGGAGTTAAACCGGGGACCCAATAAGGAACTGGGTAATGACAGAGTACTTCTTGAACCCATTTGTGAATCCCTTCAGATAGGAAGGCCTGAACACTTCAGGACACTCAGCCTCCTCCTATTTATTTATTTTTTTTTTCCTTAAAAAAAAAAATTGTTTTAAACAATCTCCACAATAGAAACACAACTTACTGCATAATGAAGGTTTCCTATCAGGGTTTGAACATACATTATTTTTTTAAGACCTTGCAATCTGTTCTGTGATTGAATTAAGATACACATCTGCCTTTTCTTTTTCTTTCCTTAAAGAAATAAGGTTGACTATTGTGTACAGAAATAGTACAATTCCTACAGAATGGACAGTATCAACTTCTAAAAAAAGAAACAAAACCCCTCATTTTCTGTCAGTTTTCTTTTAAAATGCTGTAGCTGCTAAAAATAAGCAGAGCAAGTAACCAGAAAGGAAATTATGTTGGAAAGGCAGACAAAGGATGGTCAGAAAAGAGATTTATTTCTACAGCATGTTCTGCAGAACCAATCCATCTGAATCACTTTAACATAAATAGAGAATCAGACTTTTAAAAAAATCCTGTTTATGACTTGTGTAATTCACTATATTTTTCAGTATGCAAGTATGTCAGTCGAGCCCTCTCAAACAGGGAAGGACTATTATGCTCCTACTCTAAATGGAGTAAAGATTAAAGGTCACAGCTACAAAACCCTGAAACATCACCCAGATTTAGTTAATACAACTTTTAACTAATTTACTGACTCCAGGGTTTCAGGATCATTTAAGACTCGGAGAAACTACATGAGCGCTTCAGTAAAATCTGTATTCCTGAATCCTCTGTAGCAACCACTGCACTAAATGAGGCTTTTAGCATTTAAAAAGGAGTTATTGGGATTTTACTTAAATGCTTCATCCATAATTATGCTGAAACTACTGAATTATCATTCCACTCCTGGTTTTCGACTATTTTTCTTCTTTGTGATTCATAAAAGGTAGGTCAGAAAAAG
This sequence comes from Anabacerthia variegaticeps, assembly GCA_035583185.1. Taxonomy (NCBI): domain Eukaryota; kingdom Metazoa; phylum Chordata; class Aves; order Passeriformes; family Furnariidae; genus Anabacerthia; species Anabacerthia variegaticeps. The sequence goes on from JAWWEW010000166.1 coordinate 9,287,469, forward strand.
AAATAAAAATTAACAGCATGTGTTAGTAAAGCCATTCAAGTCACCTGGACCTATGGAAGCACCTGAACTAATAATCATTTCACTCCCCACAACAACAGGCCAATTTTATTTAATTTGAAGATGCTTCCTTATATAAAAAAAAAAGAAAAAAAAATAAAGAAAAAAGAAAGTTTCATATTCTTAATCAATGCACATAGCCTAAACAGAATTGCTAAATAATGGTTCTAGACTATAGTGCTCTCTTAAAACTCAGGTTAGGTTTTGTATTCATGGATATATAAATGTATTATTGATAGTTACTTGGTATCAAATTTGTTTGTGGCATGCCTACACACAGGTAAACATTTCACACTGATACAGAGGCTTTACGCTTTTCAAGGGATAAGAATTATCTTCTCCATCTGCCTTAATATCCTTAACAACAAACTTTAATCTGTAAACCACAAAAAGCATTAGAATCTGTTTGAGTATCATCTAATAAACAAAATGTTTAACCAACTAACTGAGGAATCATTTTTCCGCTATTTTGAATTTAACCAACCAGAAAAACTGAAAAGCTTCAATTAGGTTTTTCCACAATATACCTCTGTGATAAATGATTTACTTTGGATGATAGATGAATATAGGCCTTCATTATGTATAGCATTCATAAGCTATGAGAAAGCTTTTGAATAAATGGGAAGTGATTTCATACCATATTTAAAGTATCACACAGCTAAGGCCAGATGAAAGCCACATTCAATACTTGAAAAAACAAAAGAAAAGGATACCCTCAGTTTACATTATGTCTGCCCAAGATTACCATCTTTATAAATAAAAGCCCTTCAAAACTCTTCTTGAAAATATTCATCAGAGACTGGACTCAGAAAAGAAAATATCTAAAAAAATCAATAAAAAGGACTAAAAGATGTAAGATTTATAGATGCTATCACAGTGTTTGGTATGAACTCATCTGCCCTTCAAGTGGCCATTTGTTAAAGATGGCAATTATAACAATAAGTGAGGTAATTCTAAGGAGAGGTGCAAACTCACAACTAAGTAGCATAACAGCTTTACTGGATGCATCTTTTCCCAGTTTCCTCCACACAAATATTACAAGCTCAACATTGAAGTCTTTTGCTTCCAGCTACTCAATAAAAGCAACAGCCCAGGACTTTTTTCAAAAACTTTCAAATGCATTGTTCACTTTGTTTCACTGAATATTTTCCAATTCAAAAGTAAGAGCAAAAAACACTGAGAGAAATTAAATTCTATGTTTCAAACTCAAGCTAGAAATAAAGTGGATGCTTTGCTTATAATGAAAGTCATGCGTGATTTCCAATCCAGCCCTGCAGAATCAAAAACATTTTTCAAACTTCAGCAAAATGTTCTGATTAATATTTTTGACAAAATTTGAAACACACACAGGAACTCAAATGCTTTTCCAGTAATAGTATCTACATGGAATACTGCTTGTCACAAACTCCTCTGCTAAAACGCTCAAGGTCACATCAAGCCAATGCTTATCTACAGAGACAGAGTGCCTCTGCCAAACACTCAAACCCCCTCAGAAATTCAGAGAGCTATTTGCTTCCTATCTGTTTTTATACCTGGTTTGGAAAGAATAATTGAAGCCACTCTGGAGGTGTCAGGTAAAATATCCTTAACTACTAACAGATGGTCTACACAAATGATGCCCTCTCACTTTATGGCAGGAAATAAACATGCCTCTGCTACTGTATTTTATATCATCTGCACTCATCACATTTTATAGATAAGAACAATTTGACATGCAACATAATTGCCTAGCAAAGTTCAAATACAGAAACATTTTCCAGGATAACTCTTCCTTAGCATATAAAGTATAATTTAGAACCCAGAAAAAGAATAGTTTTAAAATTCAAATAAACCACTCCCTGGAGATACTCAAAGTTGCTAACTAAAAAAACTCCAGATCTTTGAAGTTGCCCCATTATAAAGAAAGATTTAGTCTTGTATAGAACTTTTTTTTTTTTCTGAAAAGACAACTGATGTATTGTAATGATGTTATGGCACGTGTGACACGACACAGATTTAGCATAAAATTAGCAGCTAAAGCTCTCTTGCTAATGGATCAAGAGCTTAATAGTCAGCAAAAAGTCTCAGGGTGACTTGATTAAATCTAGCAAGTTTAAGTCCTGCAGAAGGCAGGAGGCTACAGCATTCCTCAGTGCTGCACCTACTGCAGCAGCTGCCCATCCACTGGCTCAAAGCTTCAAAACGCTCAATGCTGCCTCCAGCCCAAAGTTGTTCTGCATTCACTCTGCTCTCCTCTTAGTTCAGTGGCCAAACTAATTCAGCTGTAGGAGCTAATGCTGGAGAAGCACAAAGCAATAGGAACAATGACACTACCCTCTCCTCCCTGCCAAAAAAAAAAAAAAAAAGACTGTACCTTATCATCTGCATAAAACACAGGCAGACTTCCACAGGAGCAATACGGCAAGACTCTTACTATACTAAAAAAGCAGAAAAATTACTTGAAGCTGAAATGATGCTATTAGAACACGGAAAAAACTCCTCTCTTTGTTCAACTGTGAAATCTTGACCTGAAGCTTTCTTAATGAGTTTCTTGTTTGTGAGCTAAAAGAACCCACATGGCAAAAAAAGTACCAGTGATCGAAGTGGTTTTGCCCACAAGTTATTAATGTAACTTTATTTTCACCTTAGTCAAAGTATTTGCAATATAGTAGGATTTGGATGAGCATATTTTGGAGAAATACATGCCTTACTTTAAGAATGACCTAATATAATAAATATTGTTAATAGAAAAGATTTCTAAAGGATGGCAAGTGGTTTCCAAAACATACAGCAGAGATGCAAGCATGATATATATTTCTGATGCCAATATTTTAAGTTATTTTTAATACAAAAGTTCCAAGCAGGTTAGCTACCCAAACACATGATATGCAGCAAGTAGGGGCAAATTTTTGTTGCTCTGTGTCTATTTTAATAACTGCCCAACATGCAAAGCAGCTCTCTGGCTGACATGATTCTCACTACCAGCTATGTGCGAATGCACAGAAATCCTAAACATTTTATTTCATGGCTACTTGTGGGCAAAAAGTAGTAAAACCAGGACATTTTAATTTGCTGACTTTCCTGCAGCTTCTGTAAGAAGAACAGCAGAAACAGAAACATTATTAGAGACAAGAGAGCTCAGAAGAACTGTGTCAATATTTACATCAGGTCAACACTACTGAGACAATTAAGTCCTTCCTAGCAGTTCAGTTCTGCAAAATGCCAAAATCTCTTACATTAAGATATATCAATAGCAGGGTTGCCCTGTGCAGGGCGAGGAGTTAGACTCCATGATTCCTGTGGATCCCTTCCAACTCAGGATGGTCTTAAATTCAAGCAAATAAATGGAAATGACATGAAAAAGAAACGTGCACAGAAGAGAACAGCATTCACAAAAGGATCTACTACATTTGAGTCAACAATGTGCATACCTTCTCAATACTTTTATAAAAATAGGCAGTTGCATGAAAAGTCACCCATGCTCTACCACCACCTGCTAAGCCCAACAAAAAAGAAAACTTTGAGAATTGGAGTATTAGGAAATAACCGTAACTCCAATAGGTAGCACAGATATGATGTGCTTGCTGTCAGAAAAATATGGTCATAAATACAAGAATCTTGCTTGATTCAATTTTGAAAATAATGGCAGCAATAGAGCAACAATCAGGAAAGTCATTATGCCCCATTTAAGATCATTTAGTGGATTAGAATTAGTCTCTGACTCAATGAAATTTGAGGAATACATTTGCTTCTCGTGAATTCCTAATCATAAATCAACTGAACTCAGCTACATGTTTGTGATAACTCTCTTCCAAATTCAGGTGAAAGAAAGGCAGCACAGCTCACACTGCCCATAGACAGTACTACCAAATTTTTCCCATCACATACACACAAAAAGAGCAGAACAAGTCATTCTGATCTTATTCATTCTTATTTCAAAGGAAATAATTTCTAAAGACTAAAGCCTTTATGAAGAAGAAAGCAGAAGATGCCTGCTCTGCAGCTCCGCTCAGGGAGCCACACCACTCTCCTCCTGGGTGACCTGTGTGACCTTCAGCCCATCACCAAACAGCATCACCACTCCCTGTGCTGCTGGAACAGCAGCATAGTAGGATCAGCACAGCCTTCCCATCAGTTGGAATTTTGTGAGGAGAAATTATCAGAAGCATGCAATAATGGTGGCAATATAAGCATTATACAGGTAATAAAATAAATATACCTTTGTCATTTTCTGTGGAAAGCAGAAATTGTACATTGTCAAGCTCCCACGTTCATTATGTTTTTCTTCAGAGAAAAGATCTTGAGAATTTTTTAGACGTGAAGCTATGTTAATGAAACATGCATCAAACACTGGCTATAAGGAAAATTAGGATATTCCAATTTTCTTTTTTATATTTAACTTCTAAAGTATTAATTTTTTTATTTATGCCAAGTAACAACAAAGCAAAGCTTGGCATTTGCATTCACTGTCACACAGGATATGAGTCCCTTTCTAGAAATAGGCTATAAAGGCTCCTCCTGATTTGGAGCACAAAACAGTAAAGTGGCTTTCACCAGAGTAGAGTTAATTTTCTTCACACTAGCTGGTACAGGGCTACATTGTGGATTTGTGCTGGTCTTCATAACACAGGGATGTTTTCCTTACTGCTGAGCAGTGTTTGCACAATGTCAAGGCTTTTCATGCTTCTTGCACCGCCTCACCAGAGAGGAGGCTGAGGGTGCACAAGGAGCTGGGAGGGGACACAGCCAGGACAGCTGATCCCAACTGACCTAAGGGATATCCCATATCATATGGTGTCATGCTCAGCAATATAAAAAAGCTGGGGGAAGAAGGAGGAAGAGGGTAACATCGGAGAGATAACGTTTGTCTTCCCAAGTAACCATAACACATGATGGAGCCACCTCTGCCGGAGATGGCTGAACAGCTGCCGGATGATGGGAAAGGCTGAATTAACTCCTGGTTTGGCTTTGTTTACATGCACAGCTTTTGCTTTCCATATTAAACTGTCTTTATTCTAAGGTTAGCATGGACATTTCTTCATTCCCTTTGTTACAGACTATTCTAAATAACATATTGCCATACCTGATTATTTTCACGTTGTTGCTATTTCCTGGTATTTCTCTCCTTGTAACTGCATAGCTAAATAACTATATTTATATATAAATTGATTATTCAAAAGTCTGAGCAGCGCTGAAGTGAAACATGTTAATATCACTTTTATGCATGGAATTGGTATATGGAAATATATGTACTATGACTGGAGTATTTACTCTATAAACTCATCATGATTATAAGTTTATCTGTGTTCTGATGAGGATCATTTTTTCCCCAGTGGTAAGTTTTTAGTAAGTTCTTTTAAACATCAGTACACAGATCAGAAAATAAAAAATGACCAGGCTTTCTTTTTCCAATAATAGCCAAACAGCCTTTCCATTTTTGGTTGTCTTTACTGTCTTTCACATTTAGTAGAAATGATTCATTTATTTTGTTAATCTTATTTCTTTTTACCAACACAATGTGTCTCTAAACACAATAGAATCACTCTGAAAAATATCCTCATCTTTTGATTATTGCCAAAAATATGTTGGGTTGTCCTATTAGATGTTTTTGTCCCTTTACTCCTTTCCACCACTGAATGATCTACCTGGTAAATTAAATTTGGATTCTATTCTGCTGATAACATATTTTTTCATAGAAAACAATGCTTATGTTTTGAAAAATGGAAAAAGAGTAAAAGCTGTTTTAGAGCTATGCTATTCCATTTTACAAGAGAAAGGATAAGATTCAGTAACATAATAATGCCTTATTTCATTCACTTGATGCTGAAACTCACAGTTCTGCAGCCCTAACATGATACTGCCACGTTCTTACTGTGAAAAGAACTTCTCAAAATATATGATTATGATAATATTTTAAAGAAACTGGAAAGATAACTAGCATAAAACAAGGAGGGAATGCATACACTTGTAGTTTAAAATACACTTCTCCTTTACTTTATAAGAGTCCGAGTTCAAGATTTAGAAAGAAAGAAACATGAAGTGCACATAAACCTGGTATCCCTTTCAATGTGTTATGCACTAAACAATCTGTAAGCATTCACAGGGGATTTACAGTGAAATGGCTTCATTTGATTTAAAATTTTAAAAATGCTCCCTGATGCAATAGAGATTAATACAGCTGTGTCACCAACTTTAAGTTAGCACAACAACTAAACATTTGAAGCCTTAAAAATAACATTAAGGAAGATACACACTGCTGTCCTTTCCTTTTATACACTTATTGAACTTCTTAAAGACTGCATTATTGATTTAAAACAACGGGGCTTAAATCCATGTTCACCTTAATTTGTTCCTAGTATTTCTCTGGAGTTAGGAAAGAAATGAACTCAAAAAACAAACAAATAAAGGAAAGCAGATATCTCTGGGGCAAAAGTCCAGTTACACCTGAGCTAGAAATTAGCATTTTAAAGCCTCAAGTTAACATAATCTCATGTAATGCATCAAATAAAGCACTTAGCTTTGTCCCGTCAGCTCCTGACTTTAATGTTTAACTTAGCATTTAACTGCTAAAAGTGAAAAAAACACCAAGAAACCTCAACCCATCTTCACTTCTAATATGTAAGAAATTAACAATATTCCATTAACTCTGGAATATGCTTCTTGCATTCTAAAGCATATGGATACTCCATAAAAATAACATAAGCATATCTGCATTAATTTTAGCAGTCACACAGGTAAAAATATTTTTGTATATTCCAAATGACACTTTTCAAGAGTCTCATTTTTTGTTGGTAATCATAAACACAAGAAAATTGTTCATCTTCATCATCTACAAAAACATCTTCTTAGCTTCATAAGTAACGGTTTTCCCAGATATTAAATACAAAATTATGCCCTATTTAAACAAACTCAACCTGCAAAGATTTACAACTTAATATAAAGACTTCTGTCTCCAGAGCTGTAGCATGGAAAATTAAATCCATCAATCCTGAAAAACATTTTTCTTTACTTTTCTTCAAAATCTAGCAGAGCCAGGAAAAAGAGTTTCAAGTATTTAGAAGTGTTTTGCATATCTATCACTGCTAGTAAGTTGGGTCCCAGAGTGCTTACCAGAAGGAACCCATGAAGCAAATAAAAATGTAGGTGTCACAGCAAAGAGCAGCTTTCCTCAGTACCTTCCTGGAGGACGACTAAGGCCTTTCTCTCTCCTCCTTTGCCTCCAGCTTTCTATAGTTATCTTTCAGCATATCTTTCAGCTGGGGAAAGAACCCCTGGTAGCAGGTTTGGAACTCTTTGCCCCTGCTTTACTTCTTGCAAACTAGATTTCTTCTTCTACTCCTCTATTCCACAGTTCAACAGCCCACCTCAGGAGCAGTTTATCCTCTAATGAAACAGTCACCTACTTAGCTCAAGTTGATCCAGAATGTCAACTCTCAAAGACACTATCTCGGAGGAACATCATACAGGATGTGGCACAGAAGCAGCTGTATGGAGACTAAAGCACCAGCATGTCTGGCATGAGCAGAGGCTGAGAGATTACTGAGTCTGAAGACAAGGCTCAAGAGGGACATTATTGAAATGCAGAAATGCAGAGGCGGGGTGGTGGTGGTGGGAAACACACCACAGAAGGCAGAGACAGACTCTTTTCAGTGTTATCAAATGAAAAGACATGAGACAACGAGACCACATTGAAATAAAGGAGACTCCCCTTAAATGTTTAAACCACTCTGGTTTACTGTGAGGGTGGCAAAACACTGGAGCAGGCTGGCCAGAATATCCACCATTTGAAATATTCAAAACTCAACTGGACAGTCCTAAACAGCTTGCTGTAGCTGACCTGCTTGACAGGGGGTTGGAACAGATGATCTGTAGAGGTACCTTCCTACCTTAAAAATTCTCTGATAAACACAAAGATCATTTCTCTGAGAACTACAATTTTCACAGTAAAAACAAACAAACCCCCAACCAAACAACAACAAAAAACCCAAATCCCACAACAACACCTTCTTAGCCAACCCACAACAAAATCTTCACAAATGCCATCAGTCCTAGAGAAGTAAAGTTTACTGAAGTCCAGTGTATTTCCTAAATTCCAATATAATTGTTAACAATCATTCAGCACCGTGAGAGACAGACAAGAGAAAAACAAATCTCCATATCTGAAAAAAAAAAACCCATTCTCTGCTTTCTATGTGAATTGCTCATATGAATCATAGAAATCAATCATACCAGCTCCTTTACTTACTAAAGAAAGATCTTGGATCTATAAATATATATTGCTTTCTCCCCTCCCAGCCCTGGAGCTTGAGGTCTGGTTTCATCATCCTTACTTTCAAAGTAACTCACCTGACTTTGAGGAATAATACAAAGAATAAATGACATAAATGAAATGCCATGTACGAGCTGATTATATTAGTTTCATTTTTTTCCCCCCCAGTTTTAGAGAAACATTTAAGGACCTTTGACCTTTTTATCCTCTTTTGATTGATACAGTAAATTGCTCCCTGAGGAGACCAAAAAAGAGGAAACATTAGCTAAATCAGAGACAGAGGCAAAGCAAAAGATTGCATACAGCTTGGAGAAAGCATTTTACAGCAAAGCAGATGGCTCTAAAAAACCAAGCCATTTCTCTCAAGTCTAGCTGACATAATCTGCTCTAATTCATTACTGGAAAGCAACTACCAAAACCATTAGTACAATAAAAGCATAAATAAAAGCAATAAAACACTGCTCCTATTTTTTCCAACCACTTCTATCAGGTTTACTGAATTCTTCAAACACTTATTTCAACAATCACCCATAACCTTTCCTTATGTTCCTGCTATCTTGGTACATGGAGATGCGGATTTCAGAAAAAAGAGAGCCTTTAATGATTCATAAAAGGGAAGCAGCACTAGTTAGATTACAACAAAAGAACAGGAAAAACAGTTCTGAAGTTCACTGTATATAACCAAGCTTATCCAAGCCTTAGGCCTTCCTTGGGCAGAAGAAACATGTACACAGAGCAAAAGTTTCTTAGAGCAAGTGGAAATGAAAAGCAAGAATTGGTTATGGGACTACTCTTTCAAAGCAGGGCCTCAGTTTTTTTTATCCCCACTTTAGTGTCCAGCCAGTGTCCAACCACGGTCTTAATGACAGAGTGAGAATCAAATTTATTGCGTGCCTTCCTGCTCCTGTATTGTCAGTAGGAAAGGACAGAGGTTATCTGAAGGAGGGGCTATGGGTATAGGTATGGATAGTATGTGCTGACATCTAGTTTTCAGCTGGTATCATACACTGCTCTGCTCACCTTGACACAGTGGGGCTAAAAGGCAACTGTTATAATTACTGCTCTTTCCTACTACATTGATATTTGCCTGGCACTCAAATGCTAACATAATACAAGTCTCCTCAAATGTGTTAAGACCAAAATTTATTTTTCATGCCCAACTCCCCACCATGCTTGTAAATTTTTAAAACCCATGCTGACTTTCAGCCACCACAGCTACTCAACAACCCAGCATGACCTCAACTATCTTCAGGAGGACGAACACCAGTGCTCTCAAAAGACGTTTTGCGCTCCAATCCCCGTATCAGTTTAGCACTTACTCCTCCCTCCCTAATCCTCCACATATGTTTACATAATTCCTACACATTCTAATATGTGCTTAATTCAATTTTAGAAGGACAATATTACCCCTTAAGCATTCTGCTCTACATACGGATACAGTCACAAGAGCTGCCATCTGGTGGCTGGATTTCAGTAAATTAAATCAACATTTCAGGATTTCTGGCCATCTGCTGAGACAATAAAGCTTCCTTGCTATGGCAGAGAGGAAACGTGCCCAGCTGAGCCACATGTACTTACCAGTATGAGGCCTCTTGAGTGAAACCAGTTCTTCACTCTCAGCATTCTTGAAAAGCAGCCTGGCAAGACCTTCCTGAGATGAAACAGCTCAGACTACTCTGAAGCAGAATTCATGCTATGGCCACCTCGACATTTTGGCACACCAAGACCTCTGTATTTAATTTTAAAAGCCTGCAGCTCACATAGGCAAGTCTCTTTAGGTGGAATGAAGTCTAAAAATTAAAGCATAGTGTGGACTGTGGACCCACATGTCTCGTGGGAACATTAAGTTTTTGGAATCCAATAAAAACATACAGATGCAGGTGGAGTCACCACAATTTCAAACCTTCTCCTACAGCCTAAATATCATGTTATGAGGCTAAGCATTTACACCGCTCAGAACTTTCTCACTAACTGCATTAGATTTCCCTATGTGTTGCAAGGTGGATCAGGCTCCTTTCCTATTTGCTGTGAGATGACAGCCCTCTCCTTAAGCAAAATAGCAAGTTTGAGAAAGAAAACTCCGACTGGAGAGAGAACAAGAGACTCACAATTCTTTTTTCTTCTCTTTTTATGGTAGCACTATACTAGTTGTTTGGTACTTTATCAGTTTTGTTTGCATGTTTATGCACCTACTTAAGCTCTCAGTAAAACACAGGTTTCACAACTATAAATAAAACACACGTGAAATAAGTTGCTTTCTACATGTTTCAACTCCCTCTGCATTTTCCTAATCTTCTGCATTTTATGCAGCCTACGTTCTGTAAACACAGATCCTGGGGCAGTTCAATACTCTTGTAGATGCTCCAGCAGAAGAGGACTGCTGTCATTTCTAACTCTTTTAAAACTTTGAACAGATGTTAGACTGCACAACATAACAAATAACTTCAGACAAGTAAGATGAGACAATTTTTCCAAGACATTCATAAAATTCAACTGTTTTTTTTAAGTCCTATGACTGTTCCAAAGCTGAAAATGGAATTTTTACAAGGATGTGGATTTTCTATAGCTTACCTGAATTTTTCATTATCCCTAAAATAGATAGTGACAGAGCCTACAGGAATTGCATAAATGTCTTTTACAAATATACAACATCACTGAAGGTCCCAAAATGATGGTTTCAAAATTTTTTTATTTTAACCTTAAAGGAAAAATCCTTTTTAAGCATCTGAATAATTAGTCCTTATTTTCAGAGCTCTAATATGTGTAGGTCTAACAGTCAGTGGAACTGTCACTTGGTCTCAGAGGCTGATCCTGTCACACTTTGAGCTTATTTCCTTGCCCCAAAGAAGCACTTAATGATCTGGATCAGTTCCAGGTGATCAAATCACAAAAACAGCTGGTTAAAAACTAGCTACCTAAACTTTTTTGTTTGGTTGAGTTTTGTTTTGGTTTGGTGTTTTGTTTTGTTTTTTGTTTGGTTGGTTGGTTTTTTAAACATGCACTCAAATTTGAAATGAAAAAAAAAATCAATCATGTCTCGGATAGCTGGATTTCCCCCACCAAATTTACAGCACTGAAAGATTTGCTTCTGTTTTATTCCTTTCAAAATGCAATGTGGATCCACACAAGTGTGTATTCAGCCCACAGACGAAGTTATCTAACTAGAAAAGAACAGTGGGAGACCTCCCTCTTCCAGCTAACTTTAGCATTAGTTATTCCTGGATTTAATTTTTTTTTTCCATTCTGATTTCAATTAATTTTGTATTTTGCTAGCAGCCAACCTCAGTGTAGAAATTCATTAACTCCCCAAAGACCACCATCACCTTAGGCAGAATCAGATACTCTCCTCTCTGTCCCAGCACTAACCTGGAATCACAGTGAAAAATACTGCACAGAGGGGCTTTCCATTCCAACTTGAAAATTATCACTTGTATAGAAAGAAAATATACTTTGTCATTTACTTCCTTTTTACAAGACCCTATTTTAGGAGTACATTTAGTTGCATTTTAAAATGATTTCTGAGGAAAAAAAATTGTCAACAGTAAATCCTTTTATATGCCTCACATTTTTTTACAAATTTTTAAAATCAGAAGTCTCAAACTCAGAAGTTCCATCTATGTACTGGTCTGGAGAACAGACTCTCAGATTTTCCCTCAGGCCAACTATGAATTTAACTATATTCTTTCTCTAGAAGAACTTGTAGAGGGTCATAAAATAAGACAACAGAAACAGGCTGATTTTATGGATTCCCAAAAGCCTGAAGTTACCAATCTGGATTGCAGAAGACAAAGAAAAGAATTGCTCCACTGGACATAACAAGCAAATGCTGCTGGCAGGAGGACTGATGTGGTCATCATCTCTTCTGTTTTTCAGTACTGGTTTTCCTGATTTAACTACCAAACAGCAGTTTGACCCGTGTCAGTGCTTTCCTTCAGCTTTGGGGTTTTGTTTTCCTTTAAGTTCTGTGACAACGTAACAGCCTTAATAATTGTATCATATGTTCACACTGACAGCCAGCAACATAGCAATTAATTACATGACACAGGTATTTCAATGTAGAGGACAAGACCATTATATCAATATAATTTCCAGATGGATACACAAGACTTGAAACAAAACTTCGTGCATTCATCTAAAATATCTGGTAGCTACATCCTAAATTCTAACATTAATTAGAGACAAAAAATAAAATACTGTGTTCAAACTTGTCTCTGAGCATTTTAAAATTATAATTTCCTTGCTGTTTTCAAAAAAAATACTTGTGCAAAATGAAAGGAAAGTAAAAGTAGAAGTTAGTTTGGGCAAAGTATAGTCTATATATATATATATCTCATGGTGCTTTATTACTAGAGGTAAATTAAATGAAAACTGAATGCAAATCAACACCAGAAGACTGACATCCAGCAATCAACTCTTTTCCAAGAGCTCCCTAGAATTTCACCCCACACCCAAGGCAGCCAAGCCTCCTGTGGATTACAGCAGAGCTTTGTGTGCTTGGATATGAGGACAATTACATGGTAATTGCACCAAACATACATGGACTGAGCAGTTAGTATTGAATTGGCATTTTGCCTATAGCAAAAGCAGCACATTTTCACCACCAGTTCTAACCAAACTAACTGTCATATATTTATGTATATTCAAATATATATATCTAGACACTACATACTGAAATATTTATATATATCACAGAGATTGGATAAAGGAGAAAAACCCCTAGTGTAAAGCACTTAGACATCTCTGGTTTGCAAGGCATCAAAATGACGGTAAATGATTTAAACACTTCTGCAATTTTGCAGCAAGTCAGTAGGTTTAGATACAAAAGAATCAGGAAAAAAAAATTAAATACAAGAAGGAACTGAGAAATACTGCCTTATCATTGTCTTCAATAAAACATAAAAATACTTCAATCTGTACTGAATTCTTTCTACTTGAAGAAAACATTTTATAAAGTGCTCACAACTTACTCTGCAAAACAAAACTGTCAAAAACTTCTCACTGTATTTTATTAGAGGAACTACAGACTCAAACACCAAACCCCCATGACAGAACCATGCTTAATTGATTCTTTAAGGCTGCTGCTAGTTTACTTTTAAGGAAATGAAATGGTTGCATTTGGTAGAATATACTCACGGCCTTCTGAGAGAAAGCAGAGAGACTAATCGGTGAGTAACGGGAGTTTCATGTCAGTCATCGCCTACCCTGAGGATCACCTCATGGTCCCTATTTTAGTATTTTGTTAATCTTCCAAAAGACTGTTTTCCATCAGCTCCCAGACACATAAGAGAAACAAAAGATTTCATGATGCTGAATCCTTTTCCCTACACATGGATTGATTTGATTTTGGTATCTCTGCAACGTGATGCTGCTAAAAAGCAACAATTACTTCAGGCTAATTAATTAACGCAAAGAAGTCCATGAATAACTTTCTTCTTCACTGACAACACACAGGCCCACAGAAATTTAGAACATCCAAAATAATCTCATTATAAATCTAAAATGAAAAAAAAAATAACAATTATATAAAAATATAATTATTTGATTCTTTTCCTATTGCTGCTTTTATCAATTTCTATTGATCATCATGGAGAAGTATCAATAAAGCCCTGGCTGACTTGGTGGTGGCTACTTAGCAGTTTAATCATGAAACACTAGCTAAAGCTTTACTTCCTCATTCTCAGGGTATCATACATGTTAATCGAAAGAACAACATATATTTCAGCTATGTTCAATAAGGGTTTTCCATCGCCTTCAGACTGACTTAGCCTTAACTCCAGGAGCCCAAAACTTCCTTATTCTGCACATTTTCATATTCAATGTTGTAGATATGAGTAGAACAGTATTTCTAACTATAATACAGAAATTTTTTAAAAAAAATATGTATGGCTACTAAGGCATGTTTATAAAGAAACATCCTGTTGTTTTTTAGATAGACACATCCCTACCCTGGAATAGTTTCTATATATATATACAGCACATACATTTTGTATACAGCAATAAGAATGTTTGCCACTTTTAAATCTTTATTAAATTTGATGGAGGCATTGTTGCATCTTCATGCCCTCACAGTTTAGTCTTTGCCTGCTTGTACAGAGGCATTTCACAGAACAGAAAGGGACTGATGAATCTCTGAGTGGGAAAGCCTAGAAAACCTTATTTCTTGTAGGTTCTGATTATCACTTAGGACGCGAATGGTAATGACAATAATAAAATTGCCAATGCCTGGCAAGTCATCTACATGGAACTAGTTAATGCCCTTTCTCCAGTTGTGAGCCACAGGAGTGTATTTTTCCAAAACTACCACCACAATCAGCATTAAGAAGACAGAATAGGTAAATGAAAAATATAATTCCCTTGGTTAGGAAGGGCTGGAATCATGCAAAGAACAGTTTTAGAGTCAGAACAGCAATATCCTGAAGCGAGAATTCTCTTGTCCACACATTTGATCAAAAAAATAAAAATGTTCTCAGATGAAATAAGTATTCAGACTTCTTTATATTTCAATATAATTAACAAAGATTCAGAAGCTAATTTTTTTTTTTTTTGAGAAGATCCTGTATCCTGGCAGAATAATCCCTGTCAATACTACAGATCTACTTAATAAAGTTATTATACATCTGGATTTCTACGAAGTATTTTATGCAATAGCATCTGACAGACTGATTAAAACTTTTATTATGAGGAAGTAACTACCATAAATTAGGTTAATCAAGAGCTGTCTGTCAGACTTCAGCAAGCAAAATCACTCAGGTATTCTGCTGGGCTGGCTGGGTCTTATTTATTGAGCTTGTTTGGGGGAATAAAAAAGGGATTACTGGGGCACTTGAAAAAAAGGAAAAAAACCAACTAAATTTTTCATGATGAAAGACGAGCGTGGCAGAACTAAAGGAAGTGTCTGAGAAAAAATTGGAGTTAGGCTAATAAAAAATAATAACAAATTTTAATTCTGAATGAACAATAAGATTTTAATACATTTCAAACCTGAAAAAGAATTTCAATTCTGAATAATGAGCCCTTTTACAGCTCTGGGAGGAGAAAATAACAGCATGAAAAAATCACACTCTCTACATTGAAAATATTATTCTGAAATAAGAAAGCAATCACTTGTAGAAAATAATGGCAAAACTACAAGACGAATCAATCTCTTCTTTCCATTAATTTCTTTAAGTTCTGCATTGCAGAAATTCATAAAATTGGTCCAAGAGAGAATAATGTTTTATAGAAATGTTGAAAATAATTTATTGCTATATAAAAATGAAACCAATCTCAGTGCACTTTAGGTACTATTGTTTACACTTACTCAAATATTTAAAAGACATTTACTTCATGTATCCATTCTTAGATGACTCTCGCCATTTATTTCCGTTCAGGAACAACTGCTGCAGGAAACTTACAGCTCCTGTCACTGAGGAAGTATCAAATCTCACCTACCTATTTAGCAAAATGCAAATTGGAATAAATACATTAGGTGACCTTGTACCAAACGAGAAAACTCATATGCATGACACTCTGTCCTAAATAGGTGATTTAAAAAAAAAAAAAAAAAAAAAAAAAAAATGCGCAAGCACCAGATGGGTTTTTTGTTTGTTTATTTTTAACATCTGGGGTTGGTGGATTTTTTTTCTGTTTTAGTCAAACATTTGGTTGTAGCTCCAAGTAGGCTTAAATTCATAGCAGTTTTGTGTTTAAGTCTCCTTAAAGTTTATTTTGAGCTTTTAATGAAAAGGCCTTAATAATGCAGCTTTTTAACACAGGCAGGATTCTCAAACCATGTTAGCCATGGTTCAAGGATCTCCACAGCAGTAATCTAAGAAACTGGAACGTGAAATTAATTTGAAAATATTGCATCTTAACAGGCATTGCTTCATCTTCTTCTGTAATACAGATTAAATTTCTCATGAATTTCACACTCCAAAACACTGCACACTTTAGACATATTTCATCTTGTTTAATTTCAAATACAGAATGAACTTACTAGTTGAGGGTTACACACCTTCAACACCTAGCCAACATAAAACACAAAATGCTGTCTTAAAACTCCTTTTTCCTCATTTAGTCTCCAGGAAGAAATACTACGCTTATTTATACAACATTAGAAATGATTCTTCAGGTGGTCAGACTTTATCACCAATGAACATGGGGAAGCCTTATAGCAGAGCAGCAGGATTCTTTCAAAATGGGAAAACAGAGCTGGATGGACCTCAATATTTCCACAAATCTTTGCACATAATTGATGGCTACACAAAATGTATCCATTTGCTACTTATTTTCAAACACTATGTAAGACAGAACTGTTTAGATAGGTGTGTTTTTAAATCACAATGGGGAAAAAATGGGTCTTAATGGAACAAAATGCCTATGCACAAGTTACACTTTAAACAATGAACAGTTTTGCTTTGGTTAACACACTAGTCTAAAACTTTCAGCATACTAAATTCAACAGATCCATGTCTTTACAGTCTATCAGAGGACCTGAAGTAGTACAGTCATGGCACAGCACTGGCCACAGCAGTATGCAACTGGAAGTTACTCTGTATCAGAATTAGTGCTTCATACTGGGCTTACAGGAATGGCTGAAAAAGAATCTGCTTTTGTCATTATCACACTTTGAGGACATTACAGAAAATAAGCACAAAAGGGTTATAATTAAAGTTTTAGCTGTCCAAGACCTCAGAACAAGAAATTTACAGAGACAAAAACTGTCACCAGCCACCCCTAAAGCAGCTGATTCCACAAAGAAGTAAATCTTATCCCTAAGGAACATCAGATCTAATATGGAGAAATTTCCAGAGTATGAGTCAAAGAACCAAAAAAGTCTAATCTGTTCATAAGAAAAGCCACTGATCACAGTCGATTCCTACTGATCTGTCACGTCAATTAAAGCTGAAAACATACTTAACCACTGTGACATAGGCCCATATCTTCAAAATAAATTGTTTTACTGAGTGAATATAAATTCAAAGAGAAGACTAATGTAAGATGACTTACTTAAGGATCCCTAGCACACTGATATTTTCTCTATGTTTTTGGGAAATTCAGTTCTATTAAAACATTGATGGAAAAGGTTAATGCTCAGAAGTCAGCCTTCTGACAGATTAAAACAGCTTTGCATCAAATAGCAAAGAGAATGTTCTGTGACATTTTACAGTCCAGGGAATAAAAAGTTGGAATGATCAGCTTCAGTGAGAGCAGTGGAAGTCAGAGAGAGGAGGACAGGTGTGGAAGAAAATGCACACGAGGAGGCACAGATAAAAGGAACTGGAAAAAGGGTAATGTGTTAAAAAAAAAAAAGAAGAAAAACTGTGCTTGAGTCTCTGTGTTAGGGAAAGAAAATGAGGTGGTGGAAAATAGGTGAGAAGGGAAAATGAAAGTACAAGGAAATACAATTTTAACTTTAATGACAAAAGAAGAAAAAGGAACGCACTGCAACACACAGAGGCAGTAATCAATGAGAAGTCGATTCTCCAAGGACTGTAGAGAGACAGAAGCCTTTCTTTTAGCTGAAAAGCATCAAGGACCACACTCATTAAAACCAGAAAGAATCATGAAGTTCTACATTAGTTCCACAACTGTGACCTCTGAACAGAGACAGTAAAACCTAAGCAGAAGCAATCTTTTATGACAGAGCTTATTATGCTTCCAGAAATACCTATATTTAGAAATCAATAAAAGCACAAGTTTCCTGAATGCAGATGGGTCCCACAGTCTACCCACCTCCACCAGAACACAGATTGCTTGCAAGATCAATGCTTCAGGCAAGTGTCTGACAGAACTGGTAAGGCTGGAAGGGACCACAGCAGGTCATCCTAGAGGACACAGCACAGGAGCCTCCACGGACCCATGTTTCTTCTTCCCTTCATTAGTATGCAAAATGAATGAAGTTTCCAGTGGATACAAAAATAACAAGAGCCTGGCTCCAACAGAGCCCTTGCTGTTGCTTGCCTAACTTTGCCCCAGAGGAATTTCTGTGCCCTTTAATAATCCCAACAGACAAAAAAAAAAGATGGACATGTAAGAGAATATAGTTCTGTCTAGCTTTAATTCCCTTTTCTACTGACATTCAATAAAACAAAAAAGTGATTTATACTGAATTAAATGCTCTAATTGCTATTGCACAGCTATGACTATGTTGGATTAAACATGTGTTATAAGGATATAGCAAAACAAGATATGTCCCATACAAATGCATCCATCTTAGAGGTTATTTTGTCATGGAAGCTAAAGAAAGTAGTTATATAAGATTTGGAAAATGTACTTTATAGTTCCCCAAATCCTTCTTATTTACAATCTCATAGCCTGAGCATGCAATACCTTATGGAGCAATATTGCGAATTCTGATAGATGCCTTTGTTATTTTTTAGCTCAAAGTAATAAAGAGTTCAAAACTTGACTGTGCTGTATGACCAATTCTAAGGATTATAATATCTTTCAAAAACTGTATTTGTGTCACATTACAATTCTTCCATTTTTATTTCTAAGCTGATACTCAAAGGCACATTTTTCATGCTATCGTTCATTGTCCATCCAGTCTCTTATCATTTTTATAATCTCCATTATTTAGGATTTTAAAAAAATATAAATTAGGTTTTTACAAAATAACTGTTAAAACATTTCAAAAATGTTTTAGGGTTTTTTTAGAGTTACATCCATGGAAACAACAAACAGATATTAAAACTCTTGGAAAAACTGCCATAAACCCATAAAACATTGTTTTATCACCAGTGCACCAAGGTTTCAAAATTAAGTTCACTCTTTTGGCATGAAAACAAAACCTGGTAGGGGTCAAAATATCCTGACTATATGAAAGAATGAGAACAAGACACACAAATTCAACCCAAATGCTGCATGGTAGTACAGCTGTAAATCAGGGTGAGTTGAGGAATCCCAAGGGCAATTTGCTGACACTATAAACACTTCTGACTAAGATCTATTTTCTGTTCAACACTAATTACAGTATCTTAACAACCATCATTTTTTTCCATATTCTCTTCCTGAGAAAAGCTCATCACTGTTCTGGAACAACAGGAATCAAACCCTTCTATGTCCTGTTGCTGAAGCCAGGATGACAAGCACAGGTGACGAGGGGAACTGACACCTGCCTGGTGACAGCCACGACTGGCCCCATTGGCCAGCTGCATCTTGTCCACTTGCTAAGAAAAAAAAGGAATGCATCAGAGAAAGTACGTGGCCCAGCAACCAGTTCCTCAGATGATTGCAGATGACAGCTGTGACCGGCGAGGGCACAACATCACAAATTCAGCAGGGGCAGGCCCTGGGCAGCACCTCAACACCCTGCTCTGCTCTGGGGGGGGCAGGAAGAGAGCGGCAACATGCTCTTTATCACCAAAGTTCTGCTACAGCAAATCTGTTCCCTGGGGGACCTGCAGTAGAAAAGCTACTCTAACAGCAGGTTTACAGCAGCCCAGAAGTTCCTCTAAATCTGACTGATCTTGCTGACAGGCCTGATAAAAAGTACTGTACTGTTTAAGTCAGGAATATATATTTATTTTTTTATTTTTTTTAATAGAACACCATAGAAGCACTGTTAAAGATCAAGCAATATAAACAAAAATTACATGATTACATGACACATTAAAAGTAAATATGTTTTGTGTTTCCTATTTATTATGTTCCTGTTTTGCCACATCTTTTTTTTTTCTAAATTAAAAAAAAAAATTCGGCTCAAACTTTTAATTCTGTGATTTGCATCAACTTGTCATCATTACTGATATTATTAACCTCCTACTGCATTTCTGCAGACAAAAATCAAGGCTCATTTATAGCCATGCTGGTGAGTTGTTGCCTCAGTTTAGCCAGGTTATTGTATTTGATAGATATAGCTCTTTTCTGAAAGAGGAATATTTTATCTTTTTTAAGAACATTCAATGCTGTCAATCCCATAGGGACAAAAGATGAAAAGATTATTAACTGAAGATGTGGTGACATTGACTAGAATATTATAACAAATTTTAGTATAGATTCCATGTCTGTATCACTCTAACAGGAAAAAATGAGTTGGGTGAAAATATAGTTGATCAAATCCAACTGTACTGAGAGGAAAAGTTTGTGAAATATTCATCACTCAAGCCCTACTTGTCCCTGACAAAAGGCGTAACTTCACAGAATGAGTCTACTGCTGAGCTTATCCAAATACAAATATAACCCAGAGGGAACAGCCTTGTTAATTGAACAAGAACACGTATATCTATGATGACATATAAACACCATACCTGAACCCCCTCCAGCCAACTCAACAAACAAAACACTTAAGCAACCACAGGACTGAAAAGCACATTTTATTTGGCCCGACTGAACCAAATAATACAACACTGATGCTGTTAAGTGTAACCTTATATGACCAAGAACCTGAACTTTCAGCACTTACAAGCAAAACAGGTATTTTTTTTTGCTCTGTGAGCAATTTCATTAAGATTTTAGCCTTGACCTCTCTGTTGTTGAATGAATAAAAGGCAGATCATTTTAAAATTGAAAGACAAAGTGAATGAAGAAAAAACAAATTAAATCTTTAATGAGGTAAGTCCTATTGTTGCCTGGTTCAGGCGAAAGCCCTAGACCATATGTTTCAAGTGTCTAAATCTGCCTTCAGGTTTCAGATGAATATGTCTCTGTGGGGCTGTTTCTGTCAATGGTAACATTTTTTTTATGGCTTAGAATTTGCTTGCTGGCAGCCACCTGCTAATACACCACTACAAATTAGTAGGGTGCTTGGGAATTTGGACACAAATGAAAAAGTAATTGAGAGGGTGGTCTAAATCACATCTAGAAACCACAGTAAGCACTTCAAGCCACTTCCTTCTTGTTTTGGAAATAATTTCTCTTTGGGACATTCAACCCATCAAATAATAAGTGGAAACATGGGCTATTTTCAGTTCTGTAAGTAAACCCAATTTCCAATTCCCTTTCCACCACTACCACACACCATTTTAGGCATGCATAGATACTGTACCAATAACTCAGTGGTGCGAGTTACTATGAATATCAAGCTATAATAAATTCAGAGCTCCTCCATGTTGCTGCAAGGCCGCAGCACATCCAGAAGATGCAGAAATCTAACTACAACAAGACGCTCAGCTAACTAGGGCTGAGCACAACACAGGACCTCACCTGCCTCCGGAGATCCGAGATGCACTCCAAGTAGGTCTGTCTCTCCTGACTGAAGTCGCTTTTCATTAGCTCCTGCCAGTTACCACACTTGTTTCAAATCTGTTTTGACTAATTCAGCCTTGCACATGGCCAGGGAGCAGCACTAACCAAAGGCACCATCACATCACTGAGATTTACTGCTCCCAGTATTCAGCCAGAGTCCTCTCTCAAACTTCTCTCTGCCAGACAGAGTGTTCCCTGTGCATGTGTTTATGATTTTACTGACTTATCTTGAATCTAAGCTTCATTTTTGACAGAGCAATTGTAATAATTGACAAAAAGAGAAATTAAGAGGCCTGTGGGATATTGAAAGACCACTGGAGAGACTTAACGGTATTCCAAGGAACCTAAGACTTTGTAAGTAACTGAAACAGGCAGTCTCCACATTATTTACCCCTCTTCCCAGAACACATTTCCAATATGTATTTTAAAGATTTAAGTTTCATACAAGTGCTATTAAGGAACTGTAATTTGAAAAACAACTCGTGAAGTTCAGCAAGCAACTCAAATTAATGCTGCAAAGTTTCATGTTACATAGGTTTTTTGTTCTTTTTCCATTGTTAAAATCAGAAGGTTTTAACCTTCTGTAAAAAGCAATGATGAAAAAAATCATTAAAATTCAGCAGGAAATGCTCCGTTTCTGCAGAGTCAATGAAGTGTGGGGTTTTTTTAAAGCCACTAATCTTTGAGGACTGAGGTAGCTATGAATAATGTTCATGTTTAGCTATATTTATGTCATCATTTGTGTAACACCTGCCCATAATAAAAAGAGAAACAAGCACTGTTTCTGCAGTTTATATTGTTTTAGTGATTGGACACAGTTTATCTGGGACAAAGTCAGTGGTTACACCAGCTTATACACCACTAAGGTTTATTCCAGCAGATCAATACTGCCACAGGGTGCAGTAACCCTAAAGAGAACACAGACCACTGTGTGTGAAACAGGCTTTGCCCCTGCTGGAACACACCTGCCAACTGTAACGCTGCGGGAACTGAAGAGCCCTGAGGAGACCAGTTCCCTTAAAGCACAGCACTACAATCTTCTAGAAATTACACTACCAGCTACAGTTTACCTTTGCTGCTTCTGCCATGACAATTAACTATGTTGAGAGCAGTAAACTGCAGCTTGCTGTAGCAAAAGTGATGCCTTCCACAATCACACTGGTGAGGAAATAGAGTGCATGCTTCAGTTTGATCGGCTCTGCCTCCGCTGCAGCTGCAGACACATCACCAGGGGTGTTTATGACTTCCAGAATGGGCAGGAACCCCTTGGTTCCAGTAAGAAATGATGCCAATTGAATGTGCTCTCTATATGGTGCATACTAGACTTTCTATATGATTTTCCTTTAACACTTACTTTGTTGCACATTTGAAGACCTTATGTATCCAAAGAGACCTGAAGAAACAAACCCTACTTCTCAGAAAATACTTGGTTACTCTATGTTTAATTTGGGAGAAAACAATGCATCTTTGATTACTATGGCAAAATCTTTTTGGGGAAAAGAAAATCTATAATTGACATGCAGAGAAGATAGGAGCTAAACAGAAGGATAAAAGTGGGAATTCTGCCTTACTGAAATACAGATAGGCATGTGGGCCAAATTTAATGACTAGACTAAGATAGCTGTAAATGACCATGTAAGATTGGTCTTTCAGACATTAGGACATTTTATCTCAGGTCCTAAAGATTAAAAGTTTGGTCTGGAGCTCAGGTCCCAGACTTGCTCTGACGGAATTATGTTTCACCTGGGAAGTTTTAGAGGGAGTCAGAAATATACCTTTACCTTCACACAACAATGTCAGTCAGAGAGGCAAAGAAAGACTTGGAATGCTGAGGTTAGTTCCTATTATAAATTCTAGCACACAGAGCTCTAATTCTTTCCTAATTATTGTCTCAGCTATGATGAAATGAATTTATTATTAGTAGTAAAAAAAAATATTGCAGCAACACCACATGATTAACATTTAACTCGACAGATCAGTAAACAGTGAAAATTGGTGCTAGAGTCTAAGTGGGGTACTCAAGTGAAAGATAAATGAATACAGAACTGTCTCACTGCAGTACAACACACATTGTACTGCATTTGTATGTTCATTATTCTTCAAAATCCTGACATTTGCAGCCATGCAAATGATACCATGATTTACTATCCCTTCACTGCTTTTTTTTCTACATGATTTTCCTTGAATTGATAAATTTAACTTATAAAATCTATATCAAGTTTCACTAAAGATGACAAAGATCTTTACAAAGTGAATTAATAAATTAATCAGAGCATCCCAGTGAGGCATTTTATGCAAGGCGGGAGCAAACTACAAATGCAAATCTGGAATACATATAAAAGAAATAAATTCAAATGCCATGATAACAAAGTGGTACAATGTAGTTTGTGTGTAACTGAGCCTGAAAATTGTCACGGACGTAAAAATAGAAGGGTTTGAGTAGGGTTTATTTCAGCAGTGGTACAAAACAAGAGAAAAATAAAGAGAATGGAGTTCTGTGAAAAGTCATTTCCATTCTTTATGAGATGGTCTTGAAGTAATCAGCAAAATCTATATCTTGAATAAAAAGAATTCTGGGTAGTTTGAACTGTGTAGCTGATTATGGGCTATGCTTTACTGTTCATCTATTTGCCTTTCCGAAATCTTCACAAGGACTAGCTGTGTTGGCAGCGCCCTTATTGCAATACAAATTGTGGAGAGTATCTCTGAAGTCAGTGATATCCCACATATTTGGGATTTGGGACAGCAACTGCACTGCAAATCAGTCTAAGCATTACAAATAGCAACATATAATTAATCAAAACATTACCTATGTCCAGATGCCTCATTATGTTAAGTGCAGACCTGTCCAGAAAGCTGAAGGGATTTGCCCGTAGCTGAAGAAATAGACCTACCCCAGCTGCAACCAAGGCATCAATTGGTGCCAGAAAAAACGGCCAATTAATAACTGTTTAGAGACAGAGTTTTAGTCCATAAACAGCAAGGTATTTATTTGCAATGTTGGGGAACCCCTGATTTGCATCAGACAAAGAGTTCCAAAGTTTTTAGTGAAAAGCAAGATTATTTATACAATTTTGTGAAGGATTACAACATCTTTTCATGCATATTCATAATATTGCAACATTTGATTATAATATTCATAGTAGGTGGAGAGTAGGTGTGGTCATCTCTTTTGGGGTGTTTCATGGTGGGAGATCCTGTTGCCTTCATCTTTTGGGGGTCGTATTTTTACTCCTCTTCATCATGACTTAGGCCCTTGTTCTGTTCTTATCTCTTTTGGTGTCCTTGTTGTGTTCTTTAGCACATCCTCCCTATCTACTTTTACGTTCATGTGCACATTTTCAGGGACATACTGACCTTAATTTTGTTTCTAACTAAGCATTACTCATAGACAGCTCTCAGCATTAGTGTTTTAAGCCAATTTTTAACCCTCGGAGCTCTTGCTCAGCTTCACAATGAGATTTCATTATTTTATTTATAACACTATAACATCAAAATTGTTAATTAACTTCTCAAATTTTCATGTAAGTGTTGATATTTAGTAGGCAACCCTGCCAGAAATACCTTCCAGTTCGTCAAAATCATGAAAAAATAAGGCCTGCTAATTTTCAAATTCATCATAATAAATTAAAAACACTTCAAATTTTTTTCAGTGATATATTGAGATGTATGAAAAGGAATAAATGGATGAGTTTATACTATATATTTTTTAGAAATTTGTTCATAACGGATGCTCTTTTTTTAGACAAATTGGTCATGAGACAAAAATAAGGTCTTTAGAACAAGTTAAAAGTTAAAAAACCCAACCCAAAGCCAGGTTATTACTGTAAGGAGATATCAGAAGTCTTCCCTATCAGCAGAAAGTAATCAAACTTTAAGGAAACAAATATTCTGTAATTCACTTTCTGTATCTGCACATCCTTGTCTGGAAAGCTTATGCAGCTGCACAACTGACCAAGTTATGGGTTAAAATCTGCACCACAAAAAGACTTCCATATCAAAGTATTGTTTTCTTTTGGTGTTTAGGTGGAGTGTATGATAGCTCAAACCAGCTTGTTTATGCTTGACAGATTTCCCATCAGAGCTATTAGCAAAATATTTATCAAAAGTATTAAAATGTGTGAAGCCTCATTTCAACAACATCCAGAAAAATATGTTAACTTCAAGTCTGTGAATTCAAGAGAACTAGTTATTTTCTTTAAGCATTTTTCTTACATCAGGACGTAAAATCCAAACCCTGCTCCACAGCTTCAAAATAAACTCAAAATTCAGCTAGAGTTTCCTTTAATTTCACGTGCCATGCGTATCACACACACATGCCTAACTTTATTTTGGCTGAAAGCAAACCATCAAAAATATTCCATAGCAACAGACCGCACAACATTACTACTCTGGAGAAGACAGAATGAAATGCGTATCTCAACACAGAAGCCTTGTTTTGTGCAACATTGTTAATTTTCAAGAAATAAAATGGATTATGATTCAGCAAGCTCTAATTACCTACTCCCAAACCAAAACTATTTAGACCCACATTCATTGTAGAAATAAGTTTGTCGCTCAGAAGATGATCACACTGTGAGTCACCATTACTCCTGCTGCTTTTCTAAGCACACACAGACTGTATCCAAAGTGTATTTACACTCCACTGACCAAGAAAATCATAGATGGAAAGCCATGCAAAAAGTGGGCTCTTCTACACTTCAACACCATTTGAAACAAGTAAACATGTTATTTAGGAAGACCTGCAGGCTGACTAGATGTGCTTGCCAAAAAGCCTGCAATAAGAGAAAAAATGCTTCATCACAATAAAGCAATGTTATAGTCTTTTCTCATTTAGCACCGTTTCTGCCCTGCACTGCAAGGCAGGGATGCAAGGAAAGAGTCATGTTGGACCTGTCACAGTGATCTACTATCAGATATGATAATATCTGGTGAAACAGCAAGAAGAAAATGTTGGTTGTGGTTCTATTTCACAAACTCTAAAACTGCAGAAATAATTTACTTCTGTTGCAAAACTACTACCCACACACTCTTTCCCAGCTACAAATTTTGGCTGCCACAGAAACTCTGTCTTGCCCAGTGCTCTGAAACTCAACAGTGGCACCCAGTGGCTTTTCTTCATCACATCTAAGTGCCTACAATATACTAGGAGGGGTTGTGAAGCACTGAAAAACAATTTTCAGTTTTGCAGCCATCTAAAAATATGCACAAATTATTCTCACTAAAAAAGGCTCTGCTATCTCTGCTTAGTTTTATAAAGTTAATTTTCTCATTTCAGTTTTCCATAATCTATTTCATGTTCTATTCTCGTTTGTTTGGGGGGGGTTTATTTTTTAAAATTTTAGTTCATATGACAACTCCTTTCTAATCAGCTGGACATTATTCCAACAGCCCATCTCTGTAGCTGCTGATTAAGCCTTCCCCCCATTTAAGTACATTTTAGACAGTTGTTTTGACTACAGAAATTTAAACAGAGCACTAAAAGCAAATTCTACATTAAAAAAAAAAGTAACCGAAAAGCTAAGAAACAGAGACTGATCGATTATTAGCTAAAGAAAAAAAAAACAATAAAAAGAGAGAGCTGCTAAAACCTTTCTATATTGAACAACATGCTAGATCTTTTCTAGAACCCAGAGTTGAATTTTTGTTCCAAGGAGTTCAGAGGTAAGGCAGCAGAAGTATGGGTGCTAAAAACACATGACAAAAATATGTAAACATGCACAAAGATGATATACACATCATCTGAGCATATTAAGTTGCATTTATATGTGTGTTTGTTCTAGGGTTTAAAAATATATCATCCTCCTTGAGGTAGAGCAAGCTTTAAGTTCAGGACCCAGCATGCCAGATAACAACATGCATATGTGTTAGACACATCAAGGGAAAACCCTTCTGATAGCCTCAGCTCTGTATTTACTGCACAAATTTGCATTTATTACCTCTATATGAAGATGCCAGGCATATTTTTGCTACTCTTCCTTCATATCTGATTCCCTGCAATATCTTGCTGTTGTTTTCAAAAAACCCTCTTGGATTTAGAGGATGACATAGTAAAATACCTCATCCTCATCAGTACCGTAACAGGACACTGGGGAAGGGCTGGGGAAGGCTGCTGAGGAGCATAAACGGGCAGGGGATGTGTGAGAGAGTACTTTTACTTCCACAGATTTCACAGAGCATACTAAGCTGCCCATATTTTCAGCTGTATAGTGCAGTACAGATCCCTGAGCAACAAAAATGGCCTGCTTGCAAAAAAGTAGACAGTTCACCTGGCTGTTCTTCAGGAGGTCGAGTGGCCAAAGCCTTTCCCCCTGGAAGCTGTACTTCTCTGATACCCACGCAGGAAAATAAAAATTGATAAAGGTTGCCATGGACACCGGCTGAAATGAGACTGTGCCGTGGTGACAGCATCAGTTCTTTCTCAGACACATTGCAAGTATTGAATGAGGTAAGCACCATATTATCTAAGCAAAGAATTAATAATTTGTCATCAGTATAATTTTTTTCCTCATTAAAGAGGTGCTTCTAAACACGTATTAAAAATAAGTAATCTGAATGGTGCCTCATGGAAAGTGGTTTCTAGGCTCACCATATCACCACTTCATTAGATAAAAGCTTGAGTGACTAGACAAACCTCATGGTACATCCTTAAGGTCACTAAAATATAGTATAAATGGAGGAAAGTATTTCAGAGCTGATGAAATTTTGTCTCCACTGAAAAAAATTCTCCTTTAGTCTGTATGGATTTTAATTTACAGGATGCCACCGAAAGCAACTAATTTACTTCCACTATGTGAAGCACTGCAAAAATGGGCTTTCCAGGTAAAGCTCATCACCTCAAATCATACCCACAAGCAATTTAAATAGTTGTCCAGGGACCAGTGAGCAGAAAGCACAGAGTCTGCTACGAGTGCAGCAGCAGAGCCCACACATCCTCAAGGCACAGAAGGTAAGTGCACAGCGAGTCCCTTCTTTGCAACAACACCTGCTTCAGAAATCCCCACAAACCTGACAGGTAAGCAAGGTGCACCAGGTAAGCATTCTGAGAACACACCATCCTATTAAAAGCACACATAAGGATGAGATAACAACTTAACATATTATTAAAAATACACCGCCATATATAGGACAGCAATCTAAGAAAACACAGAGTAAGTGTGGTTTATATAACTGCCAAATGCTTTGGACATATGGCAAAATATTGGGCAAATACTGACCCATTTAAAAAATATTTTCCAGGAAAAAGATGCCTCTAAATGCATCCTTCAAGCATATCCTATATCAGAACCTTTTCACTGAGTGCAACACTCCTCACATTAAACAGCCAAATACACTAAAGCACCAGAAACCAAATATGATACAAAACCCATGGAGCTGGGCTCTAAATTTACAGACTTGGTATAAGTTTGTAGAAATACTGGCCAACACGTCTGCCTGCCAAATCGGTACTCATCTAATGTAGACACCTGAGTAAAAATGATATTATTCCAAGAAGGCCTCAATACCTTCTGTTTAGATATTAAGAAAACTCAAAAGAACAAAAGAAGCTGTTCCAGGCCCTAAGAAAAAAATATTTAATTTTCTATTGAGAATATTAAAGAAGAGTTGTGAGCTTAAATGCCTCATTTAATCGAAACCCTAGCACACAATGCTGGCATAGCTCTTTCCTATGATCTGAGAAGATGCTTCTCAGGGTAACCTCATCTCTAAACTGACACTGGTTATGTGGTCCCTTCCTACTCCAAATCACAACTATTTGCTTTGAAATCCTCGTAATTATGTTAATATAAGGAAAAGTGAAGCTGTGATTTTTCTCCATGCTCTATTTTCAGCACTCTGCCTCTCCCCACTCGAGAACTAAGCTTTTTTTCCTCTCCAAAACATCATGTTTCAAAGGGGTTCATTAGCCTTCATTGGCCATAGATGCTACCCTTCCAAAAGCTGGGATCTAAACTGGAAAGTATAAATATATATTAGAAGTGTATAAATATTCATGTTAAAAAGGAAAAAGCATTCATTTCCAGAAGCATATGTCTTCTATATGCAGTACTGCTAATCAAAGAATCCCTGTACTGATTAATATCACTTCTATAACTTCTGGCTCCTTATACTGGAATACTGAAGACCCCTAAGGTCCAGAGGGTCCTTGCAAGACCAGCAATCTGTGCCCCAGGCACAGGGCTCAGTTTTCATGGGACTGACACATTTGCATAGGCAAAATGGTACAGAGAAATTCACTTATCCAAAGGCTTTGAAAGGTAGAGAAATAAATCATCTTCAGTGTTTCTTTATTGTCCACAGTAGCTCTGAGGAGTAACTGAAATTCAGTGATGTAGGTTTGTAACCCACTGTCCTTCCTGCCTTTAAGTTATACAGCAGCTGTTTTCCAAGTGCAGTTGTTTAGGAAAATGCCATGTGTTTGGAATAATTATTGCAAATATTCATAGCAGTTCTTTGCTATGGTTACAACAAAAAGAATGTCATTTTCTATTACTAGGTATTTTTCCTTGAAAAAACTACATCACTATCACCCTTTCCAGCATGAAAACAACACTTTGCAAACATCTCTCTAAAGTCAGCTGCTGGACTAGACTGTCAATCTAAAGGAATTTGACACGCAATTCCCATTGTGAGGCTGTGGATTCTTCTGAAACACCAAGTCCCAGACTAGCAGGATCCCATAAATACAATTGCGTTTGTAGAGACATATAGAGATACATGCTTTTCCTAAATAATAAGTGTTGACATCACAATCTCATTGAAATCATCCAATTTAATTTAGCTCTTGCTATGCACCAAAGCACGTATAAAGAAACCCTCCATCTGTCACTGCAGGACTGACTTCTCTCCCTAAAATACCTTACATGTCCACAGCAAACTAGGCCTAAATAATGATTCATTGCTATAGATTAACTGCACAAAAGGCTGTGTTAGTATCTCCATGTGTTTATTTCAGAACAAGACACTGTGTAATTACTCAAAATACACAAAACCCACCAGTGTGCATTGATAGGATTCCCAAAGGCATCCCGTTGGAAGTGCAGTATGCTTTCTATTAAAGTACTCCCTTTCCCAATTAAGAACCAAATGAAAAATTCAGTAGGCTTCCAAAAAGTTAGAGTAAAAATAAAGGAGCTGTTTTCTATTATACTGATCAGTAGATGGCTATGGCTTAATCTGCTTGTTAGCAGAGAAATACCTTGCCAAAATTAACATATCTAATACCTTAATCTGTTGTACCACATGCTTTAGTCCATTAGTGGGCAAATTATGGACAAATCTAGACAGAGACCCACACACCATACTGTGCTTAACAAAGCCATGCAGTGCCTTCCAGTATCTGCAATTAACTATGAATTACAGCCACCTCAAACACCAACAGTTGCTCAGTTAAAGCCTCATTTTGCTTCCATGCTGGTTTTATCGCATCTCAGAATGACCTGAGTTCTTGAGAATATGACCCAGCCCACTCTTTCTTAGGCACAATGTGCACTAGCACTCACAGTAGGTTCAATTTTGTCAGATGAAAGTATTAGTAGGGTGAGAAGCAAGCAACACTAGACCCCTAAAAACTCATAATGTAGGCTTCTCTATCCCCTGAGAAGCTGAATAAAAAACATAAAAAGCTTTGTTTTCTCATTATTGTTAGAAGTCTTATTACTGAAAAAAGCATGGAGAAGTGTACATGATGCTATGACAGTTCATCGACCTACTCACATGCTTTCCTAGCTACTATTTCTTCCTGCACTGTGTCCATCAGTGGATGGCTGAGGACAGTGCCAGCAGTCTCAAGGAAAGGCTAGACCAGTTGCACAAGGCTCTGATCAGCTCCTCCAATTCTTACCCTGTTAGCACAAATGCTATGACAAACAAGCTTCACACAGTGAGACCTGAATCTTTAGAAATGTCAGCAGAGCATTTTCCTAAGTAATATTCACTTGCAAAAGTGAAAGTCTTCACACTCCAGTGATGTTACTTCGTCTGTAGAAGATGTTGATTCAATATGATGGAAATGTTTCATACATTTGTATTCATATCATATTCTTAATAGTTTCAAAGGAGTTATTTAATGTCAATTAAATGCTATTATAGTGTCAAAGGGAGCTCATTTTCAATAGATACTATTATTCCGTAATACTCTGTTGCAGTACTTCCACACTTTTCTTTCAGTAATACTACAGCAAAGTTAACTGACTACTGAACTGAAATAATGAACAATTTCCTTTTGTTCACAAAGTAAATTATACTGGCACTTGCCTGTCTGTCTGTCCAGTCTAAAACATGGTCTCTTCCCTTTGTCCTCCAACACTGAACAAAGCAAGAGGAATAACTGCATAAAAAGTGCAATAATATATGAACTACTGTCTGAGGAGGTCCTCTTCCTCCTTGATGATTTCTAATGATGTTTTGCCTCTTTTCTGGCTTCTGCACTTAGTTAATAAAGACAAACTTGTCCTTTTTGTCTTTTTATTTATATATACTTCAGTGTCCTAGCCTTCATCTGATTTTAGGCTCTCTCTCACTGTAACCCTTCCTCTAGTATTTCCCGAGCAATTCCTTGCTTAGTAAGTAATAAATTCACTGCTTCTATTAACAAGTCACAACAGCAGTTTTCCTCATCCCCACCCCCTGCCTCCATTAATTGGAACACCACAGTTCTACCTGGAACTCAAATGCTGCTTTTTGAGCTAAATTTGGTGTATTCTCTCTTTCATTCACTCCTTGCAATGAGACTCTCTAACACATCTGTGCTCTGTATAGATTTGTTTAACTAAATATGTGTTTGTCAACATTTTCTCAATAGCAGGACACACTACTATAGGGTGATACTTGTCAACTAGTCTCCAATGCGATGGGAGTTCATTTTATTATTTATTTATAAATGCTTTCAGATTTGTCTCACATCTGTTCCATATGAATTGGCACAGAAATGGCTGACCCTGCAGTGCAAAGAATGTGATTGAAAAGCATAAAGTTCTTTCCAGGTTACACTTGGTCTGACAGATGGAGGTTAGATTGATGGGAGTGAGAGAGAACAAAACTGAGCATTTTTCTTCCCCTAAAAGTCCTAGAAAAGACTGGTTTACTGAGAAAGTCACAATTTGCTGTCCTCTGTCACTGTTAAGAGACATGTTTCAAAGACATGATTCAAGTTGCTTTGTTGTTGTTTTTAACAAAGTACTTCTAATTTCCTGTTTAGATGCACCTGTTTAACAGAGAAATGCCGATTGAGAGGGTGAGAGTGGAACAGTTATTGAGAAAGGAGAGTCGGTTTTGCAACAGAGTAGCTCATTCGCAGCACGTCACTGTCCAGCACCATCTTGTTTCTTCAATAGAAATCACCATGCTTGGCAGGACAGGAAACTGAAAACTAGGTCCCATACTGACAGACCAGAATAACTCTAAACTTCAGGTTAATTAACTCCAAAGCCTGTGATTCTCCTCGCTCCTGTGGCTTAGATATAGCTGCTGTTACCCCTTTTGCCTCAAGAACATCATACATTTGAGGCTTCACAACGTATGTGAGCTATTAGAAATTAATGACGGTGTCTATTCTTATTAACTCATAAGCAATTATACAGTCTAATTTTGTAACACCAACACTTAAGCAAGGCAATCACCTTGTTCAGTTTGACATATTTTTCCAAAAATTTTGTCCAAAAGCAGCTCTTATTCCCATGAACTCACTCTTAGAAGAATTTTTTTACAAGACTTAGTGAATGCTCCACTGTCTTCCAACAGCTTTTGATCCAGAGATGCACATAATTCTAGAGTCTCTAACTGTACTTTCAAGACATTTTTTGTCTCTGTTCCCTACTAGCTTTTCTTTTAGTCTAGTACTTTGACTTCTACTCTTTTACTAACTTAGTTAACAAAGGGTTTTAACAATTTTTTATGTTGAAAAAAGGATAAATGGTAACTGGGTTTCTCAATATCTTCAAGACAACTTGCGTTTGCCTGAAAACATTCCTACTTACAACATGTTCAGTCACAGTAAGATACAATTTCCCAAGATGACTCATAAACTGTAGCATGAATACATTCCTAAACATTAAGACACAGTAAAACAAAGATACATTCAATTGAGAACAATATGAAATTACAATGATAAGTA
The DNA here is from genome assembly GCA_035583185.1 of Anabacerthia variegaticeps. Classification (NCBI taxonomy): domain Eukaryota; kingdom Metazoa; phylum Chordata; class Aves; order Passeriformes; family Furnariidae; genus Anabacerthia; species Anabacerthia variegaticeps. The sequence continues at coordinate 9,321,056 of JAWWEW010000166.1, forward strand.
TTTGTAAAAGCAACTGTGGAACCTGGTTCTGGATACAAACTTCTGATGAAAAGGAAATAAATCAGGAGGTCACTCCAAAATATTTCTGCAGGAACAAACACCAAAGGAATTATGTATGTGGGCTTGCAAACTGAGATAAGGTGCCATTTTCAGAGGTGGTTAAAAATGAATGAATACAGAATGATTGCTCATGGTATAGGATATAGCTACAAACGGTCCAAAATCTGAAATATGGAGGATTAACACTGAGTATTTTAACTAAAACTTCACTAATTTAACAAATGCCAATATGTTCTACTTTCTCCTCTGTTCTCAAGGAGGCAAGGATATACTAAGGTGATGTACAAGGTCATTGTCTTTGGGAAATTATTCTTAAGTATGATGTGGAGTCTCACTAGCATGAGTACACAGTACCTTGGCTCTGTGACTTAGAAGAGGATTAGTGTAACATTCACAGCATACAAACTTGACCAATTCAGACAGGCTGGCTGCTTTTGTATCATATTAATTATAAAATTCATGGCAGATATCTTAAATTACAAAAATTGCCTTATGCCTTGCAGAGATTTAGCACAAGTTTTTCTAAAAGTCTGCAAAAAATAGAGGTATTTCAAATTAGTTGGCCAAAACAAATACATACTTTTGAGAACATTCACACTCTTTTTGAAGTGTTTATGTTACTAAATCTTTGAATTCATACCCCTGAGCTTTCCTTTCTAGTTTCATAATGGATTCCAAAAGCTCTCATTTCAGACACAAGCTACAGCGTACTATGAAAGTCAAAACAGTAACCTTACCAAGGTGCTTTTTTTCCAAAATGGAACAAAAAAAGCCCAACACTGTTTCTGGAGCTATATAAACAATTTTTCTCCTGGCAATTCAGATTTCATTTCTCTATAAAGTTCCAAGAGACACTGTAAGGTTAAGCCACAGTAAAGAGGGATCCTTCATCAGCTCCAGCTTTAAAAGTAGCTTTTTCTGCAGGGTATTTTGGGTTTTTTTCCTAGCTTGCTGTCAGCCATTAGACATCCAAGCAGTCTCAATGCTTCTCTATTCTTCTGGTGTCAGTGGCAAAAATGTTCTATTAATATAAAAATGAAACTGGGAAGTAGGCTCTGATGCAACTTGTTTTTGCACAGCTCTGTCAAGAGAATAGAGCAGTAGAACGATCTTCTGTACAGCCAGAAACCAGTTGAAGTAACTAAGAAAAATCTCCCCCAAAACACCTCAAAGGGATTTGCTGAATAAAGAAAGCACTCATGCTGCTTCTTTGACATTTTATGAAAAGACGACCTCTCTAAAGGCTTCCTATGAACAAACACAATTGTTGCAACCAGAATCCAAAAAGTCATGATGGCAAAAGGAGTTAAAGACAAAAGATTCTGAGTCTGCATTTAATGCCTTAAAATACTGATTTAGCAGAAATACCATTACTGCTTTTTGAGTCTTCACTACTAAAAAAGAATAGCACATTTTAGAGTATGTATGTGTAGTCACATTACCAAGCTTATTGAAAATACTTCTAAGAAACTAACTGCATGTGTTAAAAACAATTCCTTAGAAGAATTGTATAAACATACAACTGAAATTCTACAAGGTCTGCTTTTCTTCCCATATGCCGAAGGACCACTCAGACCATCTTCTCACCTTTCCTGCTGCCTCTTGTTTTCGCAACAGCAGTAATCACAGAAAAGTTTGTGTTGAAAGAGACCCTAAAGGCCATTTAGTTCCAGCTCCCTTGCCATAGGCAGGGACACTTTCCACAAGACCAGGCTGATCAGAGCCTCACCCCACCCTGGCCTTGAACATTTCCAAGGATGAAGCACACGCAGCTTCTCTGGGCAACCTGTGCCAGCGCCTCACAACCTTTGCAGTAAAGAATGTCTTCCCTGTATCTAATCTAAATCTCTTTCAGTTGAAAGCCATTCCCTCTTGTTCTATCACTTCATAAGAGAGATGCTCCAGCCCTCTGATCATCTTTGCGGCCCTCCCTTGGATTTGCTCAAACAGATCCAGATCCTCCTTATACTGGGAACCCCAGAGCTGGATGCAGTGCTCCAGGTGGGTTGTCATCAGAACAGAGCAGAGCGGCAGAACCATCTTCCCCGACCTGCTGACCACAGTACTTTAGACACAGCCCAGGATAAAGTTGGCATCCTGGGCTACAAACACACATTGCCAGGTCATGCCAAGCTTTGCATCAACCAGCACACCCAAGACCTTCCCCTCAGGACTATTCTCAATCCATTCTGTGCCCAACCTGCATTTGTCCCTGGAATTGCCCTGACCCAAGTGCAGGACCTTGCCCTTGGCCTTGTTGGACTTTAAGAGGTTCACAGAGGCGCATTTCTCAAGCCTGTCAAGGCCCCTATGGATGGCATCTGTTCTCTCCAGTGCACCAACGACACCATGTGCCTTTAGCATAGTTTCCAGGAGGATGTGCTCCATGATCTTGCTGGGCACAGAGCCAAGACTGACTGGCCTGCAGTGTCCCACGACATCCTTATTTCCCTTTTAAAAATGAGGGTTGACAACATAATCTTAACAACTGTGCTTTCAAAACATAAGCTTTCCAAGAGTTCCTTTAAGCCTGTACTTGTATCAAAGCGTATTAGCTAAGTCCCACCAAACTGGGTCAAACCGTTGGGATTTGGTACTACAGAACATAGTGATATTATGAAGAAAAATGATTCAATTATTTTTATTCAAATATTACCAGAAACTCAGGTTTCTGATATATGGAATGCATATTACTTTAATTTTAAATTATTACTACTGAATATCTGCGGCACTGTTAACATTTTATTGTAACACATGGAGACCTCCAAATAGGTCAGCATGACTCAGAAAGCTAGAAGAAAAGTGAAAGAAAAATATGCCAAGAATAATAACAAGGGATTCAGCATTTGTTGATCTACTTGGTTTCCCATGGCAATTTTTCATTATAAGACTGCAAATTACTCTTGCATATTTTTTCTTCCTCATTATGGGCCTCGGTTTTATGAAAGCCTCTATAATTTATAATGAACAGGTTACCCTTTAGATTCAATGCGAAATGAATGACCCTTAGAGAATGACTCTCCTGTAGCTCAAATCTCTGTTAGCCATATAATTTGATAGCAATATTATTTCAGGAATATTTCTAGTTTTATTCTTGTGAAAGGCAATCCCAAGGAAAAAGCCAAAGAGTCTGACAAGCAGTACATATAATGCAAAAGCAAATATAATACTGAAGAAAATAACAATTCAGTAGCAACAAAACACATTGCCACAGCATCTAGACAGAGAATTCAAAAGCAAGGTCACAGAAACATCTACTCTGTTTTGGTGAGAAGCAAAAACTTTACATTTCACTGGCTTTAAGCCAGCCAATAACAATCAGAATGAAATTTAAATATATATATATTTCAAGATTAACCTGTCCTTTAAAAGATAAGCCTGACTGTACCTCCTTTTAAAGCATCTGCCACGTTTCAACATCACAGAAAGAACCCCTGTACTAGACCTGGTACATCATAATGTTCAAAGCTCTTAAAAAATACTGCTTCCTTTGATTTTCACATTGAGAAGTAAAACCAATGGTGTGTGCAGAATATCTATGCTACTTATTATCCAATGTGTAGTTTTTGCATCTTTTCATAAGTTGAGACTCCTGGTCCAGCTCCTTTTAAATGCAAAGGAGAAGGTAGGGCTGCTTGTGCATATGAAAAGCATCCATCAACAGGATTGTTACAGTGTCTGTGGAGCATTAACTTTTTATTTCCCCTGAATTTGTGCCCCTGAAAATAAAGCCTTGTTAGAAGATTTGACTCCCTAAGGCCATCTCAGTGTTAAACAAGAGATCTAAATTCACATCTGTACCATGCACTCTATATAAACTGTATGACTGAAGCTTACAGCAATTCATCCCTGAGTTTCTGCTTTAGTATTTTTCTTCTCTCTCTCTAGCATGAACATTTCTGAATTAGTTTGTAATACAAGGCAGCAGATGAGTCAGGCACCTACGAACAAACAATAGTTCTAGTACCAAGCATGCACCGAAGTCTGGAGCAAAAGACCATGGGCTTCCCCACCTGCAGGCGACTCTAGCTGAGTTCAGGTCTGCAGGACTGAGCCCAGGGAACACAGAAACATAAAATTACAGAACACAGGCAACCCACACGGGTTTAAGTTTTCATTCTTTAAAAAGTTACCACGTGAATGCCTGAACCCCTAGTATCCTTCCAAAAACACAAATAGGCACTTCTCTGCAAAGACTACAGACTCCCCAGAGCCTCCCAGTCATTTTTTCATCCTTTGTCCTCACTAGTAAGATTTCAGCATCTTTACTGGCTCAGCAATGCAGGTTTCTTGAGGATAAACTGATGAATATGACTGATATAGACTGATGAATATGATGGTCACACTATGGTGACTAGGTAACAAAATTTTTGATTTTCATATGGTTGGATTCTGCCTTTGGGGTGCTGCCTAAAATCAGGAAAAGCAAGATTATGAAAAATTTGGAGCTTGCAGCTCTTCCACGTCTTTGTTTCTGAGCTTCATATGGCACAGCTGTTCCTCATGCATTGTGTTCTCAACCACTGAGGAAGCATTTCCAGGGCACTAAAGATATATGAAAGCGCTGGCATAAGCTGAGCGTTCCACATTGACATTTAGGGGATTGAAGAGTATCAGGCTAAAGCTCTTCTGTGTCTAGAGATACTTATTTCAGCAGCATGGTTTTATCATGTGTTCACTGCATTAGTCCAAAAGAGTTCTTTCGGATGCACTTCTAAAACTGCTAGTGCACTGAAGACAGAGGAAGGTTGTTCTGTCAGCAAAACTAATGAATAATACACTAATCAATTACAGCTTTAATAGGATAGGTAATGATCTGTGCCTTTAAGAAGAAACTAGAATATCCAGCATCACCTTCAAATTATTGACATCTGGAGTTACAGACTTACAAATCCTGATATGGCTGGTACAGATGAAACAAATTTTCAAGAGCCCTTAATTACGAACCACAAATGGTATAAAAATTATGAAAGAAGACTTTTTATTTCTTTTTCATAGAATCACACTTTTTTCTATAAAGATGATAAATTAATCTAATCAGAAGACAAATATAAAAGAATTTCATGTGTTTTTCAAAATAGTCTTTCTCCAGTAATAGGCAGTAATCATCTGCTACAATTATGCATAGCTAGAATTATTAAATACAAATGTGTAATGTCAATTTTAATTTTGTCTGTTCCTTTTGTAAAACATGCAGAAAGATTAACATTTTAGAGAACTCATACTAAAGATACATGGCAGAAACACTCTTAAACTGTCAGATTAACACAGAAGAAAATCTCTCATATTCTGATCTTTTTACTTTTACAATATTTTATTTGGATTTAAGTAGCAATGTTCCACCTACCTGTCACAACTGAAGATGATTTTTAAATCCATTAACCTGATTAGTCACAGTAAATGGTAGCTTGAAGAGTAACTTAAACACAGCGAAATGTAATTTGGAGAATAAAGAGTTTATTTTTAATGACAGTACATGGAAGTATATATTGTCTCTTATACATACTAAAAGAGGTACAAGCATTTTAAATTCTAAGGCTAGTTCTACATATTAATTGAGACTTAGTCAGAAATCATTAGGGAATTTACAGTCTCCAAAAATAGATTTAAGGTAGTAACACCAAAGATATATTTCTAAATTTTTAAAAAGAAACATCTCAAATGTATTAAAATTTAAAGACCATTTGGGGCAGACTATTCTGATTTTTGGGGAGAAATTTTTCAGAGGCAAAATAAGTAATGCAAATAATGTGCAACATCTTCAAGACACCCTTACATGATCCTTGGGCAGAGACACCACATGCAACCCTGTGGTCCCCTCTGTCAACATGAGGTGACATATAGTGACACATAAATGGTTGCTTGAATCCTTTAGGAAGTGTTGGATTGCAGTAATTTTAAGTTTATGGCCATAAGGAAGTCAGGATATAATCAAAAATTATGTTAATAGCAGCTTTAAGTGGAAAAAAAAAAAAAGGGGGTGGTTTTCCTATACAAAATCACGGCAATGCAAAAACCCTCATGTCAAGTGTTTTATTTCCAGCAACACCACTCGTCGTGGTCCCTGCTCTGCCTATTGTTCTTCACCCACTGCCCGGAGCCTCTGCAAGGACCCTTCACCGGGATCAGGGGCGTGTTTTTAAAGCACTCCTTCTAACTAGGCACAGTAGATGCAGCAGAGATGAGATTTTAGGATCATATGCAAAATCTGCTTTGGCAGTTCACAAACTCTGGAAGAAGCAGAACCAGAAAAAGAGAAGACTCAGTAGAAGTTTCTGCCACTTCTCAGTTCTTTTTAAGGCCTCATTTCAGACATCTTGATCTGTAAACTGTTTCCCCTTGGATCAGGACATTGGCCTAAATAGCCATGTTAAAAAAAAAAAAAAAAAAAAAAAAGATGGTGCCAAAAAAAAGAAAAAAAATAAATCTATTTTTAGGCTGGATAACTGACATAAATACACCAGGTTACTCCACACACAGGAGAACCCACCTCACTCCAAAGAATACAATGCCTTATTTCAATTTTTAAAAGTCATTACAAAATTACATTGATTTTTATTAGCAGCTATTTTATTTTAGTCTTTAGAAATTTGCATTGAGATCCTCCCAGCAGGCCTGTACAGCAGCTGTCTTCCAAAGGAGAAATAAATGAATGTCTGGGATATCTAATGTCTCATACAATGTTGGAAGCATAAGGATTTTAAGAAAGATATTTAATTTGTGTAAAAATCCAGTAATTTTAGCCATTGGTCTCTGAGGCCTTCATACAACTACGATACACTTAACTATGTTTCAGGCAATCATAAAACCTCAGAATTAGATTAAAGCAAAACAGTGGAGCTTTTAATAGCCAAGGGGAATATGAAAGATAAAGAATTTCAAGGAATGAAGGATAGCACCTGAGCCAAGATGGAATAGAACAGGAGATTTCTGACATAAAACAGGGAAAAGGCTTTATATAAAGTCTTCCAGAAATCCTGCAGAATTGCTCAGATTTCATGGAGAGATCCTGTGTTAGAGGATTCTTAATCCTATCATCATCTTCACTACAAGAGGTAAGAATACTCATCAGGATTCTTCTGTCAAAGCAGTCTTCAAGGGTCTATTTCTTCCTAAGATACAATTACAAAGAGAGTGCTGTTTCTTTACAGTGTAAGATTCTTGGAGTCTTCAATCTGGATACCTCAAGAGCTCTACTGAATAGATTCAGTTTTGAGTTCTAAGTGGATAAGAAAGGTCAAGTATGTAAGACCTAAGATATTTTAAAATCATAAAATAACAAACAGCTCAGAAATAACAAAGCAATTAACTAAGTCAATACAGCTCCTATATTCTCAAAGTCCTCCGTAGAATGCTCAAGATGAATGCATTTATTTGATAATACCCATTAACATATTCACATTCTACTAATTAAAAAATATTTCCCATTAACATTTTCAAGGGCACGTATGTAAGAACGTAAACCTGCAATCCTTCGACAATGCTAGTATGGGAGTGGACAAAGAAATAAAAGCTTTAAGCTGCACATTACTGAGCTCAGGTCACACCTGTGAGCTGTCTCACATAAGGCTTACCTCTACTCATCATAGAAGAGCCCTCAGAACAAACAAGCCTCCAATGATAGTGATGCTAATTCAAAAGCCAGTGAAATCCAGATGAAAATATGGCCTAGAGGCAACTTGTGAGGCTTCAGAAACTCTTCTCATTCCAGCAGGCTGTAACTAGTATTTTTCACATGTCTTGATGTAACCACAAAACAAGTAGGAGACTGGAGAGCCTCACCTCAGTGAGGTGAGCCAGACAAGGCAGCCCAGACCACAGCAACTAAGAGTCCCATCGAGCAACAGAAAGGTGCTGCTATTGCATCTCATGTTATTGAAGAGCTCGAGACTACTCCTGAGCACACATTTTTAAAAACAGAAACAAAGTTAGGATGGCAAATGTGGTTCAGTCAGTAAGACTTAATTTCTGAACCTGAAGAGATAATTCACATCTCCCTAAATTACTTTTGAGGTAAATGTCTTTCTCCCTATTTTAATCTCTTCTGGAAGCTAAAGAAGTTCCTGAAAGAAACATGCTCACATTAAGCTTTACTGAAAAAAAGTATATAAATACCTGTCAGCTTGATCCAAACAGCCTTAGTTAGCCTTTTACTGTTTTACCAACTTGGCAAGACATTTACAAAAGTCACACAGATAATTTATATTACATCTTTATAAATTACAGTATTAGCGAAGTAAATTTAATTTAATTTATCTGTGTCAAAGTCCACACCTCAGGTGCAGGTGATATCACAGTGAGAAATACATCTGACCCACCTCACAAAGGAAGGTTTGAGTCTGGTGCTTTTAAGTTATCTGTTGTGTTTTCAAACCCTACTGAGAAATCTTTCCATTTTCATGAATCATTAAGAGTACTCATGGAGCACAGCAGTCAGACTTTCTGCTCAAGCCCTAACATTTGCTACTTAGCTATTCTTCTGGAGATGATTACTATTATTAGGTTTTGCAGGATGTATGATTGTCTATTTTTTTTGTGACCTGTAGTGGATCTAACTACGGTTTCTGCAATATAATACTTGTTAAAATGATTTCCTTACACTGCTCCACTGAATATCACTAATTGATTGCAAATGTGATGATCATAAGCTGTCAGATTCTTCCCTCCAGAGGTCTGTCCAATTTAACATCAAAATGACCAGACTACAACATATTCTTTTTTTTTTTCCACAAGCTGATTAAGAAAAATCTATATTATACATAAAATAGCATCTTGCACAGAAACAGTATACATGAAAAATGATAAATATAACAACTACTATAACAATTATTTTATAAATTAATCATTATATTTAAGACATATTGTCCTTCTCTAGTTATGTTTCTGAATTGACAAATGATGGCAGCAGTATTTTTTACATCAATTATTTTTTCACATACCCAAAAATATCACCACATAAAATCTTAACACAAAATGAAAAGAAAAAACAAAAACATACCCAAAACCAACACCCAAAGCATACACCTCTGCTGTTGCTTTTCTGAGAGTTATGGACTAATGTTAATGCCATTACTAAATAACATTAGAATTATGTAATGCTGACAATCATAATTAGTGAACATTTTGTCACTGAAAAAGACAAAGTAGGATCAGGAAACAAATTAAAGGCAAAAAAGAAATCTGTGACTAAGTATCAGAAATGCATCCCTTGATACTTTTTTCACTATTGGAAAAAAATCATGAGTGATCAACCATTAACGTTATACCTGATATGTGGGTAAGTACCTTACTACCTTCAAATATCAAATACAAGAAGGTTTTTTTTTTTTTTTTTTTTTTTTTTTTTTTTTTTTTTTTTTTTTTTTTTTTTTTTTTACACAGGGCTTTCTCAAAGAACAATCAATCACTTTATAGACTATTCTGCATTTTTATAGTTGAGTTTTCATTTATATAAATGAAATCCTTTAACATTATACAAATGTAATCCATTAATGTTTTCTTATGTATTACTTTATTTAAATTGCCTGTCACTCTTCTTGGCATTTCAATGGAACTGACCAGATTTTTCTGTAAAAAAAGAGGCTCAAAATCTGGACAAAGCCTTCTATCCAAATGCGAACTGGAGCTTCGATAATATATCCTTATAAGGCAATCATTTTAATTTCCATCTATCACATTATTAACTTATCTAGGGGAGCCAGACAAAGAATAAACAACAATTTTACTTTAGAGCTCATTTTCCCAATTACAGCATTTTGTATTTTCAAGGACTCTCCTTTCCTTTTGTTGAAATTATTATCCCATAACCAAAAATGTTTTCAACTTCTTCCACATTAGCATCATTCACAAATGCCAAGTTCCACTATTGCCTTTAAAATAAAAATAAAACACTAGATCAAGATACTAACCTTGGTGCAAAAGAAAACTGCTGACTCCTTAACATTTGTTTTTCAACCAGAGGTACCTTTTTCATGGTTCATCTTGTAACATATTCTAATGTGCTTAAGAAAAGCAGTCAGATGCCTATCAAAACTGGGGTACAGACACACAGATTCTCTCAAGTTATTCTCTAGACTACATACTCCAGCATGGAAAAAGAATTCATCTACCTCCCCTGAAGCATAATTGCACCAAAAACTCCAGCAAAAGAGCTGACAGTAATGGCTCTGCCATCAGGACTATTATGTTCAACTCAATAAAAGCAAAATTTCTTTCTCATGCTAATAAAGAAGTCCACTACAAGCAACCCAGTTTTCGGCATTCATTACATCTATATGGGCTGGTGTCACTTCTAACAGGGAAAGTAACTCAGCATAAAGGAGAGAATACCCTTATTCATTGACTCAAACTCATTTGACACAAATATTGCTCATCACCTGTATTTTACAAGCATTTTAAGAACAGATACGTGTTACCTACATTGCCAACTATAAACTGGGCAGCCTTTTTCAACAGCTGAAGGTCAAGCTTCATTTATTCTGGCTAAATGTTACATTTCTGTCAATCAAAATGAAAAAAATAAATAAAATAAAGACAATTGACAAAATTCCTTTGAGTGCCAGGGAAGAATACAATGGTGTATCAATGTAAAAATGAAAATAAACTACATTTGGAATGCTTCATTATCCCATTAAAATATACTTCCTCTTCGCCAACAGGGGCTCCCATGTCTTTACAGGCCACGTTTTTTACTTACCACTTCTAACAAAATCTACCAACCAAAATAAAAATTACTAATGTCATTTGCCTTGAATTACTTCACATTTCACAGGCAGAGAATCGAATCTAACTCTGGATGTCTGCATAGCTGTAATCATGTCAGACAGTGTAAGAATGAACACAGAGATGAGCAAGGAAGAATAAAACCTCAGAAACCCTCTATTGTGACTTCACAGTCCTTTCATTAGACAACACAAAAATAAAAAGGATTTTATGTTGAAGAGCATTTTAAAATGCTACTGAAATATTTGGTAAGATTATTATTCAGCTCTAGCTGTGATCTATTTGTCTCTAGCTATCTATCTTCTACATTCTCCATAAGAACAGACTGGAAACAAATTTCTACAGTGACTTTAATTTAATTACAGGTCTTTCAGATATGTTTTCACCCTTCAAGAAATATATATGTGATGGATAAAGCCACAGCTACATTCTTACTCCCACTGCATCAATTTAGGTACAGGAGAACTGAAATATTCAATAAAGTATGCAAACTCTACTGGAGTTCATCTGCATGGGAAGGCAAAAGGACTACAGTATTATACAGTTACCATCATTAGTTGCTCATCTTGCAAATTAATCTAAATACTTCATTTCCACCTGTGGTTATCCAAACTCATGACAGAGACAACAGCCAATGACAGGATGGCCACCTCTGACTTGCAAGGTAACCATCTACCTTACTTGGATTTACCCACAAGGCACAGGGAACAAGAAGTCTGATATTACTGTTACAAGGCTTCCTATTTGCTGCTTCCTGTCCTGAAAACAAAATATGAACTTGAAGGGCTCAGAGCCAGTTTCTGTCCCACCTTAAACTGGGCCCACTGCAAGAAGCTGTGATGTAAGATACATGGCATGGCACATGGCGTTGTCTCTCCTCCTCCAAAATCATGCTCAAGGATACGATCTGCAGACCAGAGCCAGCAGAACAGCCTATGGCCAACTCTGGGACACAACGTACCCATTAACAGGTTCCCCTGACACACAGCAAAACATACCATGCAGTCAAGGGATTTTCGCTTGAAATTATCAAAAAACACTTTTTGCACTTATACATATAGCCTGGCACTTGAAGATGGGTAAGAGTCACACCCTTCCACATTAGAAAAGGTAAAGGACCTCAAAGCACATCTTCTTCTGAACCACTTTGTATAGTCGTAGACCAAGAAGCACCTGCCCCTTATAGCTGCAGAATCCATATTCTTCTGCTTGACACAATCGCTTCCAGCCTGAAAACACAGCCACTCTGTAGTAGACAAACTGCAGAGAATTTCCAAGAAATGTATTTGCAAATATTAAAGTCCCCCTATGGGTTAATCAAAGGAAGAATTGTCTAAACCTCAAGTAAAATTTGTTTCTAACTTGGCCAGGTCCAGATCTTTACAGGTTGTAAGCTCATCTATTAAGCTTCTTCCTCTCTTGTGCTGGGGAAGAATTCCTCCAGTTAACAGACTAAATCTATTCATTACTTCCTGAGTAAGCAGAGTTTAGGGCTTCTGGTGAAAAAATAATAAAAAAAAATATATTAAAAAAAATCAGAATTTCAGTAATTGATAAAACTCTGATGTATTTCACAGTAAATACTGATGGAATATATTTCTACAGAATTCCACAAATCACCCAAACACCACTCCTCTATTCAATTATTTTCATCAAGCCATATTTACTCTCACCAAGAGTATTTGTTCCACAGTAAAGCACTTGATATCCTGAACTCTGCAGCATATGCTAGGTGAATGAAAAGTACCATGTCGCTAAAAAGAGCCTGCATGCAACACTTCTTCCACTTCAATGAGAGATAGGTAGCACACCAAAAATTCTGAAAATCTTTTCACAAAGAAGGATCAATTTTGTACAAAATTCTAAAGATAAAAATAGCAGATTAGGAGTACGTTTATACAGCAAAATATTCTATTTAACGAGCCCTGTAACAGACAAGGTCCACACGACATCATGGGCTATATGCAGTATAATGTTTTTCTCCTGTTAAGATACCCAGTAACAAAAAAAGCATGAGCATTTCCAAAATGGGTCCCACATGCACTGACATGAAGTCTTAAATAAATCTCCACAAAATTATGTGTGAAGAAAACTGAGATATGTCTCCCTGATTCTGTGAAACTATTGTTCCAACTTCATGACTTGGACCCACATGTGTTAATGAGATTTATAAAGGACAGGGATGAGTCCTCCTAACACCCCGATCTCCTTGAACGCTGGGGTGTAATGGGAAGAGTAGGAGAGCAGGAGCAAGCCACCTCCTCCCCAGCTGCCAGTAACATCTGAGAGGAGTTTTTACATGATAGGAACAATGAGTGGATATAATCTCACACTGACTGGAGCAGGGAAAGGGGTCAGAGTTGTCCGCTTTATACTACATTTTCTTAACCATACGGTATTGTAATTCAAAGAGACCCTCTGCTTTCCTTCTCCATGAAATTTAAAATTACAAATGCTAATACCAAGTTAATCTTTGTGTACATTTAAAATGGGAATTCATAAGATAAATACCTCCAAATACTTCAAACAGACGTTACATATGAACATAAAGAAAAAGAACAGTTTCCTTGTCAACAGCATGAAACATACTGGATGAGATCAGGATTAAGACTGTCAAAACCTGTCAACAGCACTTAGTATTTTCTGTGTTCCATTGCATATATTTCCATGTATCACTGCAAATCCAGATAATATCCTCAATGACTAGAGATCAGACTGGGATTTGCAAATGTCAAAAAATGGCTGTGCCTTGATCATAAGCAAAATGGTTTATGAAACATGCACTGCCTAAGAAGAAACCTCTGCACCGCTTTGTACTTACTCAATTCAAAATTTTATAAAAATTTGAATCAGCAATTAAAAAGGAAAAAAAAAAATCTTCTATTTCTTCTCTACTGCATGGATCAAGAGTAAATTGCATGCAACAGTACTCATAACTGCACGTAGGAATAGAGTGTCTATCAGCAGCTAATGAAAAACATAACTTGCAATGATTATAAAGTTAATGTTAATAGTGAAAACAATAATTTCTATTGCTTCTTTAACCATTAAGAACTAAGTCCTACATACATGACACTGAAAACAGATAGCTAGTATTTGTCATCCCTAGCTACCATCAAAATGGTCAGCAGCATGAAGAGAAATTTTAAAAACTGCCTTAGCACTGCCCTTCCCAGTATATGCTCCCTGTTCAGCACTTTATCCCATCACCTTGTTATCCAAGAATATGCAAGGAAGTAAAGACTCCTGCTCTCTGGATGTCTGAAAGGCACTGTCCTACCCTGGATTTAGGAGAAGCATTTTTACACCAAGAGGTACTTTTCATTTGAGAAGAGAGAAATATTACTGTTTTGCTTTCCTCTGCTGAACAAGAAAGCTGATCTAGGAATAGTCAGGCCACTGCCAGTGAGCTTGAAAAATAAGTTATTTTGACACATATAGGTCTATTAACTGAAAAAAGCTCAAGCTGGCTCTAACCTTGGGAAGAGACACAGAGTGGCACATTTATTACAGTTCTTATATGGAAGAATTAATGTTAACTGTGTATGTTGGTACATGATCAGGCAAGTGATTACATTTCAGGAGTAACATTTCAATCAAAACAGTATGATAGTTACCAGTACAATAAAGCAGTCAATAATTTTCATTATTGTTACCAGTCTTGTGATTTAAAAGGAAACATTGCAGGACAGGACAGATTATATACAACGAATTTGTTACGCAAGTAAGCAGAAGTTTCTTTGAGAGACAACATTTGCATGTAAAAGATGACATTTTCAGAGATAGCTGCTCATCTCATACATAGAAACATTTTGTTACTTGAAAACAGAACAAAAAATCTTTCTGCTGTATAGAGAAAAAAATATTTCCCTGAATAAAATGCTCTGAAGTTTTACCAAAGTTCTAAAATGAAAACAGATTGTGTTTTTCTATATAATTAATTATAAAACATAATCCTAAATTATTCAGAAAGCTTCATGCACCTTTAAAATTCCTAAATATATGGCATACTTATTTCAAGAACTGTTATAACAAGTACTGTTAATTTCTCTATTTTGATTAACAACTGTGAGAAAGATTAAAAAGCTTGCTTTTTTCCCCCCAGGCACTTTATTCCCAGCACAATTCTACTTACTCAAGTAAGCAGTAGCACTTGAATAGAGATTTATATTCCAGTTTCCACAAGTTCCAGACATTTTGCAAGAAGAAAAAGTGGAAGCCTCTTACCCTTTGCAGAAGTTCAGCAGGTTCTTTCCTGATGCATTCTATAACATTATTCTGTATGTGTATGTATGTATGAATGCCTATCTATTTCTGTGTATGTCTGTATATATATGTATAAATCAGTGTACAAACGTGTGTATGTGTAAGTATGTGTGCACAAAGTATATACATACAAACATACTTCTAAAAACATACATTATATGCAAATCAAGCTTAATCAATACAGAATAATAAACACTAAGTTTGATAATGATTAACACTAAAATGAAAGACAGGAACAGGAAGCCTGCATACAGATATGCATGGAAAGAAAACAACTAATCAGCAGTTATTGTCACTCATTGAATGACAGCCTTTTCCTCTATGAGCCCACTGTGTACACCCCCATGCCGCAGTGAGACATGGGCCATCCTAGTTCCCTCTAATACCCTTCAAGCAGTTTCAAAAAGGCAGCAGCATCCTCAGGGCTTTAGCATCAGCATTCATACAACAGGTAAAGATTTTTGTGACAATTTTACCATTTAGAAATTTAGGGCTAATTATATTACATTATTATGTATATATTTTGTAATAATTACATGATAAATCTGCTTTTGACTTTTCCAGCTTTATAGAATTGTTATTTTTATAAGAAAATAGTTGCTGTAGCAACAATTGTCACTGTTGTTTATTGTAATTTTACCACTTTATTAATCAAAAGTAAATGGAAAATACATATATAAATCCAATATAGCAATATTACTGTTGTGTATTCTGTTATCTAATATTTTTGTATTGTAACTTACTATAACACTTTTAGTGCTATTTCTGCATAAAGGAATTGAAGAGACAACTCTGAGGCAGAAACTGTCAATTCAATAACTCAACAATATACACATTTACTAAGAACCTATTATTTCTAAGGAGATTATCTGTTTCATCTATTTCGCTTTCAATAAGATCTTTGTCTGAACCATTAAGAAATACATCCCAGTGACAAAATTCTTCCACTGATGTTTCAGAAATCGGTTCACTTTCCAAAATGAAGTAATTAAATCTGATTTCTGTTGTACAACGGTTCAGACAGGGGCAAGACACAAGTGGTCCGCACATATCTTTTCCTCATGAAAAACTTAAAAACCAGAAGATTAAAACCCCCACAACTGAGTAATCATTTTCAAATACAAGTTCAACATTTATAAAGTCAACATTCAATGTCTTGCAGGGACTGGTAACTGTGAATAAAAATTCCAGGCAAGTTTAAACCACTAAGAACACAAATTAAATGTTTGACCCACTAACATTTTCTCAATATTTAAGAAGAGCCAGAAAGAATAGAGAAATTCTGTATGAATTTAACCCTTTTGGCTTAAAGTTTCATTACGAAGAGAGGCTGGTACAGGGTTTTTAATATTTCAGAGTGAGGGACACTGCTGCTGTGGTGGATCTGCAATGCATTTGCTAGCCTTTGATAGGGACAACCGCAAAAAACATTTATTTTCCATGGCCTTACTACCACTATTGCTCTATCACATTCCCTCCTCTTCTGTGACCAGAAGCAAATGGTATCTAGCCAGTAACAGAGTAGAGCAACATCGTAAATAATGTTTTAAACTGCCAACCTTGAACAGCACCTGGATCCCTTACTAGACACACGTGGTGTGGCTCATTTGCAAGTAATATGGGTCATGCCCTTAGGATTGAAAATGCTGCTGCCTCCTCTTACCAGCAATAACCTTAAGGCCTCCCAGTCGTCATTCCTGTCACAGAGGAATTGTTTCACACTTTTTTACCACAGAAGACACCTGTGCCTCTGATAATTGTTTCTGCCATCCGCAACAACCACGCTGCAAAAGCTTAAAATCTGCAAGGACTGAAATGCCAGGTAATGAAAAGAATCAGAAATCCTTTGAGTGACAGTGTGCCAGAGCATCGTATCTATTGAGTGATTCATCCTGAAATGTTCTTTTTCACTTCTGTTCTCACACATCAGTGATGAAAAAAAAAATCAGTACTATTATACTATTTCACTAACTTGACCTTTTCTTATAGAGTGCCTTGGGTGTTCTTCTATAACTTTTGAGCATTCTGTATTTGGATTCTCCACAAAATAATTAGTAAAAAGATGTATAAAATGGAGGAGAAGAAACTTTAGAAAACCTCACGTTAAATAGAAAAGTAGGTAATGAACAAGTAGGTGGCTTATTTTCCCCAGACTGATACTCCACAACAAACACTTTCCGATGAATCATTAGTTTCAGTGATTTTCACACCATTTAATTTGTAGTCTTAAAGGGAGGGGGAAGCTATTTTCAGTAACAAACATGACATAAGAACCAGAATTCAGAATAAAATGGGAAACAACAAAACTAGATTAAAAATCATTCAAAAATTCCCTGTACAAGAAGGTGTTACAATAAGAGACTGGGCATCAAATGCTCATTACCTGAATCCATATAATACATGCAGAAGCATAAAAGGTTCATGTTTTTAAAGCCCTACTGTACTGAAATACTCTAGAAAACTGAAGTCTCCAAGAGAATTGGGTAAAGACACAAGTATTTTATAAGATGCAATACTTCAGAAAAATATTCAGGAATCAGAAAAATATTCAGAAATCAGGATTCAAAGGTAATTGCAAAGCTCATTTTCCAACTGTTCATTTTAATGAAAACATCATGGAAAAGTTATAATGTAAAGATGATAGTGAATATATGTTTTATATTCAAGAAAAAAAAAAACAAACAACCTGTAAAGATAAGACTATTCCATCCAGAACCTGTGCTAAATAAACCTCAGATTTAGCCATTACTCATTTTGAGCTCATAGGCATGGAGTTTTGTTTGATATTAAACTGATAAAAACTGAATTTTCCAGAGATACTGGAAAACATTTCATGTGATAGTGGCTCTAAGCATTTCAAAAGTGTGTGGTGTAAGGATAGCCAAGTTAAGCTTCCCAAAAGGGTTTCCGTGCATGGAAAGCATTTTGCCGAAGGCTAAAACATAGCATTGTATTTGCTGGAAAAGATACAACAAATATTCTAGGATTCAAAAAAGAGAAATGACAAGATTTAATTAGAGATGGGAAAAAGCAGCATTCAAAGCTCAGCAGTCACAATGCGGGTCTGCAACAGTGGGTCAAGACTTAAAGCAATTTTCTGCATAAAGAGAAAAATAATTTCAAAAATTTAACTAAAGCTCTGACTGTGGATTTGCATTTCCCTCTACAAAAATGATTTTTCATACAGTCAGAGAGATTTTTTGAACAACTACTGATGTGTTCCGAGGGCCCCAGTGAAAATATGCCCCAAATAATATATATAATATTGTATCTGAAAATATATAATTAACCAAAATACAAAAGCTAACATCAGTGTTCCATGCCAATAAACTAAATTACATGAATGTTGTTAGACAACTAATAAAAAATCAGAATATATATTTGCAAAGAGGAATTCTACATTAGAAATTATCCCCATCAATATAACACCATTAGGTAAGGCTCTTTTCATCTCCAAAGACAGCACTCTCTCAACCCATGGTAGTAACAAAGCTTGGGTATTCAAATTTTTGGTATTGTTATAGGTTTACTTCTCTCCTGTTTTCCTCAGAACAACCTCTTCTCTTGTGCCTTGCTGCATATGTTTACTTGACTACAATACTGGACTATTGGCAGAATTGACAACATGAAAGCTCAGAGTCAAGAGTCAGAGCTGCTGTGCAGCCTTGATGTAACAGAAGTGGAGAGTGCTACTTGTTTTGACTTAAATAAAAAAAAAGCCACTAAACCTGGTAGTACAGACTAATAACAAATTATTCTCAAAGGATGAGACAAGCAGGATGGAAATCAAACATTTTCCATAGGCAATGTGTGCTAGATGTTGCCTTACACAGGGTTTTTTTTTAAGGTTTCTCATTAAACAGTGATCTTTAGTTATCCTTGCACCTTTCTTACATTTTTTTATGCACTTCTAAAAAAATTTCTTCTTTGGGCAAACCACATAATATCTTCTTATAACTTTAATTAAAATATATATAAAAAAAATATAGTCAGCTTTTTCTTTTTCTGTTAAGTATCCATAATATTATAATTATATTATTATCATAATATTGCCTTAATCTCCTACTTTTCCCCTCCTCCCTACAATGTAAGTCAACAGCAAACATGATTTTGTATTGAACCACCTTCTTGCTTTATTTACTTCTCTCCAAAAAGTCCAGTCTTCCTGAGGGTTTCTTTGAACAATGACTCAGCCATCTCTGCAGTTTTACCACACAGCTTTAGCTAAAAGAAATTAATCAAAAATTACTACCAACAGTGTGCCATCAGCAATGATGTAATGCATAAGAGACGGGCATCATTAACTAAGGGATTACTTAATTAATGCCTAAGTAGAGTTGGTGTTGAAACTCTTATATCCAGTCAGACTGATATTCTGCATAAACAGACATCCAAGAAATGTCTGGGTTTTTTTTCACCTTTTGAAAAAAACTCATATTTACTCCACTTCTGGTTTACTTCCCCATTTTGAACTCTGCATTAGAATTCTTTCACTTTCTTTCCCGAGTAAGTAACAACACAAATAATGTATATCTAATGTCGCATTGAGCTTTTTACCCTGCAGGAAGATTGTCTTGAAATATTCTCCTTATCCTTCCTGTCTAACTCCTCATAATCCCTTTGAAAAATTCTCAAGAGTTTTGATTTACTATATGGCATGAACACCGACTCATGTTGTATGTTAATTTTTATATATATATATATAAATCTACTCCTAATTGTCTTCAATATTCAGAAATAATAATTTTCCAAAGGAAGAAAACAAGGAAGAGTGAAAAGAGAAAGCTATGAAACAACAGAATAACTTTGAAACTTGTACCAGTAACCATAAGTTCAGTCTTAAATATTAGCTACTCTTCCACATGATACTAACGTAAAGATTAATAGCCTGAATATTATCTTTGCTAGTCTCACATAAGCCCATTGACTTCACTAGACTCATGTGCACTAGAGCAAGAAAGAACAGTCATCTCATTAGAAATACACACCATAACATGCCCTGAAGTAAAAAGTTAGGCTGTGTGAATGCATTAAAAAATAATGTACAAAAAAATCTCAAATATTTCAGAAATAAGTACTCAGTAGCCTTTCAGTCTGAGCATTTCTTTCTGTTTCTTTTAGACTTAAGTGTTTAGAGAGTCTCAGCTAAGGCAATTAAACACAATCCAGATGCATACTCTACAACTGAAAATGCTGCAGTGAAGTCCTATCTTAACATTGTTAACAAAGTAATTATAGCAAGGACTAACAGTAGGTTAAAATTTTGATGTGTGTAATGAAGAAGCTACAAGTCAAAGAATTTCTGAGTTTTGCAAGTTTACTTTGCCTAGAAGCAAAATCAAATTTAGAATATACATATGTGTATACGTATTGTTATAGTTTCAAAACCCAGTTGGAATTCCTTCCAAAGAAGCTCGGAGGCAATGCATTAGCATCACTAAGATGGTTAACAAAGGGCACAATAGATATGCATATTCTGTTAGCGACCCAAGCTAGAGCTTTTTATTCAGAACTCTTCCTGAGCCTGCGGGGGAAGGGGGTCAGCATTCCTGGGCTTTTCTGCGCAGGACAGGTCTCACTGACTCGGGGCAGCAGAGAGACAACAGACTCACACACACACCCCCCAGATCCGACATCACGGGAGACTGGAACTGTGTCCTCTGATCTCTGGCTTTTCGCCAACCACCCACAGACACTGCGAGGGCACATGTGAAAGGGGAGACTTGTCTATCTCCCACCCTGCGGAGGCTGCGTTGCTGCTGTTTTCCTTTGTCACCAACCACCCAGGAGCCGATTACAAATGCTGCCGCCATGCCCGAGACAGAGGCCAGCCAGCCGGGCACGACATCGCCACCATCTGTCCATAAATATAACTGCAACCCCTGAGAACAAGGAGCCAGCGGTTGAGGTGCAACAGCGCCACCTGCTGTCTGTAGAGATAATTGCATCTTCTCCCCTTTTGGGCACAGTCGAAAAGACATTTAACTGTTTGCTTTGTTGTTTGAAGTTGAAAGGAGTTTATTACAAATTGTTGTTGTTTGGTTCTTTCTGGATACAGAGATCTATATAGAGGTATATGTGTATATCTGTGTATTGTGTTTAAAAACTGTTATCCTTTCATATATTCATATTTATATTTTTCCCTAATTAAAGTTTTTTCCTAAATTTAAGGAGAGGGATTATTTTATTTTTTGGCCAACAAAGATATCTTAGTTTTCCCCTCGAACTAAGACACATATGTACATATTTAAGAAAGCCTATGGACACATATACCAACACAAACAGTCAAGTTGACTTCTAAGGAGTCTTTGCAGGGCAATGATTGTGTTATGAAAGCAGACTTGAAATTAAAAAAAAATGTTTCTAATACAATAACATGGGGCATCAATGTAATCACTTTTTGTTTCTGAAGCAGCAGAAATGAAATCAGATCAAAGCCTGATTCAATGTGGGCGCAGCAGGTGGGAGGAAGAACCACTGAGATTGGAAAACACTTGTATGACTATATAGGCAATTGAAGTCTTCTACAAGTAAATTTTTTTTTTTCCTGGAAAAATATCTATAGGAGAGGCTGCATTTATCAAATTGAAATTTTACAGATGAGTAAAAAAAACCCAATTCAAAATAGGCTATATATAATCTTACCAGAATAGTACTGCTCTGACTCACCTGTCATAGTAAAACTCAGATTCTTTTCTACATTACTGGAACCCACTCCCTCATCTACTTCTCCAATCTATACAGTCCCTTTAACATCACATTACACACTTAATAAAACTTATTTATCATTAAATAATGAACTAATCCTGAGCTGAGTTCATCTAAGTTGAATGCAGATTTCTTTCTCAGAACTCACTGATCTGTTTAATAATTTTTTGTCTAACAATTTTAACAAATAATTTCAATTCCTATTTATAATTTTTGCATAAAAAGTACATGTGCATAGCACCTTAATTTTGTAAGTTAAAATTATACAGAAGAGGCATGGTGGAACTTCCAACTTGCACCTCTGATTGCAGCATTCTGACAGTAATCACTGGGTTTTCACATGCAAATCAGGACACCAATCTTACAAACCAGCTTTCCATGGGCATTAAGATCCACGAGGCTACATTTGGGCACAGCTGTATGGATGGCATGCAGAGAGCATGACTGGAACCAAAACACACCAAAAAAATTACCCACAAATTTTAAAATATATATGATTGTATCTACACATTTCATATCTTGCCTATTTCCAACATCCTTGTTTCTCCTAATAAGGAGAAAAATAACCATAACTAATGTTCAAAGATCATAGTTTCTTGAGGGGGTAATTTTACCTTTCCCTTAATCCACTGTTCCAAAAAGATATCATAGTGCTGAACTATTTTAATAGAAAGAGGAAAATCTACTCTTCAGTTTAATAGGAAAAAAACAAACCAACAAATAAACAAGAAAGCCCCACAAAAACAAACAGAAGAAACCCTCATAAGGACAAATCCCAGACAATCCTGATACAAAATAGAATTAAAAAGGTACACTTTTTAAGCCAACAAAACTACTGCATTTTTCTTTCAGTGAAAACTTTGGAAGTGGATGCTTTCTGAAAAATGTGGTTTAGTCCATTTACTTGGACGGTGGAGACCTGCCCATTTTCACAGAGGGTGCACTTTAGTTATTCCACAGGTGAGCGACATTGAACTGGTGATTTAAACATGTGGCCAAGTGCCAAAGAAACCACCTGCTCCAATTTCAGCTTCAGACCTGTCAGATTCTGTCACCATTTTTAGCCCAGTCGGAGAGTTTTCTTGTTCTCAGTAACTGATATAGGTCAGGTATGTACAATATTTACAAGGTTACAGAGCACTCTGAAGCAGTTTGGAACCAGAAATTCTACACGACTTTATCCCAGCGTCACCTTTCTGCAATTTCAGTTCCAATTTCAATTTTACGACTTAAAAACTGGTTTTATAGTTAGAATTTCATATAGCACAACCAAATCAGTCACTTCACTTGAAGTTAACAGTAAGTTCAAAAAATGCAAGGCAATGTAGTTATGATACCATAATTTTTGGTATATAGAAGTTGGCCGTTTGTCATTTATATTCTACCTGATGTTCAAAGTATGTGAACAACAAATGCAGAGCTGTTACTTCTTGTGCACTAGGGGAGAAAATAAAAGTCTTATAATTTCAGCAACATCTATTGGATTTCTTGATACATGCCCTAACTTTCTTTTAGACATAAACTGACCTGTAAATCCAAAGAGACACCAAGTAAAGAAACTGACTGGAACAAGAAAACAAGGTTTGGTGTGTTAAGAGATTACAAGGTCATTCTCACCTTTAATGAAGTACTTGGGATGGGTGGGGGGGGAAGCAAGTTACTTTTTTAGTCTTAAGTAAGACCACAAAGTACAAGCTATGACAGGTCAGCAACAGTAAATCTCATTTGCTCTTCAGGCAAATCAACATTCACAACTCAAAGCAAACTAACTCATGTGTCAGTTTTCCATAGCTGGTACAAAGAGCATGAACATTAAGTAGTTCGTACCTGGTCTTTTTCTGTACCTATAAGTAAGAACACACAGACAGGCGTAGCACAATAATTTGGGTATACTCACATCAGCTTTAAGTACAAGAACTGAAAAATTTGTGTCCTGGTAGAAACACCATATACTGATGAAGTGTAAAGATGGGCCTTTGACTGACGTCAGCAGCAGTGATTACCAAGTTACAAAAAATTTCTGCATAGAAATCTGAGTCATCGTATAGAAAAGACGACAATGAAAACTTAAAGCAAAATCCAGCAGTGGACAGAGGAGATGCACACAACAGAACAACTCCCAGTGTCTGAAGTCAACAGCTACTGGAAAATTGCTGCCACACAAATTGCACCACAGAATTATCATAAAAAGGTCTGAATAGATTACACTTTCTAAAAACAGGCATTCATGAAACTATGAATTTCTATTTTGCTTTCAAAACATGTCCACAGTGATTTAAATCTTCATATGATGTTTGGCTATCATGGCAAGTGCTTAGAACAGCTTTAACAACAGCTACAATAAAGGGCTTGATTACCACACTTGGTCATATGCAGTCCAGCTTTGCAATGTAACTTCTTGATAAATAATTGAAAAAAAAAAGTGACTTCAGAATGTCAAGGACATTTAGCATAGAGATATATAAGGATAAAACATGGAAGGCAGCAATTAACTTCGATTTTAAAAAGACTTTTTAGGAAACTTGGTATCCAGGAAAATAAAAATAAAATTAAAAAAATGATTCCCTGTCCTTCCTGAGGTAATTATCAGCAAAAGATGGCAAACAGTGATGGCAGAGAATGGGTGGTTCTCCCAGCAGAAGGCAGCTTCTAGCAATGGAAATGTGCAAATGTCTGTGCTGGCACCAGCCACATGAAGTGCTATGATAAAAACATCTGAGGAGTGAGGTGTCAAGCTAAGCATTTAGAAAAAAAAGTAAGACTCAAACATGTGGCAACACAGGACACTGAGTGGCCAATAAATGACAGATAAAATAAATATGGACAAACAGAAAGAAATACAAATGGGGAAAAATTTTTAATGTATCAGTAGTTGTTCAGAAAAGTAAACTAGAAGTTAGGAACTTTCAGGAAAACAACACAGAACTCATTTTGCTATTGTATAAATCCATGGTCTGTCCACATCAATGCTGTGTGTCATCTTCGTCCCCAGCCTTTTAACAGGATGCAGCAGAATTGAAAATGATTTGTAGAAGGGAAGCTCAAGATGGACAAAGTTAAAAGAACTTCTGTGCAAGAAATCCTTACATAGAGCAAAAAACCACTTCAGTCTCTTTCCAGAAAGATGCAGCTCAGGGGGGAAATAACAATTGCCTATAAAAACACGGTCCTCAAGGTCAAGGTGATAAAAATTGATTCTTCACTCTGTCTTCCAAAATAAGGAGCAGGAGGCATCAACTAACAGGAAACAGCTTCAAAACTAGATGAAGTGACTCATCACCCAACAAAGAGTTGATCTGTGAACTTCCTTGCTAATGGATGTTTAGAGAAGTAAAGGTTACATCTAGATTTAAGGAAGACTGAACACATTTGAGGAGAAGGTTGTTAAAGATTAATAAGTACGTAGAAACTAAATCCAGCCCTGAAGCACTTGATCCAAAAAAGAGATGGAAAGGTAAAATACACACTGGCCATTTTCTACAGCCATCATTGCAAACAGAATAAGGGACTAACTAAACAGATCTGCAGACTGACCTGCTGGTCACCCTGATACTACCTTGGATATAAACCTGTAGTATTACAACAAAGGTATAACATCCTTCTGCATTAGTGAAGGAAATTTAACAGAAAAAACCTGTTACATATAATGCAGAATAGAATGGTAAACTGAACAGCTTGATAAAGCTCCAGCTGCATAAGCATTTGGAAATGTTAAATCTTTGCCACATATTTAAGAATTCTATATTGCTCTATTATTCCACAGCCATTCTAAATGTAGAATTTTAGGGCCAAGTTTAGGGCCATTAATTTTACGAGGTTGATTTTTCAGTTTTCTTCTAAAAGGACAGATAGAATGTTAATTATAAAATTCACTTAATATTTGTTATGAAAGCTGAAGTATTTGGGGAAAAAGTAGAGATTTGCTTCTAATTTTTGTAAGCAACATCTCTGCCAGTCTCTCATCACAATCCTGTGTTCTAGCAGATGCTGGAATCATGGGGTGGACACAGAAGGTGCAACACAAAATAATGTTTTCAGTGAACTTTCCATGACTACCCCCTCTTGTACATACTTCTAAATTTTACAGCAAACATGGATAATCTTTCTAAATTACTAATAAAGGCAAAACTTATTTTTCAAAGAAATAAAGCAAAATAGATGGAGCATGTCAAAACTCAAAACAACAGGGTAGAGGTAGGAGGAGGCTTATGGTGTTTTTTTATGCAGTACACTATGTTTTGGGTGGAGGCATGAGGGAACACAGAAAAATATCTCCCCCAAAATCACATCTTCTTGCAAAAGACAGTAAGATGCAAAGGATCATATCCCATCTGCCTCAAGCATTTCACATTTTAATAACTTCAAGACTGATTTCTGAAAAATATTCTGTAGCAGATGAAGCAACTTTTTAACAGCTTCTTTCCTCTTTTTTTGTTGCTATTTTCATTACCTAGCACTATGAGGCATATGACAGCTGGAAACATCATGTTTTAGTCAGGAACATACATCCTGAAAGCAGATGGTAAATAAGCTTACTGCAGAGTCATAACAGACTGATAGAAATAATCATGTCAGCAAAGCTACCTCAGAGCCAGACAAAGGCAAGAAATATTTTTATGGCAAAGTTTACAATTGAGAACAATCTTTTTGCATTACAAACCAGGTCCTACAACAGTGATAAAACAGACACATGCACCTGAGGTATTTTTTTTATGCAGACTGTGCCTTAGGCAACCACATGCCTATGGGGCTGAAGAGCAAGGTGGTGTGCAGGAATATGGCTGGATTCAGAGACCGTCTCAAGACCTGGGGAAAGCTCAAATGGATACCCCTCTAGCTGGAAAACACCTTGCTCAGGAAAGAGTAAAACATTGTTTAGCCAAATTCCTGTTTCCACCTTCTCAGCACTAGAATCATGGAAATCTCACCTGGAAAGCCAACGGGCCATATATCACACCTATCCCTTCCTCCACTACATTGTGTGTTGTGTCTATTGGAGTGAATAGCTGTTTAGTGGAAAGAAGAGTAATTCAGTGCCAAAACACACACACACACACACACACACACTGGTATGGACCAGCACTTTCTGAGTACATCACCTATTTCAACAGGATTTCTTAGCAAACAAAGCAAAGAAAAAAAATACATCCCACAACCAGGATGAAGAATTCCATGCCAACACTAATAAAGGAGCAGAAAACATAGTTACACTGGCTTGTGTTTAAGCATGAATATTCTATTACGATCAACTTTCAGCACTAAGTTCAGTGAAATACAAGCTCAGACGTTAATATTTATTAACTTGGTTATGCTTTTTTCCTACTTCCGTTAAAATATGAAAAAAAAAAAAACCAGAAGAAAACAAAATTTGTAAAGCAAATAAACAGCTGCCATATGCGTTTTCATAAACACCCAAATTACCTAACATATTTTGCAAAAAAACCCCGAAAAACATTAAATACCCAAAAGAGCTGAAAATACCAGTTTACATATTTCTGTATTTACATATATATTTATACATATATATATTTACATATTTCAAAAGAATCATGCTACTTAGGATGGAAAAACAATAGTTAGTCTAGAAAGAAATTCTTTTTTGGTAAACTCCCCAAGCACTAACACTAATCTCCTTTACTTTACACAATTAGGCATCTACATTAAAATAAAATGAAAACAAACAAACAAAAAAAACCCAAACCAAAACGAAAAAAACCCTCCAACCTAAAAACCCAACCCAAGCAACCAAAACAAAACAAAAACCAACCTAAACAAAAACAACCCCACCATGCAAACAAACAAGAATATTAAAACATACCAGCAAGATGCTAATACTAAACAGTGATCACAGCACATTCAGGCTGATATATACAGAAATACTTTACAGAGATTATTCCCTTCATTTTTACTGGATACGTAAAAAATTCCAAAGGATGATATGGTTTTAATGAGGAATATGTAAAGAATTCAGAAGGATGCTTTAACTTTTATGAGGAATTTAAAACAGCCTAGTTTTGCATACTTGTCTAAATGTAAAGGTAATGGCATGAAACTACTACTGTTCTTATACATTCAAAGCCATCTGACAAACCATCCCAACTGCCAAATCAATCACTGTATTATTAATGTGTCATGTGTGATCTTTTTGAAAAGCTAAATGTATCAAAGTCCAAATTACTGTTTTACTATTCATCTCTTTCATTATATGTAATATCTTTCAAGATATTTCTGAACATGAAAGTAAAGCTCTTTGAGTAAAAGTAATACAGCAAAGATTATCTATATCTAAAGTTACTGGAGTTGATATGAATCTTGCATTTTAATAACCAGAAGTAAAGCAGGTAGGTTAATTCGCTATTACTCAATCCTGCAGCCCCTGCCTGCTAATTTACCTGGAGAGTTCCTTTCAGTACACAAGACTAAGCAGATATTGAATACTGTCAAAGCTGAAAAATTGTGTTCCACATGGAAAACCGCATTCACTCCAATAGTGTAAAAAAGGACTTTTCCGGTGATTGGATTAGCCATCTCTATATATTTACATATATATATAAATTCAAAAAGGAAAAATATAGATACTAAAGTACAATTACTTCTGCTAGCTGAATATCATGTAATTAATTTATATTAATTAAAGACATAAATCAAACATATTTACTATTGAAAACATGATTTGAATAGAATACTCAAAGCAAATTGGTATGCGAAGACTGACAAATCCACAAGCAGGAACAGCCAACAGAGTATTTCATTCTATACATTTAAATCAATAGCACGGTCTCCCATAAAACATGCTTGTTACTTAAATGCTGGGAAAAAAAATAAATCAAAACTACATCAAAAACTTTGAATTTTACTGAGCAAAGAAAAAGGAGGAAAATCAGTATACAGCCATTTGCAACTGCTAAAAATCTAAAAATAAAATGCTAAGTACCACAACTTCTGAAGTCTTTCAAGCTCCTTGCTTCAGGGATCTCTGAACACAAAATGAGAGATGTTCTGAGGCTTGCAGGCTAAACCTGATCCTTCTCTAGCAGCCTGCAAAACTCTGTTTACAGTGTATCGTGCCTACGCTTTCCTAACTCCATGATTCCTTCTGTCACAAGTAAGACTGATGGGAAAATGACTCCAGAATTGATGGAGGAAGACAGCTACAAACTGGAGACCTGCTGCATCTGCCATCACTTGGCTGTTGACCACAGCTGGTGACCAGTCAGATGCTGCTGAAAAGGCAGATGGTTACTGCTCTATCTCCAGCCTGCTCACATATGCCAAGTCACCTTCACCACACACTGGAAAGTACATCAGTATGAGCTAATTATTTAAAAGCTGATTTTAATTTGTTTTTAAAATGCCCAGGATGAAATTTGCCCTCCTTGATCAAAAATTTTACCATTGCTAATCATTAATATTTTCCTTATTTTTATACAAATACTTGCAATGCTCAGATTCAGTAACCAACAGAGCTTTGCCTCACTCTCGTTTTGCACTCAGTAATCATTACTGGAAGGTTGCTATTTCATAATTATTTATAATTCCATATACTTGAAATACTAATTTCCAGTATTCTGATCCTTACATCTTATTTCTTTTGAGCCAAATATACACTTGAAGACTGACATTAGATATGACAAACACATTTATTAAAAGCAATTATATATATTGTCAAAACCAGGCACTGGTTGTTAAAAAGACTCAACACATTAAAAACAAAAATTTGCACAAACTAATTAGAGCAGATGACAATCATAAGAAGAAAATAACTGTAAAAAGACCTCAAAAAAGGAAATTAAGAAAATCATCTAATCTTTGATAGACTGATAGACTCATCTAGGATGAAAAGATGACACTGAAGAACTTAAGATGGGACCACACAGTGTGATTCCACTCAATTAAGCCTACAATTATTCCCAAATGATTCTTTTCTGCTGAAGATAAAAATGATCTAATGGTATTGGCAAATCTCTTCACAACACTAAGAAGGTTGAAAAATTTGAAAACTAAATCAGTCAGATTCTTCTTCTGTGTATTACTGACAAAAATAAAACCCCACTTCATGGTCAGATTATTCAGCTATTTCTCAGTGCCGAAGATTTACATATAAATACTGCTATACAGAACATGATGAGGGTTTTAGTGCAGAGGCAATAAAATCTTTTTGGATAATCCTAAAGACTTCGAGGGTTTTTTTTCAGCTGTTAGAACCATCCTTTCTTTCTTTCCAAATTCTCCCACAAACCTGAAGACATGTGAATTAAAACACTAGAGCTGACAAACAAGTTTGGCAGACTTCCCATGAGGAACTGACACATGGTATTTTGGTCAGATGTAAGTGAACACCTTACAGGCCTTATTAAAATACAAATTACAACATGTGACATTCAAGGGCCTGCTGGGAGAATTAAAAGTTGGTAAAACTAACCTGTTGTTTCACTATTGTAACTTTAAAACCCCCTGAATGACAAGTTACATGGCAGACAGTAGAAATAAGGGTAGAGACTTAGAAAGAACAACCTGACCAGCTTCTCCTGACCCTCCACACCCACCCCCTTCTGGAGTTGTCTCTTTTGGTTGATTCCATGAATACAATGATTTTTTTAAAATGAAGTTTTATTAGTAAACATAAGAATGCCTAAGTACTTCTGCTTGGACTTTTCAAATATTCTTCTTATATTTACAGGCCAGAATAACGGTCAGCAAGTGATTCTTCAAACATCTGAAATTCCAGATTTTGTCCTAGAAGATGCAGAATCTTATTCCCAATCCACCTCATGCAAACTTCTGCATGAAGTCAGCATCTTGTGCCTAAAGCATGGAGCATGTGACAACCAAAAAACCTGATGTTGCATTGATTAGATTTTTTTTTCTTCTTTTATTTACTATTTTACCATAGATTTCTGACTGCTTTCACAACAGAATAAGCAGAGTAAATAATGGTAGGAATGGAATGAATGCTTTAAGTTTATCTAAGGATAATCACTCAGCAGGATTTTTAAATTATATTACAAGCCACCAGCAATCAAAATACCCACATTATCTGTGCTCAAGGTGAAACAAAGGGAAGTAACTCCTAGGAGTTAATTTCTAAACTATGAAATCTATGCCTTCCCCAACACTATGCCCACACTCTTTCCTGTGCTATTCTTAATTTATGCACAAGAAAATGTTGGAACAGGACAAAACATTTGTAACCTTGTTAGAAAGATTTTAAGACACTCTCCCACTGGTTACATTAAATCACACACTAACTAAACACTGAAAGTGATAGGATAGCACTTCCTTCCCCTATCCCCAAAAAAGAGTGGCTATACTATATCACTAATTAAATATTTATCTTGCTGTATTTTATCACGTGAAATACCTTAGTTTAAATGCAGATTTTGACACTGTACTTTGTTCCCCTTTCTTCCAAGGGAAAAAGCAAAATGCATCTGCAGAAAAAAAAAATATTGCCCTTATGTGGGAGCAGAATTTTCCTATCAAACGACATTTTTAATTTCAGCTTATCTCAGGGTAACCTTTCAGATGGCCTAAATTCTGCATATATGTCTCAGATACTTATTCTACGTTTCCTGAAGGGCTTCTGGATTTAACACTGCTGACACAAGCTCCTTTGCAAGGAAAAGCTCAAATACTGACAAGCAAGTCAACAATTGTTTCTGTTTATCATCTCAAGCATCCAACCCCTTTGAGGCTTACCCTGCACTCCAAAACAGTCCTTCCCCAAATATAAGGACTAGGATTTACATTGCTTCCAAGCCCAGCTAGATCACCCTGTATATACATACCCTAATTTAACAAAAGCAACTTTAAAAGATGATACATTCAACAGCCTCAGTTACACTGAGTGGCCAAGCGGTATCTTAAGTGAGAACTGCATTGCTTCCAACTACAAAATTCAGCGCATTTTGCCTACACTCAGAGACTTTGTTTTCCAATGTGAGGGATATACACCTCCTTTTGAAAAGGCACAACTGGGAAAGCAGGCAGAAACTTTTATTTTTTTAGGTAAGGTAAGGATAAATATAGCCTGGAAACCAGATTACATAGGGAAAACTTAAGCAAATCTATGTTTCCATCTTTGTTAAAAAATGGGGAAGAGACAAAATTGAAGCTGTCTTTGAATTTCAGGCTTCTAACACTGCTCAGGAACATCTTTTTTGAGACATTTTGCTTTCACAAAGCGACTGAGCACCACAACAGGCCGTTACGATCATGTGGTGTAATCTCTGTCTGCCTCAGTCACCAAAACTTCACCGGAAAGGGGTCACAAGAGGCTTCATTGAAACCTGACATCATCCCTGCTTTGAAGAGGGTGTTGGACAAGATGTCTCTGACTTCAGAATGCTACGAAAGTTCTCCTAAGCATCTTCCCAGTGAAAGAGCAAAGCATTTATGTCAAACTCTCTTCAAGTACAAACAATAGAAGACTTTGATTACAATTCCAGTAAATATCAGTATTTTCCAGTGCTTTATTTTAAACTACAAATCATATATTAAAACACTTTCTATTTGTAATGAAGAGATGTATCTAATACTCCCCTGAAATGCTTCTCACCCGCTAATCTGCTAAATGCCAGTCCTGCCACTCTTGCAGAGCTGGCTGTAATTAAATAGACAATATAATAGCTGTCACTATTGTACCCAAAGCATTCAGTTGGAATCATACTGATAGAAAAAACAGAACTGTATGTTCCAAACTGATCAGAAAACAAAATATTTTATGTTTTGCAATCTCCCAAAATAATCTACATGTTAACAAAAAAAAGGTCAAGTTCCTTCCCAAATTGATGTAGATGTTTAAAAAAAAAGAAACAAAAGAAAACAACCAAACAAACCAAAACCACAAGTCACTTCCAACCACTGAAGAAAGGAAACAAACCTCTGATGAAGTCTGCTTTAATATTTTTTCTTGATTTTTCTAATCTGCCATTTCCTACTCTGCTGAATAGATGTACCTAATTATACTACGAGAACTTGGAAACTAGCAAAAAGTTGAGTAGCAATAAGCTGGAAGCTTCTTTTGCTTAAATGATAGGTTAATTACTGCCTTAGCTGTAGATTCATGTATTTAAAAAGTGAGGAGAATTCCACAATTTGCTTAAGGTTTCAATAATGCTCCCATCCAACATCCTGTGCAAGTATCAAGATATTCATTGGTACCAATGCTACATATGAGACTGTTCTGCCTTGAAATACATCCTCAGATTATTACAACACTGTTCTGGATCTAATAAAGCCCTAGTGACTACAGCTGAGGACACAGACAAGGGTAAACACACTAAAATTCTGCCACTTTAAGAAACAAGAAACTTATTTATTCCTCATTACCTACCACGTGGGCTCTGTTTATGGAGGACAGCAGGCATGCTCCTAGGGTCTCTAATTCTACTTTTTCACTAGTGCTTCTGAAGTAAGGGGTTCTGTTAATTTTACTTTGGTACTTCTAAAGCATAAGCATTTCTTTTCACTAAATCCCTCTGCTAAAAGAACACCAGTCTGTTGGTCTGTCCATGACATTGGCAATGCATTCGGGGGAGGGGGAAATAGCTAACAGATAGCTTATATATCTTTCACAATCAAATAATTCTACATCTTTGGCATCTAGTTTTCTTAATATAAATTTTTAATAAATATTTCCTAACTAGATAATAACTTTTAATAGGAAAAAAAAATCCACTATTACTTTTTACTTTTTTTAAGACAAAAGAAAAAACTTGCCAAAAGCTGGTTAGCTGACAGACTCTTCTTCCTCCTCACATTAGCACTGCAGAACATTAATTCTTCCAGTCATTTTGTACACGTATTTATATTCTTTCATCACAAAGAGGACTACCTGACAGTGCTTTGCAAAGTGAAGCAAGCTATTAGAAGCAAGGAGCTCCCAGTCAGGGACTGCAACATCACTTATTTTTGCAGCCCTCTATTAGCAGAGCAGCATTGAAAATTCTAATTAGAAAGCAGCTACAAAGCAAAGTGGTATTTCACTAAAAGGATCAAAAAGGGCCAGCTCACATTATTGGACTGTTTAGAAATTGAATTGCTACTTTGTCAGGTAGCACATATTACTGTCAGGGTTTAAACTGGCTCTTGCCACTCAATAGGATTTTCAAATGACAGCCACAGGCCCTCACTGTTTTTTGTTGTTTGTTTCATCGGAGACCACCTAGTCAAAATCAGATCACTTTACAAGGGCTTTTTTCATTGTATTTATTTTACTATTACTATTTTACCCCCATCTGAGGAACTCCTATATAATTTATTTCCTTTCAGTGAGGTAGTAGTTGATTCCAGCCCTACTGCTACCTTGAAATCCATAAACAACTCTGATTGCTACCAGTCAGCA
Source organism: Anabacerthia variegaticeps (assembly GCA_035583185.1). Classification (NCBI taxonomy): domain Eukaryota; kingdom Metazoa; phylum Chordata; class Aves; order Passeriformes; family Furnariidae; genus Anabacerthia; species Anabacerthia variegaticeps. Next base: position 9,355,158 of record JAWWEW010000166.1, read on the forward strand.
GAGCTCTGCTAAAATTAACAACAACAAAAAAAACCCAAAACAAAATCTCAACGGTGCTTACAATATATACTTTTAAATTATTATTAAAAAATCTCTTGAAATAGCTGAATAATTGAAAAAATAGTCTTTAAAAGAACCAATGAAAATTTAAACCAGTGCAGTGGTAAATGTCAAAGTGAATGGATGAAAACAAAACAGTAGACAGCTAAATGAAATTTCTATTATTACCTTACAGGAAAGGAGGAGTTGCTGGTTATTTGCTTTGTTCAGTGCAGAGTTACACTGATGGACAATGAACTTTAAGGGTAACTCGACTTTCTTTAAATATGAGTGCAAGAAACCAACCCCCAGAGTAATGTCACCCTTTCAACAATGACAAATAAATGCATGATACTCAAGTTCTCCACAGTAAACATTGCACAAGGGCATAGTGCTGAACCTATCTGTGATCCTAGATCAGAAGGACAGAGAAGGACAACAATCACCTCAATGACACTCACTTCTCATGAAGGATCAAACACAGCTTCATAACCGGAGCATCAAGGCTAAGCACCAGGAGCTGCACTCAAGCTGCTCTTGTCAGGCTTTATGTTCCCCATTTAGCGGAGCCCAGTACAGACACATCCAGGCAATTCAGAGAATAAATAAGTCCACCTGTGGAAGGGCTGGGTTAGCCAGCCCCACACTTCAGCTGATCAGACTTCAAAAGGCTGAATATCCTCAGAATCTGATTCTGCAGAACTTCCTTCTGTGTACAGAATCTGTACCTTTCTTTAACTTCAGCTCTGGGAAGTATGTTACTTCCCAAATGGGCTCAGAATATGAACGGTCTCACATGTCTTTCCCAAATGGAGAGCTCTGTGAAGCCCTCTATCATCTTTGCTGCACTGTATTGTAACAACCTCAAACACTAAACATAGTCCCAATGCCACTGTAAGTAAAAATTATCCCTGGAATAGGGACATCGTGCCCAATTGTGGCCACTATAGCCCCAGAAGAATCACCCAGAACACTACTCCCATATGTGGAATCAAAATATACATAATAATAGACAATTCTTTCAATGTAAAGTTAATATAATCTTTTTTAGATCTAATTTATACACTGCCACATAATTAACCTGCAGAAAACATTACACATTCAGTAACACAAAGTACCACATACACATAAACATGTAGAGAGGTCAGACAACTCGAAAGAAGATTCAATATGATTTTTCAGGTGATATATGGTGTATGGAGTACCTGCAGAGATCTGAACATATAAATGATTTTCTACAATGTGGATCTGAAAAAAGCATGAACTAATAAAGGAAATACATGAAATCTAAAAGCAGGAAGGGAAAGAAAGACAACATTACTCAAAAGAGCAATTTTTAAACAAGGTATCTTTACAGCTCACTGGTTAGGGGCTTTGATGGCCCTGGACAATCTTTAGCCCTCAAAGCTATTCAAGAATAAAACTGCACTAAACTTTCAAATGCAAATATATCCTATTCTGCTTGTTACTGGTGTGTTTGTAGAACACTTAGGCAGCCTAGAGCTCAAAATATTTCGTATTTGTGGTAGCAGATGGGCTCTATTTCTTGGTAAGTTTGGTTTGGATGAAAGCCAAAGTGTCTAAACCTGGAACATTACAACACATACCTTTAAATGTAAAAATGTAAGATGACCTTTTATGTGACATGTCTCCATAATACACTGTCAAGTTGTCAGTAAAAAAAAAAAAAAAGCAGAATACAGGGAATACATTAAAAAGTAAAAGCAAACTGAAGACACCTTTTTTTCTTAATGCTTATACAAGATACACAGATTAATTTTGAGATTAGGTGTCCACAGCAAGAGCTAACTTTCTGGAGCATAAGACTTTAACAAAACCCACTTAGACTTCGTATACTGATACTGATTTATGACAATTAAAATTGTGGCCAATAATGCATAAGTTTTGCAAAATGGGTATTTTTATTTTAAATCAAAAGGCAAATTATTAATGCAGATGCATACAAATCATGTAAGCAAACATGATTCTCGTAGCATGCTAATAAATATAATTTGAAACTCTGCTCAAGAAGCCAAAACTGCCAATAAAACATACTACCTAACTATACCATCTCCAAAATGAGGACATTAACTGCGCTGTATGTAAAAAACCATTACCTACAGCTCCTACTTTTCTTCATGTGGGATGAGGACAGCTTTCTGGCTGTAGAGCTGTCAAAAATTTCAGGTTGTATAGTTTCACTTGTGACTGAAAAACTGTAATTAAATTAATTCCCAAAGAGGTTGCGGAGAACTCTGTAGAAGAGAGTGGCAAAACAGTGGCTGCTAAACAATACAGAATTTTTATTTTATGGAACTATCCTACACATTGGAGAAGTTAGTTGTGCTGTCTATCACATCAGGCTTCCCTGTGGCATAATTCTTCCTTCCCTGGAACCAAAAGTTACATGGAGCTCTACAACAGATCAAACTGCTTATTATTCATAGGGTAAAATAAAACAAAACCCTCCACAATGACCAGCAATGCTAAAGCTACAAGAAACAAATGCCCCAAGGCAAGCAAGTCACAGCTGATTTATTTTTAACCAGGACAGAATAAGCTAAGAGTGTCTAGAGTGAATTCAACGGTCCATCAGAGTTGCTGGTTTGAGCAGACGAATGTGCTCACCTCCATGGCCTGGACAGCCACCTCTGAAACACACTGAATTTACCCATAATCAGCAGAGAGAAGCCTGATTTTAATCCATTAAAAAATGCAAGGCTGCAGCACAACAATGGCAGTATTCTTGCCACGTGGTTCATCAGACAAATAAATTGAGTGAACTTTGGTAAGAAAAAACAGAGTATCAGTAAACTGTAACTTTTCCTTCACATTTATTGCTTAACTTACCTTTTTCTTGAAGCAAAAGTGTTTTAATTTTGAGGTAGTGTTGTGTTCAGCAAAATTTTAACAGAATACTTTTGACTTTTGGAACCCGAGTCAGGCAATTCTCACTCATTACTGTATTTAGTCTTGAGTAAGAATGTGACCACATCAGCCACTGTCCCTCAGAAACAACCACACATCACACAGTGCTACAGCTCACGCTTCTAATGTGCAATTCCAGCTCTCTAAGTCATCTAACCTTGCTAAATTCACCCTCAGCAATTTCAAGCTAGCTTGATTGATTTTGGACTTATAGGATATTTCACACAATGCTCTCATAATCTTGATAACTGAAACCTCCAAACAAGCAGGTTTTACACTTCAGATGTTTTGAAAAAAACCTGCAGGATCAAGCCCTAAGTAACTGAGAAAGAATAAAAATCAGCTTGTACTCTCATTCTTATCTTAAAGATAACCATGCTTTCTTTTCCTTCAAGCCTCTATTATTTTTTCATTTTCATATGTACCGAGCTTCTAGGCTATAGGTACTACCAGCAGCACAGCTGCCAAAAACTCTCCCAATTCTTCCGGAGGCTCTTATGGCTCAATTGCAAATATGAGAACGAGTTGATATCTTTTGTTACCTACATTTTTTCAAGCTTGACTTGTCAGACTGAAAAGGTCTGGGAAAAAAAGCAATAAGGTTGTAGTTCAGCTAAAGACCTGAAAACAGACAGAGAGATGGAGTTTAACTCACAAACGTTCACTGCACCATAATCTGGAGCAACAACTAACTCAGTAGTCGAAACTCCATGAGCTCATCATGCAAGAGGAGGGTAAACTCTCTGACAGTTGCACTTAAACACAAAATAGAGAAGGGAAGATTTGCTCCCTTTGATCTGAATGATGTGAAAGCACTGAAAAAACCTAATCATTTGAAATATGATAGTATAGGAAACCTCACGGTCAAATCACAGCAACAAAACCTCAGAGAAATGGCTGTACTGCTACGATGAAGGTCTGCAAGGCAAAGAGAAGACATCAGCCTCAGTGTCACTGCTGAATCCATTTACGGGTTTTCAATTGTATAAGATCAATAACTCAAACTATAGGCAAGAATGTCAGCCAGTGAAAATCGGGTAGAGCTACAGCAGATGAGGCAAGTGCAGGCTCAGTGCTATTAATGAAGCTGGGTGTTGATCCCTCCCTTAAGTAAGCAGAAGAAATCAATGTAACTGAATTCTGTAGCTATTTTTGTGCTCTCAGCACTGAATCTGCTTGTGCTAAGGGGCTTTCACATGGGGGATTACTAGAATTAAAACAGAAACCTTTTATTCATGAGATAAGTGGACAAGTGTTGAAATTATAAGAGAAGCCTTCAAGGCTGAGATCTAATAGTATGTCTAGAAGGAGCCCTTATCTTATACACTGTGAAGTAAGTCTAAATTAAAATGTGATTCTATACTCAGGCAGCTCAAATCAAGCACCAAAGAGAATTGATTCCTCCTCCTACTTGCAGTAATTCAGATCAATGCCAGGGGATAAAAGCCCCAACACGCCTTCTACTGAATAAAGCACCATGGGCCTGGAGGACTGAAACACAGCATCTGACAAAGTTCACACCTCAGCCTCTGACGAAAGTGTGGATTCGTGCAGAGGATATTCTCTTGACCCTTCATATCACTTGTACATGGCTGAAAATACTAGGCATCTAACCTATTACTTCTTCTCCCAAATTGTTTATGTGCTCTGAAAGAGATGCAGGCACTTACCCAGCAGAGGCAAATTACCAGGCAGCAATAGATACAATACGGCACAGACACACAACAAACTGGCACACAGCCCAAAACACTACACAGAAAATAACAGTTTTGTGTCTAAAAGCCTCAGAAGACCACATCAGGGTTTTGCACCAAAGAATGGCATCAGGAAACTAACTGTTCTGTAGCCTTGAACTTGCCACAGGAAGCTAGTGTATAGGTTACAAATTACACATTTATAGCAATTTACTACAATTTGCCTACAAAACAATGAATGCAAGTTCTTAAACCCTTCTGCTTTTCCAAATAACAGGTTCGGGCTTAGCCCTTGTAAACTACATCATTTGTTTCTCTTACACAGTATGTATCACAGAGTCTGGAAGATGGTACGGAGATGTTACAGGCATAAAAGAAAGCCTCTGATCTTCAAACATAGCTCCGGGCCACCATGGGGCAATTTATCAGTTATGTTGGTAAGGGAACACAGATGAGTGTTCTGATAGAGCATCATGTACATCAGTAAGCTGTCACTACAGGACTGTGTGATGCACATGCTGTTTAACACAAGAAGAAAGCTCTCCAGAATGGAATTTTTCACACACATCACTGTTTGCAGCTTCAGACACATTTGGAAATTATTATTTCCACAAATGAAGAAACACAAAGATATTATAATTAAAAAAAAAAGGAAACTCAAAATTAGAAACAAATTGAAACCATAAATCCACTTTATGAAGCCTATATGTTCTTTTCACAGTAAATCTAATTAAATGTTTAACTGCAACCAGCAGTGTCACAGAGTATAATACCCTTAAAAAAAAAAATTAGATTTACACCCTGATTAATGAATAATTTGCTTCTCTTTTATGATTGATACTAGATACTACTGAAAACAGAGGTGCAGTTTCCTGAGGTGAGCATGGTCTCTTCAAAGGTCTGGCCAAATGCAGGGGTCTTGGCAGTGCAAGTGCAATAAAGTGAACAGCAGAGGTTTTGTTTATTTCGCAGGCGACTGCTGCTCCTTTATGAGTTTCTTTGGGAGACTCACCTGATGAAGCACACCCAAATCATGTGTGGTGGAACTGAGCAGCAAAGCAGAAATTTTGTATTAATGCTCTCTTTGTTCTTGCTATAAAGACTGGATAGAATGAGGCAATCAGTATCTGTTAGATAGTGATTCCTGTCCTATCATCTTTTCATTGGATATTATGCATAATCCTGATTTTTATATAAATATTCAGCTGCTCTGGACACTTTCTGCACAGGAGTGGCAATATGTACTTGCATCTGTTGACTCAGGAAATCAAACTTTTGCCAGATGTGATGAAAGTAGATTTATAATCCTACCTATTTCTTCCAAAAATATAAAAAATGGTAAAACCCCCTGCAAACTAAACCTTCACCAACAAAAAAACCCAAAAAAGCTTAGGTAAAGTGGCAAGAGGTTACAGACCTGCAACCCTCTTCAACTCTTTACTCTTTTACTTCTGATTATACTTCTGTTTATGCAGAACAATTATTTAATTTTACAAACAAAACCAAAAATAGTAGAAAACCTCTCTCTTTAAATCACTATCCTCTGAGATTCCCAGATCTCCTTAGGCAAAGGGAGAGCTTATTTGACTGCAGGAGAAAGGGCAGAACAGACTGTACAAATTCCTCAGGAATCATAGGTGGCCCAGAAAAACTCTTCTGCCAAGGAAAAGCTGCAAACCGGTTTTGACACCTCGTAACACTTCCTGTGTGCCTCTGCTTTTTACAACAAATAACTCCTCCAATGTCTACAGATATGCCACAGAATATTTGCATAGCAGCCTTTCTCCCCCAAACAAGAAACCTGATGTGTGATTCTTCTGCAACTTCAGAAAGCAGTAACAGTTCTGCTACGTATTTATGGAAAATTGAACCTTTTCCTTTATTGTTTTTAGGGGAACACGACAGCATATGCTGGCCCCACGTGTTGAGAACTTCTTGGGAACACACATGCCCAAAGAGACTAATACTTGTTTATGGCCTGAAAACCAGGTATTGCCATTTCAACCACTTTATGACATTTTTTTGAAACCTCTAGCACAGGAAGTTCCACTATTTTCATGTAGAAGCATTAATCTAATAGAATTACATAAATGGATAAACTTGGTCTCTGCTCTAATGTGAAACCCAGCCATATCCCTTCTGCTCACTCCCTTCATTTTTCAGTTTTTAGGGTTTTAATGAAGAGCAAAGAATTGATCCTACAACCTGGAGAGATTTCACAAATGTATTTTCACTAGTATTCACATTACGTATGAGCACTTGCTAACTGTGTGAATTGTTAAGATGAAATCTGAGAGATAAAACCTAAAAAAGGATGTAAATATCTATCTATAAAATATATTCATGCCCAGCCTCCCAATATCTTGACTAAATTGATACGCAATTTCTACCTCCATCTCTTTTCTCTTTTTTTAAAGACAAGCATGGAGTTCATCCTTTTCTAAAGTTCAGTGTATCCATGATTTAACAAAGATAATTCCCAATGGAACTTAGGTTTTATTAGCAGCTGTTTAAGTACTTATTCAACCAACTGAATATATTTAACTTACTGAAGTGTTCTGTAATTGGAGATTGGATTTTTGTCTCCCAGTAACTCTATTAATTGCAGATGACCACTGCGGCTATGAAGATTAATGAAAAAAGAGTTTTAGAAACTTCTTGGCATCACACACATATAGTTGTGCATTACTGGCACACTGAGTCTTGGAAATCATGTGACAAGGAGAGATAATAAAAGTTCCCATGCATGGGACACAAGAGGGTTGCTTCAGAAGGATACCAAAACCACGTATTTGCCAGTAGGATGTTCAAAATTGCAAATAAGCTAGAACAATTACTGACCTTTTCTATTTGCTTCCAGCCAGCTATTTATTTATAACATTTCTCTGTAATAGCTCCAAAGCAGAGTGCCTCAACAGGCGTGCAAAACCTGAGTAATACAAGCTTTTTTTCTTTAATTATGTTTGGAGGTTGCTAGTGGATTGTTGTTTGGTTAGGGTTTTTTTTAGTTTGTTTTTTCTGTTTCGTTATTTTGTTTTTGTTTTGGTTGGTTGGTTTGGGTTTTTCTGTTACAGAGAATACCGTTCCAGAAAGAAGATGGAAAACTTTTCAACAGATATGAAAAACTGGGGAAAAAACACCAGAAACCTGCAAACCATTTCCATACATATAAATAAAGCAAATGCAATTAACTAATTTTGTGTACCATGATTTATATAGTATTGCCGGTATTTTTCTAGTTATAAATAACAAAAGTTACACAGACACAAATCTAAAAGGACACTGAAAGTAACTGGAAAGGATGTAATTTTCATTATTTCAACTTCAGTTTCTAAAAAGTCTCTTTCACATACAGATAACGTTCTATTCCTTTCAAATTATAAATTATCACAACCAAACCTAAGCTACACTGCAAATACACAAGAATACATTTGATGTGGATATTAGTAGCAAATGAATAAAAGATAATGGAAAAGTAAACATAAAATTAATAATATAAAAAAGAAAATACACTTCAGGGTTTGCAAGCTCCTCTCTAAATTTCTGCTTGTTTCACCATTTAATTATTTGGTCTTTATTTTCATAAATAACACAGGAAAGAGGAAACTTGTTTTCTGCTAGCAAGGAAAACAGGAAGAATTAGCAATATAAACTACATGGTACAAGTGTTAATCTGGCAAAATAACCTCAAAATAATAACCTGAGATGTATTCTGCTATGCAAAGATGCAATTTTCAAAAATGAATATATGAAGTTCTCTCAAGTAGTTTTTTCCTGGGAAAAGAAAGAGGTCATCAACAACCACGTGATTCGATTATAGGGTAGAATTCCAGGATATGAAGCCACATACATCTTTGTCTTTCTGCTTCAAGTTTTGTTATGAAGTCAGGAAGAGGCACACGACCATTCAATGAGTTTATGACTGATTTGTTTTATTTGGACAGCTTTGTGTGTCAGAGAAGAAATTATGGTACCTCCTCAGTTGGACAGAATTGCTGCAAAAATCAGATAAATGGAAATAACTTGCATTTATTTCCATTCTACTTTCATCCAAATCTGATATTCAATGAAAAATTCATATCTATGAGCTGCTTTATAGTACATAAACAATCACACAACACAAAACCCACGAAGAGATTTCACAAAGCCCTCTTTACCAAAACAATTTCACTACGTCACCCTTGTCGTGCCAATGACCCAGTCCTTCAGAGGTCCTGCAGCCACATCACAAATGTTTTCTCACTGATTTAACACGACTAGAAAACTACTATTCACTCCATTGAATGACTGTCACTGAACTAAACAACTTATGGGAGGGGCTTGACAGTGTGGAAACTACAGTAACTGCAAGTACATAGCAGAGCACTTGATGGTGACAGTGGTCCTATGCATATGAAGGGTTTTGCCCTGATTTTAGTTAGAAGCTGCATAAAGACCACAAGTCCTTCCAGTCAAACACAAGCCCTTTTCAGTTACCCCTCCAGTCAACTGGGACCTCCTCAGTAAATGTGAAAATTTTACCCAGCTGGTAAATTTGAAAAGTTTTGGCTTGGTTTTGGTTGTGTTTTTTGGTTTTGTTGTTTGTTTGGTTTGGTTTGCCTTTTTTTTTTTTGGTCACAGTATTTTTTTTGTTGGATTTGTTGTTTGTTTTGTTTTTTTTTTTTTTAATTGCCTCTATGCTTATGTTGAAAATGGAATTTATGAGATGAGGAAATATTCTAATTTATAGCACATGCAGAAATCCTGCTCAGTTTCAGGCCTCTGTGGTTGTGATTCAGAAATTACTTTTAGTCAAAACCAAACACAAACACACTGGGTGCTTAAAGAAACCTCTCCATATAAGCCAAGTGACTAAAACATTTCAAAACGTGTGCTGATTATCTGGAAGCACAGGCAATGGCACTACAAACTTATTCGACACTGCCCTAAAAAATGGGATTTAATGTCAGTTAAAGGTATCAATGGATTAGATCTTCAAGCTCCCTTAGTTTCACATTCAAAATGAAAAGCAATCAGATTTTACTGTGGTAAGTTTACCTTCTCAAAAGAAATCGTCTACTTAACTCATTCAAGCAGACACAAAAGACCATCATAAATTAACAGGTTTTGGCAACAGTCAATGCTGAATACTTATAAAACTATGGCCCACAATAAAATTCTCTGTGCTACTCTATTTCCTGCTTTAGTATCTTTTGGGCAGCCCCATCCTGACTCCTGTTCACCGTTCTACCAGACACTTCTTTCAAATGCTGATCAGACCTTTAAACTTCAGAACAAAACAAAACAAAACAAAAAAGGTGTCCAATGCCATCCTGCAAATTCTAAAGCCAGCTGTCAAAAAGCTTTGTAAAGTGACAAACCATGAAGAATGTTTCTTTACTCTGGGAGCAGATATTCCCACTCAGGAACAGATAAGTACCAATTATACGGAACCAATACAGCCAGTATCGTTCTTGAAACCATCTGTGAGAGTTTTATGGATATCTCTTGTATTCTCTTTTGTCCTGCAATAAAGATCTGTGTGCAGGTCATGTTTTACTTCTTCAGGGATATCTGTTTCCATATTGATTGAAAATTAAAATGGTAATTTATGTCCCATGCTTCCATACTGGACCCTTGCAATGTTTTATTTTATTGATTTCCTGGCATTTCTTTGCATACATTTAACAGCTTATGTAAAACCCTGACAACAAGGTCATTTCAAACAAGCATTCCCAGTTCTGTTCCCTTCAGTTCCCCACAACACCAAATCGTTAGCTTCTAATTAAATTTGGTACATTTGGGTTTTTTTAATCTATAAAAGGTTCTTAAATATTAAGCCAAAATTTCTCTTTGTACTCTGGTGTGTGCCCTGCTTCCCCCATATACCGAAGCCCAGTGAAGTTATTCTTTAAAGGATTGAGCGGTATTTTTTCCCTTCTAAGCTTTTAGCTGCTGTTAACCTTCTATGTCAGACCAACAATTTTTTACAATTAGGTTGACAAACTTTCAGCTTTTAACTCCAGTCTCAGGGCTAATTTATTTGATCTAATGTAAGCTTAATTACCTGGGTTGCTAATTCTGTTAAAAAACCCCAAACCTGAAATGTTGTACCTGGCATGAAAAATCTTCCAAAAGTACACTTTGATAGATGATAATTGTCAAGGCTTTGAGTCTTCTGAGCATATACTGATTTTGGGCTCAAAGGACCAAGATTAAATTATTATCTTTTCAATAGCACAGAGGGCACTTGCAGGACCCACCCCCAGCAAGTGGCTTGGACAAAAACACCTCAGAAAATAAATGCAGAGATGTAAATAGCAGGTGTGAACTGAACACACAGAACTGTCTGCAGAGTGTTTGCCTAAAAGTGATTATGTCAAAAGAGGCTGCTCTGAGCCCCTGTGTTTATAAAGCAGCTGGGTTACACATAAATGTGCATGCACACAGAAGTTGCACTTCACCAGCAATCTTTCCACAATACCTATTTTAGCACTTTTTCTGCTGATAAGAAAAAGCAAAATATTAACACACTTGCCATATACAAATGAAGAATGAAACAGGTGCAAAATGTCATCTCATGCTCTCTTCATGTTATGATATTCAGTAATTCCTAAAATTAGGAGTATGTTGTCATGTCACTATAGTCCTCAGACTCTGAAATTTAGGAATTACTTTTCACATAAGGAACTCTAGCAGAGAAAGTGTGATAAACAATAATTGCATCACTTTTGCATGGCTATAGAACTATTGGATGAAATTTTCTCCTACATATGAGAGCTTGTTGGTGCTCCACGTATGTACTTCAGAAAAGGAAAATGCTCTTCCATGCAATGTATTTTAATACATTACATACCTTTTTATTTAATACTATATAATACATTATTTTATTATATAGTCTTATGCCACACAATACACCATTACTAAATATACCATTCTCAAATGCATTAAGCTTGTAAAGTTAACATCTTTAAAGAGCTCTGCTGACTTCTACCAACTGCTGGACGTTTCAACAGATATGATGAAGGCAACAGATAAACCAAGAAAACACAACAGATTTAATGAATGTTCAGTACTTGGTGGTTAAAATCTTTTCTAGAAACTGCCTATAGACAATAAACAAGTTGAAGCATTAAAAGTTGGTCTGAGAACAAGGCTATATTCAGTGTCCACGGTAAGGATATTAAAAGACAAAAGAGAATCCCCAATCCCTCCTTCAAGAAAGGCTGAATTCCCACTGTTAATAGTTACCAGAATATGACAGGAAGAAGTTGTATGCCAATTACAGAGACCTATATGTGATACAATATGCGGAATACTTTTACAGAAGGAAGATTTTTTTCATTGACCATTTATTTTTTTATGAATTTCACATAATATTTTAAAAATAAGACTAATATATTAAACTGTATTTTAAATAATATTTTTAATGTGTTTACATAACAGCACATACAGTTTTCTTATCTAGATATATTCTTTGTGCTTTCAGTCACTGGATTTAATGAATTCAGCCAACATTTATGGGTCACAGTTCTAACTGTTATTTAAACCAGATGTTCTACTGCTGAAATGACACCTAACCTATGGACTTTGCACACTGATGTGGAATTGTGTGCTTGTATACAAACTGAGGATAGTACTTTGAGATTCCCTTGCAGACACACATTTAATTTAAAACAAAGACTCATAGTATCATATATATCCTAAAATGATAAGAGAAATAGGTAAGAAGAGTTGATAGGTTTACTAATTCATTGTGATTTATCATGGGGAATATAAAGAGCTATTGTCTTGGTTTAATGACAATAAAATCCAAAAAACCCATCTAACAAGTAATGAATAATTGCAATAAAAATTGTCGACAAGAGCAGAAAACAAGTATTTCATAAATAGTAGTTTCTACTGGTTTATGTGCCTGATTTTATAATAGACACCAAGATTCAGTAGTTACTGTTAGAACTATTCATGATAGCTAAGGAAAGTTATTAACCATGACTACGAAATTCCACCTTCATTACTGCATCATAAGGTAAGGTAAAACATGCCAAAACATACTGATAATTTGACAATGTGGAGTTTAAAACGATTTACCACCATCCTGGTGCTTAAGCTGAAGCAAGTATTCATACACTTGGTATAGAAATCCAAATGGGACTAAATCAAATACAAGTTCGGGGATGTTCTCAGTGTTACTTACCTGTGACTAACCATTCACTCATCAACAAAGCCATTTATAATAGATCAACCCTGATTATAAAAAATAAACAAACAAAAATAACCAAAACAACTGAAAAACCCCCTACAAGCTTCAGATAGTCTGTAAGTAAGCCATTTCCCTGTCTTCATTTGTTTGCTTTTAAGACTGGGTCCTAAAAGAGAGAAGTACATAAGCAGAACATTGATTTGGAGTTTGTTTATATGCATAAAGTCTACTTTTTTGCTTGATCATATCTAAGACAAGAAAATGGCAATCAAAAAGGATTCAATTCCAGCAGGAGCTAAAAGAAGATAACAGAAGTATCTACAAAATCTGAAGTCTGGAGACAATGCAGTCTTCAGTCATGAAGATTTACATGTGACCTTGCTAGGTGGACAGATTTGTTTATAGTACAATGAAAAGCAAACTAACAGAAAAAGGAACAGGTTAAAAGAACAACTCCCAAAATATTAGCGTCTGAGATAAGACTGTAGACAAAATGTCACTGAGTGATACAGACTTTTCATTGCATTAAAAGCCACTTCTCATTTATTTAGCAGCTGCTTTGATTAAATAGCATTTAAGACACTGATCAGTCTCAGACGAGACTGTAAGAGCAGATAAAACTAAAATCATTGCAGCAATGCACAGTGCAGCATGCACATCCCACCCCACATGACAACAGCAACCCTACAACTCCCCCATCAGACTTGCACATGCATGAGTCCTTATTAATCAACAGTGAATTAACTGCAAAACAAAGACCTGCTGGGTAATGATTCATCAGGTCAAACTACAATTAGCTTGGCTATCAAGAAGTGTATGGGGTAACTCCACCTAATTTCGTCCATCAGACAAAACTGTAATGCATAATCAATTTCCAATGCAATACAAATTGTTTTATAAGCCCACTTTACAAAACCACGGGAGTCTTATGTTTGAGAGGTAATAACAGATAATGTTCTATAAGGAAGGTTTTATAGCATAAAGGTATCCTAAGCACACAAAGAAACCAAGGATGGGTTGAAGGTACATGGAAGTCTCTGACTGTGACACTGTTTTCTTGATCTGCAAATCCCATGAGATCAGGATGTCCCTACAGCAAGTGCAAACTTCTACCAGAAGGGAATCAAAGTCCCAGATTTACTGCAGTCTAAATACCAAGACAGGCAAAAAGGCAGAGCAACTGTTCCAAATGAACTATGACTCTTGATTCAAAAACAGGACCGACAAAAAGTATAAATGTCATCTGGTCAATAAACATTAGAGGTTAAAAGCTGTAGCCTAATTTAGGAACAGATAACTACTCCTGAAAAGTTCAGGGCTAAGTCACTCCTAAAAAGAAGGAACCAAAACAATGACGTTTAATGCATATCACAGATTCTTCTAACAGATATCCGAGAAATGTACCTCTGGATTTTGACAAAAGAGCAAGAGTTCTCCATCACAATGAAACAGCACAGTGTTAACTCTAATAAACTCCTTGTTAGAAAACGGATATGTTTTAATTTTTCCACTTGCACACCTTTTAAGAAAAAAACAATTACGAAGTACCTAATTATTGTAAAGGATAACCCACAGTTCCTATTAGCTACACACAAACTGCCTAATCACTTTAGGATTCATAATTGTAAATTTTTCATATGACTATTATATCTGCCTGTTATTACAACTCCCTGTTATTACAACTGAGTACAAATTAGAAGGAGAATAGAGCTTCCATACCAGACTTTATGGAGGATTGTAATAAAGATACTTATTGACACTCCCACGCAACAAAAATTGAATGAAAACTAATACCTATGCTGTAAAGTTGAAGCTAAAAAAAAAAATAAATAAATGTCAATCTCCTTATTCCCCATAAAACACTAATGGAGGGTTAAAGAGGCTTGCAAAAGCTTGCATGTGCCGCTAATTAAGACAATTCCTACAACTGTAAATGACAATGCAATTTCTGACTGAGGACCCATTCAAGTAAGTTGTTTTTGGTTTTTTATCAGTTCTATAGCTTACATGACAATTAGTAGTGTCACATTTTAAATTTTATTTACAAAGGGGAAAAAGTTAACATTTATTTTTCAAGCATTACTTGTCTGTTTTCTGAAATATCAACACATGAAGTTAGTGAGAACAACTGATGGGTACTACATCTTGCTGGTTTTTACTATAGGGAATAGCTTATCTGGAATTTTGCTCACTTACAGACACTAAGCTTTTTTCCATGCTAGTCTGCAAACATTTTCAAGTAGTAAAAGATTTTTTTTTTTCTTTTCTACTACATAGTTATAGAACTCCGATCCTTTTGTGAACAATGATTCATTAACCACGCATCCATGTTTTCTTCCAAATGATGTAAGCTCATTCTGTCATGTAATGCTGCAGCTCTCTCTACACCTAAAAACTGTGTTCCAGGATTAGCATGGTAACTCTTTTAAGGTTACACACTCCCTAAGCAAAAATCAATTATAGCAGTAACAGGAGATAATTTTCCACAACACCCTTTTACCATCCCACTTGATTACAGTCAGTTTTATTCACTCCCACTTTCCTCTATAATGCCTTTGAACTACTGGATCCGTTCTGTAACTATACAAAGAGCAACAAATCTGCAAGGAATTTGTAATTATAGTGATGCCTAAGGGTTTGATGTGTATTTTTGATGTGTATTTTTGTGGATTTTTAGAGGGTTTGGTGTGTTTTTTGTGGATCTTTAGAGTTTCAGAAGTATGGGTTTTCTTGCTCACATATTAAGTGGTGTTGGAAGTTACTAAAGTGATTTTCTCACATATTCTCAGGC
>JAWWEW010000166.1:9370891-9388998 GCA_035583185.1 Anabacerthia variegaticeps
AATTAGAAATGGTGATTGGTTATAGGTATCAAATATGTTAATTGTTTGGAAGGGTATAAAAACTGTAACCTTACTGAAGGTGGGGTTCTTCAGGGGTTTTTGGAAGCAGAGATCCTTGTTGAAACAACGTGCGTTTTGTAGGCCCAGAGGAGGCCCGAAGCCTCCGAACTCCCAATAAAGGTATTGTGTATCTTTCTCCATTAACGTTTTGCTGAGTACCTATTTTCCAGGATTTTAGGCATCAATAGGAAGGAGGCAAAAGGTGTTTTCAGAACCAAACAAACTCAGGTAAAGAAACAACCCCTCAAAGCTTCCAGAAGAAAATGAAAGGCTCTCTAACTTCTTTTAATAACACCACTAAAAATCTTTGTATATAAGAGCCCGACATTCTGAAGAGCCATGTGTACTTTTGAGCATTATATTCTGTGTTTAAAATTTAGATTCTGTATATAACTTACTTCCCTGCTAAGTAATAATGATTTTTCCAATTTGTAACTACTGCAAAAGTCTGTCATTTGCTATTATCGTGGCACAGCTTTTCATACACACATATATATGCACACGTGTGTGTATATATATATATCTATATCTCAAATTTCAATAGTTTAAATAAATACAGACAACCTTTTATTCCTTGGCACTACATTGTCTTCACTTAATTTTTTTTTTTTCCTCAATTACTGGCTTTGCAATTGTTTTTTCAGCATGCTTAAGCATTTTTCACATGCAGGAGAAAGATCAGCAGCTGATCTCCAGCACAGGTTCATAATTACGGAGATCAGCAAATAATTAAGCAATATAACCCCTACCTAAGAATGTATGTCAAATTTTGATTCTGATGTTTTTAATGTCAGGTTTCTCATGCTTGGACAGTCTGTTACCCTGATCGGAAATTATCAGGAAATAACTGGAACAACATGTCTTTTTTGTGCTGGTCAGAGCTTTGACCCTCACACGTTAGGAGGGGAATCCCTTTGGAGGGAGGGGCAGTGGGGAATCTTGATTAATTTTCTCTGCTGGCTCAACAGGTATTTTCACCAAGCAAGGAGTATAACACACGTTCCCTGATATGCAGTATGAACTCAGTAACAAGAAGTATTTTGGGTGAAACTGCAATGTCTGCGTTACAGAGACCATTTTCCCAGTAAGACCCTGGGAACACTATGGCTCTAAGGATACACTGTTGGGATCTAGTTCAGAAACGGATTTAACTGAACAAATAATTAAAAGATTAAGAGCAACTCTGTTTATGCTATGGTGAGCCTGAGATTACTACTAGACACCTACGACAAAATGGCAGACAAGCAAGCCAAAATGAACGTTTAAACAGCATGAACACACTTGGAACCACTTAGACAGATCTGTGATCTGTTCAGTTTCATCAAATGTGTACTGTGATTACAGATTACTGTTTGAAAATAACCGGGGGGTAAAGGAATCTGGGGGGAATCCAGAACAGAGAAACGTACCTTTGAAAACTATGAAAACTACGAAAAAACTACCAAATGCAACAATACAAACAGCAGTATCTTCTTTCTATTTAACTCCTGGTTCCAAAGCTGCAGGTAATTTTAAAGGTCCAACGTACATAGGTAAATTCTCAGCCATGCTCAAAAAAAAAAAAAACCCAACAAACAAACCTCTACTATTTACTTATCTCTATAGATACCCACAATTAAACAAACATCTCTTTCCTGAATGGAACGATCAAAATGTTTAAAACAAAACAGAAAAGAAAAAAACTATTTACTGTCTCCAGTACTACTGTCCTTTTTTCAAATTCTTGTATAATTTGAACCAATACTGCAATATGGAAATAATGCCCTGCTTTTTGAGTCCATTATGACAAAGCTTTTCTCTATCACACTAGATCAGTATCTCACATTGACACATACTCTGCCAGACCAGTTAAAATGTCATGTTCTGCTGCTCCATAATACGAACTGATTTAGTGCATAGAGTTGAAAGCTTTTGTAACACACTGAATGATTTATACAATGGACAAACAAACGGACCATTGTTGTAAACTGAAAAAAATTATGTAGACCCAATGATTTCTGCACTGTTTTCTGGTTAGCAAGTCACATGGACACAGCATCAAGTTAGCATGAAAGTAACACCACAGATTTGTGACCAACATTCCCTTACGCATAATTTTCCTCAGCACACAAATACTTTGACAGTGCTTGAACACAAGCCCTTCTATAGTCAGGCAGTTAGTACTATTTAATGGTTGCTAGCTTATTAATTAATCAAATGCTAATTTTAGTTCACCATGTTCTCTCTATAATAACTAAATCAAAATTCTCATTCTCCATCTTTTATTCTGGAGTCCTCAAATATAATCAGCATACAGTCTCGTTGCTGACCTAGCCATGCCCATCAGCCAGCAATGACAACCTTATGCTGGTAACATTACCCACCTTTTTTATGAAGTTGTCAAGATAACGACTGAAATCAACTTTTAACACTTACCAGGGGGTTGGGGGTGAATGCCTGTTTCAGGCTTTTACTAGTAGTTCCCTAACAAGATTAGAAGAAACTAATTTTTAGGATTTGGTCATCCTCACAAGCTCTATTGAGAGATTCACTCACAGTGAGAAATCCAAGCAACAGTTTGAGAAATCCTCCACAAGCAGCCCACTGGGAACGCTCCATCCAGGACAGCCACTGTACATGCACTTCACACATGCACCTCACTACATTACCACCTGAGCAGTGTCAGAAGGGACTTAAAGAGGAAGGGCAGAAGTAAAGGGGCAGCCTGACTCAAGTGCAGCTCCCACGCAGAGATTCATTCTGCAGCATCACAGTGCCAGTGATGCCATCAAATCCAACCCCTTGTTACTTTAGATATTGTATGTATTATTCTAGTTTTTAGTTTTCAAAATCAAAAAAACAAAAAACCTATCAACCAAAACAAATTATCCACATTAGGGACTTTTTTACAAGGAAATTTTAATATTGTCTAACCTTCATGATTTCATTGTATTTTGCTCCAAGAGCACAAGACAGTTACCATGAAAGCTATGATTCGATAACTTGAGTTTTCATGTATTGATTTTTACTTTTTAATTTGTATTTTTGTATCTTTTTACAAAAATGTTTATTTAAAAAGGGTAAGAATAACTTCAAAATTTGTAAATGTTTAATTCCATTTCAATTTATCAGTATTGCCATTTCCACGCAAGGTGTAATGGCTAATTAAAATCACCCAATTTCAACTTGCTGTAAAAAGAAATCCCATGATTTATTGTGGATTTAAAGTTTATGATTTACTAGACAATTTTAGTTTTCCTTCTATTATGTATTATGGCTCTTCTAGCATGGAGTCAGAAGGCCTTGATCAGGACTACTAAAATCAGATGAATAGTGCAGAAAATTTGCATCCCAGCCTCCTAAACTGTGCAGGCTCTGCACTTCCATGGAGTGAACTGCAGCCTTTGCATGTCCCTACCAGGAGAATAAAGCATAATTAAGAAACACAGACTCACAGTTATGCAGAAAACAACATACACCAACAACTTGGTAAGGTCAGGACAAATTTCCTTTCAGATCTAACATCAGAAGAAGACAACAATTAAAAATGCAATAATCTGTGCAGACACTGAATTTCCTATTTGCATTTATTTCAAAGAAAAGACAATGGTAAATACTGTAACACAGTAAGCCCCATTTTTTTTTTTTGTTTGGTTATCTTTCTAGAACATGGTGATCTAATAATCAATTTACATTTAACATTCGGTGCTCCCTCTGAAACTTCCAACACGAGTAAAATAAGCAGACATTTAGTGAAATGTTCAAAATACAAATTTAAAAGCAGCATTTTAAAGCTTGATTTTATATTCGACAATCAATGCTGATAAAAAAGGAAGCATACTTTAAAATAATTTGGTTGTAATACTCGTCAGAGATTTAAAATATACACATTAAATAAAATATTATGGCTCTATTCAGAATTAAAGCTCTGTTGAAAGACACCCAGCTAAAGCTCTTCTGAGTCTCATGGTACTTTTCAGCAGCCACAGTAATGACCTTACACCACAAGGATTTTCTGACAAGTGTTAAAACATCCTCAGTGTATACACTGCCCTATTTGTAGTATTTTTGCGCAGTTACAAGGTTTGGTACACGATCAGCATATTCACAGATCAGAGGCAGCTTGCTAAGCTACACCACAGAGTATTAAGATACATGGGTATCCTCAGGTTTGCTTCCAATGGGAGTTGGTTCTGTGTTAGCCGAGAGTCAAAACATAAGAGAAAGTTACACGTTTACTCCAGGGATGATCACCTTGGAAAACAACAGATGAGCAACATATTTAGCATTAAGATCACAGCAAGTCCTCTCCTGTGGCTAATATAACTTTGGAAGGAACAGCAAAAACCCTACACAGCACCTAGGAGTCATCATTACATATGACAGTCTTTGGGCTTTAAGAGTTTAGTGAGAAGTTAGAAAAAAGGTGTTATTTTGATTCTGCCTTTTGTCCTCTTGCTGCCATTCCACTAGAGGAATTTTACACAGATTAAATATTTTGCTAGCTAATGGTATGCAAGAAGAACCCGCCATCAGGTAGATTTGAAAGCTGGATGTTTTGTAAAAATATAGCCACCTGTACTACAGTCACCATTGAGCTTTAAACAACAGTGAGAACACTGTTGGCTTTCCTTCAAAAACAATCAAAAAAATTGGGTTCAAAAAGAAGAGCTGAGGGAGAGAGGGACAGGGGGAGGGACAACACTGGAAAAAATAAAAGGGTTCTCCTAAGATGAAATTGATTAAATAAGCTCAAATTTTCACTGGTGTCAGTTTTCTTGAGAAAATAAAACTGATTCCCCAAGGGCTTTTGAAGAAAATATCCTCAAGCATTTTATTATTTGCAGTCATTTATTCTTTATTAACAATTTTCAGCATTTCAATTTGAACTATTTTAAAGAATGCAAGGAGTATTTTTTTCCCTATCAGTAAGCACTCAGTGACTCTGAAAGCGTCACCTGATACCCACACTGCACAGACAGTGGCAATTCAAAGAGCTATGGTACGGTGGGTAGCACACCTGAAACGGGAAAGCAAGTACAACAGCTACAGGGCCCATCTGCATGGATGCATCCAACAGGCGCTAACAAGCCTGACTCAGTCTTCAAATACTGCCCCAAATGTAAAACCATTCACATACGTTAAGCTTACTTAAACTCAGTAGACCAAGAATTCATGATCTGAAAAGCATCGCTTTTCAGGCAAGATTGAGGTAAAACAAGAAAAGTTAGCCCCCAAAAAGGCAGATTGTGTGAAGAAAACAATGTATTTAAATAAGCTCTAAAAAGAAGTTAAAAAGAATGCAGTAAAGCTTCCATGATGAAATGGAAATGAATGAGCATTTAACAGGCTTGAACTTCTGCTAAAAAAAGAGTTAGACTGGACCTAAGAAAAGACCTTCAAAGGGAAAGACAAAAGATTAGCCACATGTATTGCCTGGGAACAGTATAAAATCTCCAGTCTGAGAGGTCTTTCACAGCAGGTCAGACAAATAACTGTCAGAAGTCACTGCCTTATTGTGACCACAAATGACATCTCCAGATCCTTCTTGAGCCCATTTTTCCATGATTCTATTAGACATCTTCTAAAGATGAGAGAACTCTAAAATCAGACTCAAAAAATGCCTAACAAATTTACATTTTAAGGATTGGTTGAAGTTGGCTTTATTCCTCAGGGTACATACCACATGTGTTGCTTTTTTATGCCTGTCATCAGTTAAACACCAAAGTGATTCTAATGATATAATCCCCCCTTATTGCCATTGCAAATTCAGTATTAATCAGAGACATTTAAGAGAAATGTTCTCATAATGCTGATCTTTAAAATTTTTCCTCTGGTTCAATGCACACGGACATCTGTAATACTCTGTGACACTGAACCATGATTTTCATTAAATGTATGACAATAATTGCAATTCACATTTCAACTGAAGCAGATGGAGACGCTGGGAATCCTATCCTACTCAGGGTGGCCTTAAAAACAATAAAAAATCTTGAGTGTTTCTTGTCATGATTTCATTACTCAAGAACTTGTAACTTTTTGTCAGAGTACTTATATTCAAGACCTAGAAATCTTGACAAAACCAATTTATTTTATACCATACGCTAGCAGTTAACTCTGCAGTTCTTTCTTTTTCTCTTTGCTCTCTATTCCTCTATGGTTTACAAATGCAAAGAAACCAAAAGCCCTGATGAGTTTGGGTTTGGCTATAATTTTTTATTTATTTTTTTTTTAGTTGAAAATTAACAAGCTCTGCCTTTGAATTTCCCATATATATAAATGAAAATGAAAAACAAAAATAAATTAAAAAAAAGCATGGGGAGGAACCTGTAGAGAAATAGAAAAAGGCTACATATTTAAAAATCAAACTGATTTCCATCCTGCAAAAACAGGAACAAAAGTTATAACCCTATTTTATGGTGCATTTCTCTATTTCCCCAAGATACAAAGCCTTTTAAATACTTAATTTCATATACAAAGTGCCTAGGAAAGCATTGAAAATACATACATATAAAATTTATATATATTATATAGATATTAAACGTAGCAAAAATAAAAATATAAATAACCCTTTAACAACATTCTTCTCTAGACTATGCCAGACACTATATCTGCAATTAATTGAAGTGTGTCCATAGAAAGACAATCTTCGTGCTTTTTTTGTCTCTAAATTGGCTACTGTGGATTGAATTTGCATGAATAATATCAATATTTAAGGGGAAAAAGCCAACCAAATTTCTTCCTTATTTTCTGGAATAGCATCCCTATATATATCCTACAAAACTGAAATCCCTTCAGACCTCATTTTTCCCATCACAGCTGTGCACGTAAATGGCATCATAAACCTGAGGTGCCACATGGGAACGAGCTGTGAACAGCCTGGAAGGGTATCTAAAAATTCTTCAATACTGGCAATCAAAATTCCCCCTCTCTTCCAAATTTTGAAGAAATTCATAGATAGTTGCTTTTTTTGCGCTTGAAACATCTGTACTGCTTTCATGAGCTGCAACTTCAGAAGAGTTCAAAGAAATCGTTCAAAGGCAGTAACACATCCCCTCCCTGTTCCTTCAACAAGCTTGATGTCAAGCAAAAATTCTTTCTCCAACTGTTTACCAAAAATAATCTCCCATGATGTCTACCATAGTAATACTCACTGCAAAACAGACAAGCATTCTTTAACTGTTTTTAAACTTATTTTATAAAGCCTTATAGAGATTCATAGCAGATGCTTGTCTTTCAGGAGCAAGTCCAGGGGTAACGCCTGACTTTGCATTCCTCTGTCATATATCCTTTGAATTTTAATAATTATCCTTTGCATTTTTAACTAACAAGGTATCATTGGCACAGCATAATTATCTTAAGCAGCTTAAGAGTTTGACCTCAGATTTGTATGCTGACTCAAGTAGGAGTGAAGTTATTACTCTAGGCTTCTGACACTGGGCCTCTTCAACTGCGTAATTCTTGTAAAACTGCAGTTTGCTATCTAGCAAAGTAGCTGATGAGACACAAACACAGCCCAAAAGATGTTTCATTAAAACCTTCTGGCATTATCTCTGAATACATTTTATACAAATCGAATTCTTATTATATACTGTTGGCAGGTTGCCTAAAGAGCTCACCGCTCTGCACCAGAGTAACTTCAAGGAACACATTTAAAATTCAAACAATCCATTCGCTTCTAAACAATACCTTAATGGGTACAGGATAAGTACCAGGATATTTATCAATTTAATACAACTCATATAACAGTTTACCTGCCTGTCTGATGTCATATACCGCAGTTTCCATAACATTACATGATCCACACATTTTTGCCTCACTTCCCCTGTTCCTATCTGAGAGAGCAGGAAAGGCTTTCTTTGCAGTGAAGGATAGAGGAAACGTGGTTTGGTTTGTTCTTCTCATTTAACTGAATCTAGAGTTCTGGTGGGTTAAAGTCCCGGTAGTTAGCATTTTGATATAGTTGGCATTTATTTCTATTCAAAGGACTCAATTGCCTAGAGTGTATTTCTTCTCCTTCCAAGGTTTTTGTCCAGCAGATCTTCTGGCAGAATGTCTGCAGATAGGATTAGATTGGAAATGCTATTGCTTTCAGTGTACTTAAAACACTAGCAAGGATGAGAATTTAAATGAGAGATTTCAGATGTCTGCATTATGCACTTCACAAATTCTTTCTTGCCTAAGGGAGGTAAGAAGAACAACAACCCTAACTCATTTCCAAGTTAATTTAAAAGCAAAATTTGATGGCAGAATATTTGCATACGTTAGCTTCAAGACAGATGCAATATATGCCATCAATATTTGCACCCATACATTATAAGGTTTGGTTTTCCTTTCTACAAATACTTTCTGTGTACTATAAAAGCTACATAATCCTTTTTCCACTGGATGCTTTGTAAAGTAAGGGGGAAAAACCCCAATTCTTATAAACAGAATATTCCTTTGCAGGGTAAAGACTTGACCAATTTGGTTTTTTCCAATGTTCAGAATACACCTCTTCAACTTGTGTTTAGTTTCAGACAGCATGTACTAAGTAATAGCTTTCTGTACGTATCACAATTTTATTTTCCTTTAGAATTATGAAAGGAAGCAGTTCAGAGCCAATTTCTTCCATTAATAGATCAACTTTCTTAATGGAAGTTTGCATTTTGTATAGAATGGATTTGAGTCATCTCTATGGAGGAGATGAAATGCCTTGCTAACCTATAAGAACAAGACACAGCTTCAGAAACACATGTAGGCACAAGAAAAGGTGGTGATAACAATGAAAAGTTCCACTAGCTTTAAGTATTCTTGATAGTGAGACGAGAATAAATGCTAGCACAGCCCCGTCCCCTAATCTCCCACTTAGGTGCCAAATCAAGAAACCCAAGAATGATCAGCAGCCTCAAGAAGAAACCTACCTCAGCTGCTGAGCTGGCAACTACATTTCTCACTTCTCTCTACTGAAATTCAAAGTTATAGCCCAGCTTTTGATTCAACCAACTGAAAGGATCATGCCAAACTCAAAGGGAGCTGAATTTGGACTCTTTCTTTTCCAGTCCTCCAGAAGGAGATGACAGTTTACTTAGAGCCTCCAGAAATATTTTTGTTTCAGTCACATTACTGGTTGTTCTAAGAAAGGATACTTCTCTTATGTCTGGGAAATAACTGTGTACATACATAAATGGAAGCATGAACACTGTTTCATTAGAAGCTATTATCTGTTAATTATAGATGTGTGGCTTAAAAAACAGGCAGGGGGATGTGCTAACCCTGTAACTGCATTTTCCTGTACTTTACATTAACTGAAAATATATTTACATTAGTGCGTTTAGTATTCTCAGAAAGAGAAATTAATTCCATGGCTTTACAGTACTCCATTCTGACACAGGTTTAAAACATACTCATTTCCTTAAGCTTCAGCATTAACTTTGGATCCATATCCACACAATTTCTCCTTTTTTTAACTGTTCTTCCTCAAACTCTTTCAAGAATATTAATTTGAAAAAGTGTTTCAAACAAGAAGGAATGGACCAGTAATTTTTTTTTTACTTTTACAGATAGTCACTTAAAACAAATGAATCACAGGTGAATTAAATTAAATTAGAGTGTAATTTAATTATCTGGGCATGTATTTTATGTGTACAGTACTATGACTTTTACCTTATAGCTCCGACTAGAAAAGTGCATCTTCATCATAACCTCAAGCAGGAGTGTAAATTTCATAACTTGAAAAGAAGTGGAACCAGGAAATCATACCGTTAAAAAATATTTTTTTCTGTCAAAGGGATAGTATTAGAAAGTTTGGCCTAGAGGTGCTCAGTAGAAAGCAAAGGAAACCTGAAATACTATGAATACAGACTACAGCAGGCCAACAGAAACTTAAAACTAGCATTAAATACAAAGCTTTGCTTTACTCTGTATTTTTTCACCATTAAACCAATTTATCCTCCCCAAAATAATAAGACTCATAGAAAATTTTCAGAAAATGTTTTGGAGGGATAAATAGGGAATAGATGTTTTTGCAGTGTCTTCTCTGGTGCATAGAGCTGCTTGAATTATGTGAACAGAAACAACAGTAATAAACACTGGTTTACTGCAGTACTCAAAGTTAAGCATATGCTGAAGGGTGAATTTTTGTAAACACACCAAGGGAAACATTTGACATTTGAAATGCAGACTGTTACACTGTTGCATTAAAACTCTCAGCTTACAGATATTTGATAGTAACTGACCTCCACAAGGCTTTTAAATTTGTATATGTATTCTTCAAGCTGAAAGTAATTTCTACTACAGAAGTTACAGTAGACTGAAGAAGGCAACTATCTCACAAATGCAATAATCTAGGGGAAAATACTTTAAAAAAAGCCACTGTAAAATGGAGTGTTTTTACTGCCAAATTAATCAATAATTAAAGTACTCTCACAAGAAGCTTTCTCAAGAGCCTCTATCTTCTGAATCTTAAATTATGAAAGCACGAATCAGATGTTACTGAATACAGCAGTGTTTCATGTGAATATCACATAATACGTTCCTGCACTATTGCACCTGAGTTAAAAGACTCAAACTTTCAATTTAAAAATCTGTTTGTTCTTTATTGAATTCTTATGCCACAGTATCAGACTTGAAGGGGTTTAATTTTAGAGGACTCTTAGAAAAAGGGAAGGGATAACTGAAAACATACTGATTTATATACGCGAAATTTCGTATTCGGAAAAAATAATTTAGTTTTTAATCTGATTTACTAATTCTAATTAAAAGAGCTCAAGGCTTACATGTTGATTACAAAAACTTTCAGATGAAATGGTAAAAATCATCTAAGATTGGATAATACAGAAGAGTCCTACAAGTATCTTGGGCTTCACACCATTTCACCTTGAGGTTCATAAACCATTTTTCTTCACAGTTCGTAACTAAAAACGTTTAAAACAAGAAAGCAGGTATGTGACAGCAAAGACATGAAACCTCTTCCTGTAATTTCAAGGGGCAAGATCTTGAGAGTGAATGCACAGAAGTGCTTTGGGTTTTGAGAGTGTTTTCTGGTTTGGTGGTGGTGGTGTTTTTGTGTCTGGTTTTTTTTTGTTTGTTTGTTTTTAATGAAGGAACAGAAGTATCTAAAACTAGACAAGAAAAGCATGATGTTTTCCAATAAAAGAGAGATGTAGGTAAATTATAGATTTGATCTTACTATTACTTGAGGCAATAATGGTTTTTACTTATTGTTTACTTGCACTACCTGAAGGATATGAACATAGCTGAGCTGATTCTACCCTAGGAATGTGCACTCCATGTGACAGACTTCTCAGCGAGAATTCCAGCTTCCTGACTTCTTATAGGCTGAGTTTTGAACAGGCTCACAATCACAACACTTCAGGCTCACAGGCTATTCCATCTGAGGTAACAGAAACAACCGCATCGCTGAGAGCAACAGCAGGCTTGAAAGCACTGCTGAATAAGCAAGTGATGTAATAATAATGCAATGTGATATCTATATTAGAGTTGCTAAAGAGTTGCTTGACAACTGCTTGGAGCTATGCAACATTTTTCAAGTTCATTTCAGGTTTTCTAAAGTAAACATGAAAGACGGAGGCATTTCCAGACAATCATCTGTGCAACTACGCAAATATAACCTAGATATGTGCTACAACCATGCTTATAAACTGATAATTTTCACAACATGAGGTCTGTTGATTGCCCTTGACATGGAAAATATCTTAAATTTCAAGCTTGGCCCTCCTCCCTCTTTAAAATTTTGTAGCTGTAATGCTATGGTGTCAGCTAAATGCAATAGGTTACCTTTGATGAACCTAACCTTGGAATACTGTCATACCAATGAAATTTTTTTTACTTATTCAATAGTGAATAATTTTCTTGGCTTGCTTTATTTACACGTTGGAATCACTCTGGGAAAGTGCCAGTGTAACAAAAGATGGGGGAACACACAAAATGGAATATCTGGTATTTTAAAACACCTTGGTCAGACTATGAAAGCCTAGGTAACGAATCATGTAACTAAATCAGGGAAATTATATTCTTAGCTTTTTAGATTTTTAACTTACGGTTAAGTGCACATATCATATGCCACACTCAGAATTGTTCTTAAGTCCCATCTGTTTGATCCTTTTCTCTTGGTTTTACTGACAGCAAAGGCTATGCCTGGATAGTTACTACTATACAGAAGACTCACAATAAAACCTTACAGTATATAAACATTTATCCAAAGTGCACTTTCATTAAATGGGGATTCAACCCTTCTGGTCTCATGACAGATTTTAAATAGAGCTGAGAAAAATAATTTTTTGAAGTATACTTTTTTGATGCACTAAACGTAAAAATGGGAAGTCTATGTATAAGAATGAGCAAGATCACCAAGCTCAAAATTCACCAGAACAAGGGCTATGCATCAAAAGTAGATTGTCCTATGAAATCTGAAAACTCTGGGATTGTAACAACAGTAGTGCACTCTGGAAGCATATCTATAACCTGCTGTAATTTGGTCAACTGGAAACGGTCCTTTGTTGACTGTATATTTGTGAGTCTATTCTTTCACTCTTTGTTGTTAATAAACTAATTCAGGCTTGACATTGTTTGCTTCATGAAGGAGAGATAAAGGACAGGAGCACAGGGTATCTCACCCAACATACTCAAATCTATGAAGAGCACACCAGAGTTCATTCCCAAAGCCAAGACTTCCTGTGCATACACAATAGTCTTAATGGCTTCTTTAAGAGAAGAAATTTTAATAGTGTAATCCTCTATCATTTTCTCCCTTTGAAAGTTTTAGCCAATCATTCATCCAGTGTTTTCCAATCCTAACTGGGTAATTAAAAGAAAATGCAGGGAATACAAAGAAAAATGTAGAAACATTCATGGGGAAAAAAAAAAACAAACCAAACCAAACCAAAAAGAAAAAACCACAACCAAAGAAACAAAAAAAAAAAAACCCCAACCAAGCAAAAAGAACAACTCCCCCTCCAAAAAAAAAACACCAAAAAACCCAACCAAACAAAAAAAAAAACCATCCCAAAAACCAAAACACCAAGCTGAAGACAAACTCAAAAAAATCCCAGTGCCACTTGAGATAGGGTCTTTGAAATTAACTTGCATAGGAAAAAAAACCTAAATTTTTTTTAAAGCCTGTATTATGTAAGACCCAGTTAAATGCTGATGTGTTAGTGTTGACTGTGTACTTGATTTGCTCTGTGTAAATTACAAATAAAGGTACCCTCATCATACAGCTTAAATTCTCAAGGTGGCAACAGTGAAAAAATTTCAGCATATGGAGAAGCTAAATATGAAGTTTGCCTACTGTTGACCTTCCCTATCCTTAAAACAAGCTCACATTAAATCATTCGCAAAAATAAATACTGAAGTCACACCTTTAAAATAGCACAAACAACATCCAGCGTATCTTATTTGTTACCTAACCACGCAGGAGAACTCTTGCCAGTTTACATCCCAGGCAGTTTTTCACTAAGAGACAGCGAATAAAATGTTGAAGCTTGAATAAAAATTGAATTATACAATTTGAAACTATAACATATCATCTCCTTCTCTAGTTGTCAATTAAGTTTCTTTAAAAAAAAAAATCCCCTGACTTCAGGACACCTTCTCTGTAGGTCGCTAAGAATGGAAGACACACCCTCCAACCTGCTCATTCCCTGTATTCCCAGTGCACTCCTGCAACATGGCCTCCCCTTGCTCTTTGCCAAGAGTGTCTGTTAGTCCCACTCTCCATAGCTACACGTTCAAACTACATAAGGCACACATCTCACAGACCAGAAACAAGTTATAGAGACAGTGCTCTACAACATCCCCTTGCCAGTGCCAGCACTGACAGCTGGAGACTGACAAGTGCTCATCTCCTCCTATTTTTGAACAACAGCATGATGAATTTTGTAAACTTCTGAAAAGTGTCTGAGCTGCCAGTTCAGTCTGTTTGCATTGACATTATGGTTCATGAGGATAAAAGAGGTCTGGGATCTAACTCCAGGACACATTAATTGCTAGCAAATCCCTCATGTGGGTTTTTTCCTTTATCATCAGCATATTTATCCTTAAACATGTACACACAACCAGAACGACTGCACAACTCCCCAAACATATCATCTACTAACACTTTTTAAACCTGACAAAGTGGAATGAAAGTTTTTTGCTCCATCAAGGTCTTCTATCTGCAGCTGTTCCACATGGCAAATTCCCATTTCAGTAAATTGGTGCTCTGTTCCCGGAACAGATGCAAAATCAAACTCACAATGAGAATAAACAATGCAGCCTGATTCTAAGAACAAAGTATCATTTTGTCTTCATAATTCTGCATTCAAATGATTCTTTTTAATTGCAATGGGAATTCCATACCCTTAGTAAAATTTTTCTTCTTTACTAGTTGGCGGATAAATACAGTACATCAGTATTGTATTTTTCTATATATGTCCATTCTAGCTTTTATTTCTGAGCACTGTTATAGGCTACAGATAGAAAAACACCTGCATCCCACTTATAACAGCACCAGCGCTGACAGAGAGACAAAGGTAAAGATACAGTATTTGAAGGTCAGATTTAAAGGTTTCTCTTCATTAATGACATACATATCATTATAAAAGTGATTCTGAACAAGCTGCTTCTTGCAGCATTGAAGGTCCTTATGCAATTAAACAAAGCAATACAACTAATCACCTTTTAAATTTTAAAATGCACCTTCTTTTGCTATATGAGTTTTATTGCCTTATATATGTCTTATGTTGCACAGTTTGAAGTACCTACTGAAACAAGCAGATGTTTAACTCCCAGAGAACGTGCCACTGACAGAAACCTGCACAAGCAATGCCAATCTGTTAAACACGGAAGCTAACACATCCACAAAGATACCTGTACTTCCCTGTGGAAGGAGAACACAAGAGAAGGTGATGAACAAACTCCACTCTGCTGGAAAAAAATGAATAGTCAACATTCTGGCTTATTTAGTTAATGGGAAAAAGCTTGGATGAAAAAGCTTCTAACTATTAGTCAGACTGCACTATCAGAATCACAGCAAATAAACAAGAATTTGGCAAAGGCAGACAATGGGAAAGATCTTGAAAGTCAAAGAAACAAACAAAAAAAGCAAGTAGCTCTTATTTAGCTAGTAAGTTTACCAGCCTAATTAAAAATTCTCACATATATTAATTTTCTCTGCTGTTAATTTGAATCCCTTTTGTCTAGTTTGAATATTCTGACAATGAAAAACACTTAAATATTGGAGTGATATAATTCCCTTAACAGCTCATGACATTTCTAAAGAGGACCAAAAACCACACCTGCTTTGAGGGAAAAAAAAGAACAAACAAAAAACCACCAAACCTGTGAAGTGTTATGATGGAAGTAGAAATATAGATCAATTTTCCATAATAAATTGCTCATATTTAATTTAAGCGTGCCATAAGAACACATAAAATAAAGAAAGGAAATGAATGCTCACTGAAACATATTCAACTGAATTGGAAACATTACCAGCATAGGATTAAAAATGGAAATCTCAGGAATAGTCTTCTGATGACAAGCAGAGTTTCACCAATCTTTACATAAAAATACTTCCACTTTCAAACAAGGAACATATGATTTTTTGACTTTTTTTCTACTTTCAGTGGGATTTAGCAGCTCAAGGCTCAGATCCTTCAGGAAAGATCCTTCTGAATGTCTTAGGCACATTTTATTATTTAACAATTCCCTATATATTTAGATGTTCAGTTTAGAATTGAGTGTCTTCAACTGACCTTCTGTATGCCATAGACAATATCTTCGGAGGGAATTAAAACATCACAAGTACAGGTTTTCATTTTGGACTATTTCTATTTAAAAGACTGATTGCATAGTTCAGATTCTTTTCATATATTATAATCTTTAGGAAGATGTTACAGTATTCCTTCTGTCTATCACTTCTTTCTATTGGCCACTACAGCTACAGTAATTATCTTGAGTGATCCAATTTTCTTTTAAACACATTCCAGATGCCCACACCTAATAACAGAAAGGAGTATAAACCTGTACAACAGCTATATTGTTATTACAATCTACTTTATTTTTAATTACTTAAACTTAAGAAACCCTTATTCCTAAAAGTATTAGCCTTTCCTCTCTCTCAATGAACAGTGCACACAGCAATTGTCCGAGCTCTACTTAAGAGTACCCAAAAGAGGGGAACACTTACAGTATGTAGAGGAACAAAAGATTTCTATATGCCAAAAAAGCCAAAGTGAAACATCAATCCTTACATGTTTATATAAATTGAAAATATTGAAGATTTTTCTTACCTATAAAAAGATCAAAGTGTCACTTCTTGTATTTCCATATTTCTATTTATAAGTATTACAGACTAGTAAAATACTCATCAGCTCTGAGGGATGCAGTCAAATTGGAGACAAATTCCATTGCTTCCTAACATTCTCTGTCTGAACACTTACTTTTTTCCTAATGCTACCTCCACCCTTGGCCAGAACACTCTTTTTGGAACTTCTTCCCAAATGACTTACCGGCAGTGTTTATGTGATCCTGTTAAGGTTTCAATCACAAAGCATTCCCCTTCATTGAGACAATATGCAAGATCCTTGTCTTTGCATGGCTTAAAGTGCTCAGATCGCTCAGTGGAATACGTTGTAGTATCTGTGGAGTAAATAAAAGGGAGAAAAATGCTGTAAGGCAAAATATTGGATATTCTTACAGTATGTTAAATGTATTTGATCAAATTGGTCTCAGTAACATCAACTGACCAAGAAAGACTAATCCACTGAAAGCAAAAGCACAGGGCACACAAACCTCAATGTGACTGCAATACTGTTCACAGTCAGGTTTCTTAAACAAATCACAAGAGAATGCTTATATTTAGAAATATCTACAGAAAAACCAACTAGACTGCAACAAAGTTGGAGTATACTTTTAACTACTTCCAATTTCCAAAGCATCCCTTCTAAAATGTAGAGGCACCTACTTTGTATCCGTTAACCAGGACATTTTCATATTAATAAGCTGAGATACCGTTCTTAAATAAGATGAATTTTTTTCTTGAAAAATGAGTCAAAGTAGTTATTATAGCGTTTATGTATATATATATACGTAAAATCTACATAAAACACACTAAAATGAAGGGGGAAGGGAGAAACAAAAACCAAAAAAGCCAAGTACTCAAGGTCAATGCTAATTTGGTTCACCACTCACAAAAATTGACCTAAAGTGTAAACACAAGCAATGTAGTACAGATCGTGTGATTTCAGGTATGTCATCTGTACATTTCTAGAGGTCCATCTGAACACCCCCAAAACACAGTTACAAGGCTTGACTACAGGTTGAATTGTTGGCTGTATCTTTGCAATATATAGTTAGATAATTAGATTTGAATAGGCTGACAGCATGCCACGGTGAGCTATCATTCTTGTCTTCAAATAAATTTCTTTAACCTTTCCAATCCAGTTGGATTAATCAACAGTAAGTGAAATTTTCCGAGGAAGATGTTTGACTGACAGATATTTTAATTTTTCTTCACTAAGACAAGGTTTTTTCCTAATGAAGTGTGATTTTTCAGAGTAGATGATGATTTCCACAGAGCCACGGTTCAATCTTGATATTCAATCTTAATTGAAAAAGTTTAAATTCCTAATCACTTTGAGGGATTTAATATATATTGAATAGCAAGAGAATATTTCATTGTATACCATACAGACTACCACAAAATATTACTTTGCCTTTCATTAAAGAAACGAAGCAATGCTCAATAGACAGAGAACCTTGCAAACTCAAAATTATACCAACACATCAACTTCCTATTGAATTACGGGTAAAAAGCAAGTGAATATCTACCAAGGTAACATCAAAGTTGAAAACCAAAACATTGAACTGCAAAACACCTGTAAGTGTGGTTCTGCAAGGAAATTCAGATAATTCTAAAAATCTCTGAAAGTAACTTTGTTTAATTCTTAGCATATTTTTAATAAAACACTGCTACAAGTTTTTCTTGTATACAGACTAAGTGACAGAAGAATAACAGAATACATTTGCAAAGAAGAAGAAAATCTGCACCCTACTCTTTGTATACAACACCCTGGGGGGGGGGGGGG
>JAWWEW010000166.1:9389008-9421057 GCA_035583185.1 Anabacerthia variegaticeps
CCGGCCCCCCCCCCCCCCCCCCCCAAGAGAAAATACTGTAGTTCAATGTTTTCACTGCAGACAATAAAAACCCTGGAAATACACTCTAACACAGTCTCACTTCAAATATTTTCATAAATTCAGAATGAAAGGCCACACCATTTTCCCCCATGACAGCACTTACAAGAAGTTGCATGCTATATAGAAGCTATTCTGTTTTTAATGATGGCAAGCAAACCCTCAACTGAAATGTACCAAGCTGAATTTTCAGATAATACAAGATGCAGAGAGTTACAAGCACCTCACTGTTGATCCTTCAAGAATGATCAGGGTTTGATGTAACAAAAACATAGAAAAATGGTAGCCTAGTTACTTTTTAAGGTCAGTTTTACACAGGAGCAGCTAAATGACCATTTAAAACTTGATGATGATAATAATAACAAAAAAATCTATATAAACATGAGTAATCAGTTATACTTCTACCCGGTTTAAATAAGGAAAACTGAAGATAATGTTATTTGAAGTACTTGTGATAATTACAAAAGGTAACTAAAACTGTTTGATGAGCAAAGACTCAACTTGATCCAGCTTTAGAGAACAGAACATTTGTATTTGTCAGCCTGCTCTGAAGAAACAATCCGTGCAAATACCTTTCTGAAGGCACCTACAGTACAGACCAAAGTAATCTGAGGCATCCCCAAAGGACAAGAGTGAAACGAGAGAGACCGGCAGTATGACAGTGTGTCTTTGAGATAGTGACATACTGAATTCTCAGAGCATGGTGGCTGAAGTACAGGATACTCCTATCACAATTAAATACCTTGTCAAGGTCAGCATTTTAAACTTTTAGATTAAATATAATCTTTAGAAGTCTTGTTCTATTTTAATTACTTCTCTGTTAAATATTAATCAACTTTTCTGCTTTATTTATAAACAGGCATAAATTGTGATACTTCATTTTATCCACTTGGACATGATCTCAAGTTTTTCGCTTTCAGTTTTGGGTTCTGTCTTTCACCTTTCAGATTAAGCATAACAGTTGTAGACAATGATGCTGGTGGCTTCTTATGACAGCCCTGGACTGCACTCCTTATGTTGAAACAATGTGGCTGGGAGTCTTTGGTTTGTTGGTTGGGTTTTTTTGTTTGTTTGCTTGTTTGGTTTTTTACATCAAATCTTATCAAGACATCAGTCTTATCAATTTTCAGTAAAGTCTAACCATGTTAATGTACATGGACACCATGCTCAGCTCACTGTACACAAATCTCCAGTCTGCAGAGATCAGATGTTGGAGCTCCAAAGGTCGTTCCCAACATTCAAAAGCTGTGTCCCTGATTGATACCCTGGATATCCCTAGAGCTGTTTGGTACTTTCTGCTGGATACACTCTGGTACAGGATATGTGAGTTTTGTGAAAAGTTACTATCCTGCTGTTACTTCACACTGCATTCATGAGGAACCAACACTGCTACAGCTTCATTAAATTTTAATACAAACAAAATCTTAAAACTTGTTCTAAATAATACAGAAAGAACAAAATAACAGAAAATACTGCAGAGACTAGAGAGTTTTCGCAATTCTTTTTCTAATAAATAATAAATCCTATTTTTTGTTGGTCGGTTTCTGTTTTGTTTTGGTTTTGGGGGGTTTTCCTATTCCTAAACAAATACTGAATTGACTTTTCCACAGCAGAATTGTGCTTCATAGCTCCAGAAACCTGGCAAATAAACAATATTCCACTGTGATATTTGACTTTTTAAGTTTAGGTTTTGTTTTGTTTTTTGTTTGTTGGTTTGTTTTGTTTTTGGTTTGGTTTTTTTTAAAGAATTGATAAAATCAAGGCATTCACAAATTTGCTAGTATAGCTCCATAATTTATTTTTAGTCTTTGAACATAGGCAACATACCCAAATGTTTACAGGTAACAAAAGGGAATTTCCTTTAAGCATTCACATGTCCTTGAATTCCGTATGTATTCTTTAAGGTCCATTTTCTTTTTGTTTTAATTACCATATGTCCCCGTGTTTCAGGCAAAAGCAGCAGGGCCTATTGATTTCAGCCATGATCTCTCCAACTAAATGGAAATAAAGAAATTCTAGGCACTCTCACTCTGTTTTTCTTGCCTTGCCATAGCAGCCAAGGTTTATGCATGATTCTCATACTTCAGAAATTGATATACCATTGCCAGCTCTCAGATACTACTAGTTAACAAGAATTCAGTTCACATTTCAAAGGAAGGCTTCAAGATATTTTATTTATAAGCATGGAGTTGGTTTTAAAAAATGCCATCTTTGGGAATGTTGAATAAAAATCAGCAGGGAGTTTACAGATTTTTTTTTTTTGTAAAGGTCTAAAACTTGGTCTAGATAAAGTGTTAGTGAATTTGTATTCTTGTCTCATTAATATATTTCATCATATTTACACCAGCACAGGATGGCTTATTATAACTCATTTATTTAATGATCTTCAAGGCATGATATGGTTACTAGAAACACTATCTGCTCCTTCAAGGCTAAATGTTTTATTGTTTTCATTAGTATGCGCTGATATTGATAAACCTGCAACTACCAAGTAACGATGCAGGAAAAGAGAAAATACGAGATTTAAAATATCCTAGTAAACAGGGGCATTCACAATGGCTGTTTCTGCACACGCTGCAGCAGAAGCCACTCCCATCCATCACACCCATCCTGCAGCATTCTGATTTCAGAAAGGGATTTTTCTGGTTACATCTCAAACAGAGCAAGTTTACCTTGCTAGCTTTACATGATACTCACACTGTATTGGCCTCACTGTAAGCATTTTTTTCAGACAGACAGCACTAGCTGCTATAGGGAGAGTGACAAAAATGACCCAGGAGAAGAGATGAAAAGACCCCACTGAAATTTCTCAAGTCACTAGTGACAGGCATCCAAATTCTGTAGCTACATAGTAACCTTAACTTATTAACTCGCTTGTCAAGTAATTGGTGCATTACCACAGAAGAACATAAGAACACATTTAATTTAATTTAATTCCAGAGCTTGCACACTCAAAGATTTTTTAAAAATACTACATTTTTAAATGGCAATACATGGGTATTACCAGCTTTATAGATTTATTATAGACAGAAACTGTCTTTTCCTTTATCTTTTTATCCATTTATACCTGATCATTTCTCAGAGAACCATTGCTTACTGAGGCACAAAAAAAGCAAGATGTTTATTTTAAAGTACTAATCCAATTTTTAAATACAGTGTAAACAGTGAGCCAGTTACAAACAACTGAACTTCCTCTGACAATGTAAGCACAATTACCAAAAAAATACCTTCTCCAAAGAACACAACGTTTTTCACAATGTCTTCTTGCATCACTACTGCATTCTATAAAGACGGCAACATAAAAGGTCAGTTAATAGCATATAGGGAGCTAAATTTTATGTTCTGTTAAGTCAATGGCAAAATATTTACAATGACTTGGTATAACTAGGGCTCCCTGCAGAAACTTACACACAAAATAGTTAATGTATTGCTTTGTTTACAAACAATACAGTTAATCTTTAAAAATATAAAACCTAAAATACTTAGTTCTGTCCATTTAAAAGTATCGAAAGGGTGGGTAGGGGGAAAAGATAACAAGTTCTAGCAAGATAGTCATTAAGGGAGAAGGAGGGGAAAACTTAAATGTTTACTTGCAAGTGTTTGTTATGATTTAGTCTTAGCTGACAGTAACTCTTTCTTAAGTTGTCAGTCTCTGTTAAGTGAACGTTGCAGACATAGCCATTTTGAATGGCAAAGCAGAGATCTTGCTTTGTCTGTGCTAACTGAACAGTAGTTGGCCTTAGCCACAGGAGACTGCTGGAATAAAAATTCTAGTAATAAATTAGTAGAATTAAAAAGATAAAACTTCAGGTTTTTAAAATAATAACAGGTTTCTTGTTCTAAACTTTAATTTTTGCATGCATTTATCCATGATTAAAACTAAAAGCTTAATTAAAAATATGAAAAATATTTTATTACATTTACAGAGACAGTTTTGCATAAACTAGCAATAGAGTTATGAATGCAGATACTCCAAGAAGCTGCCCCTTAGCCATTTTTTGCCCAGAGACAATTTTATTTAATCCAATAACACTTTAAAGGCTTTGATTGCATTGTGATATAAAGCAAAATTGTGCTATAGTTATGGGACTTGTTGGAGCTTTTCTATTATCCCTCAGATTCAAATGAACAAATCAGTATAATTTAGCAAGAAACTGATAAAGCAGCTGATGCATCAAAACAGTGTCATTTACACCAGTTGGCTTCCCAGTCAGATTGTGAGGATAGCTGAAATTCTCATTGAGACAAGGCACAAATGTTTTTCCTTTGTATTAAATTCAGAGGATTATATAAGAAAGCTCATGTGGTATTAACTCAACCACAGCCCATTTCTATGAAATATTTATCTGTTGGTACAAACAAGTACATCCTTAAACAGACTGCTTTCCTCCCCACACCACCAGAATGCAGCATCACATGCACAACCTCTTAGAAACAACAGCCAAGCTCCAGAAGAAATTAAAGAGCGAAAGTTCTCTCTCCAGAAATCAGCACAAGCTCCACAGCTGTCAGCAACTCCTACATTAATTCTTTGTGTGACCTTGTTCCAGAAACAAATGTTGCTCATATTTTCTAAATGTTTTAGTAGTTTGAAATCACAATACACAAGTACTAATACATGTCTTGAAAAAAAAAATTCATTAAAGGATTTTCAAGTTACTAGTGCATTATTACCAAATATCATGTGCTCTTAGAGAACTTCTTGCTTGTTGCAAAACTCTTACATAAAAAAAGTATCCCTTTGCTTTCATGACTTTACAGAAAAAAATTCAAATCAAGCAACCACTATTTCTAAAAACAATGTACAAAAATATGCCCACCTAACGGTATCTCGCAAGTGAAACTCAAAGGCAGAAAAGGAAATAATGCTGGCATCACTTTGAAATGTATTATCTGATCATATCTGTCAGAAGTCAAATACTGAACCCTGAACACCACTGAAATTCATCAGAATTGTACATCAGAGGCTGCATCCTTCTGTACAGCTCCAACTGAAACCAGTGAAAGCCGAACAAACGCTAGATGAGTCGGGAGAGAGCCCCACAGGACACAAAAGGCCAAGGTCTTTCAGCAGTTCAATGTCTAGGAGCCAAAGAACAGCAGTGACTAAAACTCTAAAAGGTTTTAGCATTCAAAGTGAAGAGTTATATTGAAAATTGAATGGTAACAGTTCTGATGGGCACTCTAGGTGCAGAGTGCTTTTGCCAATCAGAAATGTATTCCGTTGTGCTTCAGTAGGGCTTATTAATTGATCTAAAGAAATTACTGGAGGAATTCAGTGAAAAAGAAGCATATTCAAGATTGTGCCAAAAGTGGATTCATCACCCACACCGTGGTTTTTCTCTCCTTTGACCTCAGCACTCAATGTACTGATGTCTCATCTC
The DNA here is from genome assembly GCA_035583185.1 of Anabacerthia variegaticeps. Taxonomy (NCBI): domain Eukaryota; kingdom Metazoa; phylum Chordata; class Aves; order Passeriformes; family Furnariidae; genus Anabacerthia; species Anabacerthia variegaticeps. The sequence goes on from JAWWEW010000166.1 coordinate 9,394,450, forward strand.
TGGAGACACCAAAAGCCCTTGAGATTGGATGGCACCGCTGAACCAAAAAGGGCCACCTTTTGGGGATGTGAAAATAGCTCTAGGAAATAGTCTCCAATAGATGGAGAAACTTAAATACTGTTAAATGAAGTGATATTGCAGCACAAAAGCAAAATAGTAAACTAAATTTAAAAAAAAAATAAAAAAAACAACAACAAAAAAACAAGCACCCAAAAAAAAACCCAAAACAACAAACCTAGACTTCCAGGAGTGCTAGCAAAATTTTCAGGGGCACAGGGGGACAGTCACACACCCAAAACCTGAACAATTCTGCAAGGGCTAAAAGATGCTAGAAGAAAGCAAGTATAGCACACATCTGTGATGTTTGCAATCACCAGGGCACTGAAACAAAAAAAAACAAACACCAAAACAAAAATCATCCACCTCAAACAAAACCTAGTGAATCAAATCAAGAAGAAGGAAATATAAGAAAATACAAGAAGGGCAATGACCTAAATAACTCTATATTCCTACAACCTTAAGTATAAAAGTGGTGTTACAATTAGTATTCCATGCAGTAATAGTCCTCCAAATCTTTTTTTTCTTAAATCACAGCTGTCTTCTTTCTCCTTCTGCCTGTGAAGCATCATGTGGGAGTGGGACTTTAGATGCAAGGACCAGAGGAGAACAAGGTGATGATAGAAACCTTAGATCTTGAAGGTAAATATTCCTGTTTAGTACATAGAAGGGGTTTTAGCTTCCCCAGCTATTGCTAAAGAAAGAAATGCTAAAATTGATAATGAAAGCCTCATCACTAATGATACGTGACAAGTGTTCTCACTGAACATCAACACTTTTTAAATCACAGATCTGTAATAATCTGTATTTGCATATCTTTATATACACTATGATATATGAAAGTTCTGGAAACAGAGTCCTGTGTGATTTTATAAATTTTTATAGTAAGCAGTAGCACAGGGGAATCGCAGCCCTGTGGCTACAGAGCAGGGAAACTGGTCACTAACACTCCTGACAAGGCTGAGGTTACCTGGGCCGATCTTTGTGCTATGGTTTACAGTCTTCCAGCTGATTTACCATTTTTCCTGAAGTTGGACAGGAATTATCCAGCACTCTGTTTTCAATATTTAATTAATCACTTCTTACAGTCACTGTCAAAGTACCGTAGGCTAAAATACCTAATGGAATAAATACCTAATGGAATAAAAGATACCTAATGGAATAAAAGAATGATACTAGTTATATAGGGCAACACTAAACTCTTTAATGTAAAAATATTAATTATCAAGAAGCCCTGAGCAGGTTGGCTGATTGGCAGTGTGACGCTCTTTCTCCAAGGAACTGAATTAGGTCATACAACATATTGAATAGAAAGAAAGGAAATAAGAAATGCAATTTTAACTCTAAGTCTGTGCATATTTCTAAGGCATGCAATCAAACTTATTCACTGCTGCATTTGTAAGTTTGACATCCTTCTTGCGTGGACATGCAAAGTCAGGCTATGAAACATTAACATTACTCTCAACATTTTCTTTCATAAAGAAACCCACATATTCAACATTATACTTTATTTCTTAATCTCATTTTCCTCACTTTGATTCATATAATTCAGTCTTCCAGAACAGAAAGGGGACAGACATGAAAAGGTAAAGTATCTTGGCAACAGTTCCCTCAGTCTGTACTGCTCTGGTCTCACGTATGGATTACCTCACAATGTTTCTCTTGTTCTCTTTCTCTGGTAAGGAGAACACTTTTCCACGTGTTTCCATCATGGCATTGTAAGAAGTGCACATGCTGCAAATACCTTTGACCTACTACCAGCACACAACAAACTGCTCAGCTTTTCTAATTTCTAATACAAGTAATTAGGTAGATCACATATAGCTTTTTAATTTAAATCCACACTGCTTCAGCACAGCAAGGAGTCAGTGAACGGTTGTAAGAAAGAGCCAGATAATGAGGTTCTCTTGTGGGCTACTACAGCTTCAGAAACTAGACTTCAGTAAGTAAAACCCAAGTCAGCTCTGATTTTGACTAAATATGTCAAAGGTGTAATAGCTAATACCACATCTCTACAAATATTCTGTAATATTTCACATAATAATATAAACATTTTTCTATCTCATGAATTGTTGGCCTTTGACTCACATTCAAATGACATTTAGTTGCATCCCCCTCTGGTATTTGATTTAACGCAAAAGCATGAGTTCAACACCCATGATGATACAAATCTAAGTCACTGCCTAACAACTGAGATGGATTTTTCTGGTAAATACTCTGAAATTGAGACTATTATGTTGCTGCAAAAATAGTTTAAAATACTTAAAACTTCTTGGTTTAGCTGCTTATTATTAAAGACCACACAGCCTTAGTGCAATAAACCAATATACATACAGCCTTGCTGACTGTGAACAAAGGAGCAAAGGGAAGAGAAGACCTGGAGTTTGCAGCTATAAAAAAAAAAAAAAAAAAATCAAACTTTTGTAGAGACACTCTGGAATCTCTCATGGGACCATGGCCACTACAAACAATATGTTGTTGGGGTTCCTGTTTTTCCCTTCCTGTTTTCCACAAGCCACAGCACTCTGTACAGTTGCATTTGGAAGCACCCAAATGCTCCTGCTTCCAGTGTGCCCCACAGTTCTAATTTGTAACCTGTCAGTTTACCCACCCCAAGTCAAGTATCAGAGGTCTCATATGTTGTTGACTCAGGGCTTGATTATCAAGTTTAATGAGATGTAATTATTAGTTAAAATCTGCATTTTCCATTGCAATGCATTTAGTTCATTAATTTAAATGCTATATTAAAAGTTAATTTATATTTTCTTCCCACAGTGCAGGTGGTTTAGAGCATGGCTGACTGGCAGGCAAGAGAAACAGCTCTTTTATACAATGCTACTGAGATTATAAAGTATCAGAAACTTAATTAACATGAAAACTAGCTACCAAAAGGAAAGCTAACTTACCTGCCAACCCCATTTAGTAATCTCTACAGCAGCTATATCCTGCCACAATCATCAAGAGAGGACATATAAATCATCTTCCAACACTGACAAGCTAGTAAATGAGTACATTATCATGGTCACTCGTCTCTATGTTGATTTCAAGTCCTACTAAGTCCTTCTGAGACCTGAGCACCAGAAGCAGACAGAGCACTCAAGCCTTAGTGTCTGCATTTATTCTGTGACTTATAAAGAAACCTAACACTCTACCATCCACTCCTTTTCTAATAATTCCTTCCTCGTTGGAGCTGTATTACATATTGTATACAAACTCCCAGACAAAATCAACATCGACTGCCAGAGAGTTGTGATTATCATCAGCTATTTCACTTCCAGGCGCCTGTGGTACAAGACAACAGCTGAGTTGCTGGTAGCATTGCATCTCACAGGCAATTCCAGCTTCCAGGGCATTTTGGGGTTATGGTTATTTCTGGGCATTGTATTTTTCATCATTAATCAGTTTTGAGCAACTGAAAAATTACTGTAGGCAAGCATAGTGCTATGCAGTAAATATACTCTTGCTCCTGTTTTTACAGTACAATCTGCTTATTTTGGTACAAGTTATGATGTTTTGGTTTTACATAACTCAGTCAGCCTTTACAGTGCACTCTTCAACAAAACAGTTGTGAAAGCTCTGATTAAAACCATTCCAGCAATTACTTAACTCTATTGAAGATCACAAAGAAAAAATGTCCCTGAGAACAAAGACTAACTAGAATTTTGAAGTTCTCAAAAATAATCAGGTTAATTTTCTATTCTAATGACTAAAATACTGTATGTCTTATGCTTTGCCTCCCCTCCTTTTTAACTTTTAAGGAAAAATATTTTATATTCTTTTCAAAGCTTACAAAAAAAAAAAAAAATTAAAAAACCAAACAAAACACAACACCCCTCCAATTTTGTGTACCTGAATAAGCAGTGTAATTGAGCGCAAAATAAATTAAATAGTCAGTTTTACCCTCCAATGCACAGCAAACACAGAAAACATGAGGTCTGCAGGGTGGGCTTCTAGCAGTTTAAACTAGAATGAAAACAGCATGACAGAAAAAAGACACCACTACTTGCAGGTCAATAAGGGTAAAGTCGACGTTAAAATATCATCAACAAATTTGCACTGTTGCAATATTTTTATTATATTCACTATTTTCCTCTATTTCACATTACAAAAAGAAAAGAATGAAACATCTGTAGCAGCTTCTTGCTCCAAGAAGCAGTAAGATGCAGTCTCATCCTTCAGTTCTCTCCACTCTGCAATTAATTGGTTTAGATAATACAGACTAAGCATAATTGCAGCAATCATCTTTTAGCTAAACTCTCTTTGCAAAAAAAGAGCCTCAAAATAGAAAACAAAAGTCTTCCTTAGCTTTCCTATACTGCTGAATCAAATACATGTTAACCTAGGTTGTCTATCAGTGTTAGCTGGCAAAGAACATGAAACTTCCCATATTGAAGCTGCATCCTTGCTTTCTTACTCAGATTAATTCAGTATATAATTGAAACCGAAATATCTCCTACCTTTCCCCATGAGAAATTTGGGCAATATCACAAGCACTTTGTGTCTCACTGTACCAGTCTGATGGTCGCAAAGCAGTCAGCTTTGCACTGCTAAACAAAACAGCTTGAGGTTCAACAAATCAGCAGTGTTGGCATCTGATATAGCTAAAGTAAGGGGGAGGAGAGTCATTGTGAGATGTCACTGACAACTTCATTTCCACTTTTGTGCAAATTAAATATAGGCTGGGGCACTGAAATGGAACATAATTAGACATAAAAAGTAGGACTGCAGGCTCTGGTTGACTGAAGGTATTAGTGCAGTAAAGAAAAAGTCAATTAAACTAGTAGTTTAACTTATAAACTGCAGCATTAATAATCCTAATAGAACTACAAAACAACAACGGAAGTCCAGTTCTGGAAATGTAACACCGAGCACCTCCAGTGGTAGCCTAATTGCATTATAAAATCTCTCAATCAGAAAACACCTCACATACATTGTTCTAGTGCCACTGCAGTGGAGAAAAACATACAGAGAAGCAACAGCTGTGATCACTGAAATATGAAAATACAACATGAGCGATTAACAACTAAGAAAAGATAACAGAAAAATGCATTATACTCTTTTGATGGCGTATAATTCTTTAATGCTTTTACATACAACATAGCAGCCAAAACTGAGTAACTGTTCGAACTTACACATCTTTCAACCTGCTAACCAGAGTAATAAGCACAATATTTCAAAATCATTACTGTGTTAGGTTATTTTTAATGACATTTTATAACTAGTAAGAGATTTATTGTCTACTCAGAAGCTGCCCAATAGGCAGCTAATGCATCATTGCTGCATCTGTCTCTGAATTTGTCATGTTACAAAGTTGACTCAGACAGGAATGTTGTGCCAGAAGATCTTTGGCAGCCACAGCAAAAATCCTAGTAATATCCCCTCTGGAGAGCACAAGTGCTACTCTTGGAAGGGTGGAAAAGGCCAAGAAAAAATAAATCAGTCGATAAATCAAATAAGCTGGTTTTAAAACGCTTCAGTAATCATTGTCAGAAGTTTACAGGAGATGAACCCTATCACTGATCAGTTCTTCTAACAGCATCCAATTTCAGGTTTATGGAAAGACGTCAAAAATACTTAGTCATTACAGTATTTCGCTCCCTCCTCTTCCAATGAATGGTTAACTTTTGACTTTTGTTTTCCCAGTCATGCTGGCTTTTAAATTATTCTCATGTAATGTTGCACAGGTTGCAGATATATATGAATATATACGTAAGTATTTGAGGTTTTAAATAATGGGGAAACTGGATTCAAACAGTGGTTCTTTGCAGCAATATTTCACCTAGCTCATACTTGAAGAAGGTTCAAGTGTGATGTTTAACTGGAAAGATAAGACACAAGTGTCTGCCCTAATCAAGATGCATTTGCTTCTTAGCCATTCCCAAGAAAACATGAAGATAATTTCATTTACAAACTATCTGCCCTACTGTTCTCCATGTAAAATGTTCCAGAGCAAAGGCTGATTTATTTATTCTTCCTTTCTTATTCCACACCCTTTCCTGGTGTCCTTGGTCAGAGCTTGCACAAATAAATCAATCAGGCGCTAAAGCATAATTTCTCCAAATGTATGTATGACACAGAGCAGCAGGTTTTAAAAGGAACATAGAATATGAGACAGAATAAGGAAAGTGAGGAAGACAACTAACAAACAAAAATGCTGAAAATTCAGGATGCCCAAAAAACCCCTGCTCACACAGTTAAAAGGTCCCTTCACGAGAGAAACGCTGAGAATTCAAAAAACCCCACCTAATGTCTGTATGTAAGCCTCCTTTTTACACAGCAAAAATGTAACTTGGATGAGCTCAAGGCTGAACAAGTATAACTCATTAAATGGGGTACATTAAGTTTGCAAATAGCAGCAGGTATATTCAGTATTTATTTACATTATTTATGCAGTTTTATCTACATACAAGTATCATTGTTGAAACTTCCACTTAATCTGCTTTAAACTGGGGTATAAGTGTGCCACTGCCTTCTCTCCAGTGAGATCTACGTCAAGCCAAGGTTACCAACATTACTTGTTAAAAGGGCAAAAGTACCCAACATTTAACCCAAGATTATTTTTGCATCGCCTCAGTTTTCAGTTTCTTTTTGCCAACAGTAAATTTAGATTGTGATGGGTTGGACCTAATTAAAACCTCAGCAAAAGCAAGGATAACTTGGGGGTACAGGAAAGTACACATTCAGATGTCCTCTAATGCATAGGCGTGTGAAAAATCTTTGGCTGCAGTAGAGCATTGGGCTAATTTAGTCATCTCTTGCATAGGGAAACACTTCATTAGTGCAAAGTTGTTTAAAGAGATCCCATGCCACTTCACTTGAACAATCACTGGCATGTATAAGACAGACATATATCCATGTCTAGGAGAAGGAGAGAGTCAGAATTTCTTTCTTCCAAGCTGATCTCATTTTTGCTGCAACAGCCTCTGTGGGGCACTGGAGGCTGGAGTAAGCTAGAAGAAGCTAGAACAATTTTCAGACTCTCTACTTTGTATGAACAATAAGGCTGGCATCTGGTGGCTCTAAAAATAAATACAATTAAAAGAAAAAATAACTAGAAAAAAGGAAAAAGAAAAGAAAATAAACAACCTAAAAGAAAAAAACCACCAGTCCTGAGATGGTGGAATTAATGTTTCACATCCCTTTTGGCAGCTTGTATCTCTCCATTTGCCAGCTACTCTCTTTTCTTGCTATTTTCTCCTGTTGAGTATGCTTCATGGTTATTCAGAAGATTTATGTATTTTCTTATGCTACTGCCTTAGTAATGTCAAACAGGCAAGATGATAGTTTCTGCTAGATAATTCTCTTCCCACTAGATGACAAGGACTTCAAAGACAGAAAGAACATCTTCAGTCTTTATTATCCAGCTTCCCACTTGTGCATACACTGCATGTAGAGTTTGTTTGAGGCGGCAACTCGATAGCAAAGCAAGACACAGAGCACATCAGTTCTGCACATCTTGTCAATGCAGATGAGCAGTAGGAATTCAGCATCAAGCAAAGGGAGCAGTACACCCTGCCACACACTTAATCATAAGGGTGGCAGACTTATCTGTGAGCACACATTAGATATGGATATTACTGAAAAATCTCTGCACATTTTAGTGCTAAATCAAAGTCCAAGTCAGAAAGAAGTGGCTTTTGAGTACCAAGATCTAAATCACACCTTAACTGACTGTTAGAAATGAAAAATTCACAGAATCACTGAAATCCAGTATGGAAGAAAATCAGCATTTTCATACATCCTCTATGGCTGGATAAAGTCTCAGCTGGTATCAGAAAAGCCCACAGTTCTGTTGCATACACCATGGCTACTTAGACCAATATCCGAATAGGGCTAATATTTGGGATGTCCCAAGAGCCATTTTAAAAATCTTTATAACAGTAATTATCCCTATTTTTCCATGCCAACACCACTGCACATGAGGCTGTGGGTCTGAGAAACCTGACTTCGTACATCACATCTCAGTTCAAAATCTGCAGTGTCGTTCCATGTAACAACTTCTGGTGATTGTCCCAGGCTCACCCTTCATCACAGCATTGTCAAACACATGTGAGATTTCTGAGGAGAGCAAGCAAGCAGGCCAATGACTGAAAGCTTGTATATTTATAGAATTTTGGCTAAAATTCAGCCTTCTAACAGCTGCAGCCATGTCCATGACATCTTGAAAAAAACACCCCCGAACTTCACTCCTACAAAGATTTGCTTTTGTGTGCAAGTTTTTGCTGCCCTATTTTAGTAGTCAGGAAGGCCTCAATGCTTCACATCTCTCTCTCTCAGGCTGATGCTTAATTTTTAATGAATTGTAATTAAGAACTGAAGCCCCACCCTCCATCCACCCCTGCACAGCATACAACTCCAGCAGCTATCTCTTCACTATTCCCTTCCCTACCTCTGAGCACTGGACACATAATGTACAGGGTGTGGGACCCTCCCATCTCTTCAAAGAATTAGATTAAAACACCCGGAGCACATCAGGAAGCAAAGCAGATTATGGCATTATTTCAAAAGCTGTGTAGTTTGAACATTCCTTGAAATGCCAGAAGAAATCTGAAGACCTGTAATTTTTTTTCAGTTTTCATATCTGGGACACATTTTACATAGGGAGAACTTTTAAGGGTTGAGAGTGTAGTGTTCTGAGCTATCCTAAAAATCAGAGTATAGCTAAAACCAGGACAGAATGTGCCCTAAAACTAAGAACAGTTAGAAGTCTCACACTGTAGATGTTAATATTCTCCATGTTGCTGTGAGCTATATTTGATATTATTTGTATAGCATCAGAGCTATGCAGAGTACTTCACAAAATGCAGGAAATGAAGATTTGCTCCTAGGAAATTTGTCTCCCAAGTTTTTTAAAAAAAACCCTACACCATAGAGAGTGTCATGAACTGTAGAGAACTACTAAGGTAGCTTTCCCCTCTGATTACTACTTGAGTTGTTCTTACAGATGGCCTTTAATAAAGGCTTTATGACTGAAGAATGACATATGCAGTCATTGCAAACATTTAAGCTTTTAGTACCATGTTCACAGTTATAAAATACCACTGAATAAAAAACAAAGAAACAACACAAGCCAAAACAAAAAACCCCACCAAAACAAATAACAAAAACCCACACCACCATCCTTATTTTTTCCTCCAGACCCATAAAAGAAATTACAATCTTCTCTCCCAAGTCATTTTTTAATTCCACTGTTTCCATACTGCTTTCATCTGGGTTTGTTGACAGACATGCATTTCCCAATCCCTTTCTGAACTGAAGTGTCTAATGTTGCAGATTATCCTTCATTGCTTTACATTCATTATTGACTCTCCTTCCCATATAATTATGGTACACAGGAACCTATACATACAAAAACACTGTTCAGTTTCACTAGAACAGAGGCTAGAGCTAATAATATATATTGGTTGTTTGCAGCAGTGAGAAAATTTAGACTGGTTGTTGCTCCTGTCTATCCCTGATTGTTTATGGAACCAGGCAGATCCCATCAGTACTAACTTTGGACAGTCACATGCAGAATTTGTGCTTGATAGACTCAAGTCATTAATCTGATAATCTTACGATTCACCTGGTTTTTAAGAGCAATTCAGTCATGCAAATGTATGCGTGCATAATGGATACATATATGCACTCTGGCTTGCTTGTTTTTATCAATTGCTTGGCATAAGATTTATGGGATGGATTGCTGGTAAACAACTTTGGTATCTCATTTCAGTTTTATCTGGAGACTGGCAATAACATGAAAAAGACTAAAAAATTATTCTGTGCTTCAGCTAGTATTTTAAAACTCTAATATACAAGACCTCCCTCCCACTGGAGCTTTTGGTACCTCTGGAGACATTGGTATTTCAAGAGCTACAAGTTCACTTTGATAGAGGTTCTAGAAAAAACAGCAGAGAGCTACTTCATTATTTTCAATCCCAGCAATAAACATGGTATGTTAAAGGCTTCAGCACATTAGTTACTGATCTTAAATCTCTTTAATGACACGAAACATTTTAAGATCCACTGTTTGTCACAGATAGAATATTCCCTGGGTTTATTTGCTATGATCTAAATGCTCATATTCAAGGAATGTTTATAAAGCACTGTTGATAGCAGTTAACATTCTGGACGTGTTTCAATTTAACTAGAGAAGGCAAATTTCCTCTAGGTTAGCACTACAGAAAATTTTATTCCGCTAGATGAAAGTTTAGTTAGATAAAGTATCTTGAAAAAATTTCTCCATCATGACAGCTCCTTGGCCTCATTTACTGATACACTACAGGACTATGCAGGGGGTGAAAAGAACATAGAAAGAAATCCCTCTCTTCAGCCCAAGTTCATTTAGAAAAGCATGAATATAACTACCATAGTTTTCCTGCCTTCTCCATCTTCATTTCCCCCCTAGTTCTATGAAATGCCTTCAAAATGGCAAAGATACAATTTGATCTTTGAACGCTTCTTTTACAGAGACTTCTATCTCCAGAAACACAAAACTCAACTTCTGCCATCCCAGAGACATATAAAAAAGCCCCACAAAGCAGCCCACAATTCAGGGGGTGGGGGGGAAAGGAAGTACAGGCTCTTTTGGAAGAGCAGCTTTCCAAAACTCCCCTCTTTGCTCAAACAGGATCACTTTGAACAGGAGGTTCAGTCAAACTCCTGTCTGTACCAGTCCAAGCACAGTAGTGGCAGTGGCTTCTGTCAACCCCCAGCACAATTAATGTGAAATCACAACAAAAAGAAGTTGTTTGGGGTTTTTTCCCCCCTTTCTTCAGGAAAGTACAGAGAGACATATCTTGTCCTGGAAAATGTAATCTAAATCAAAACAAAGTATCATTATTAACCTTCCAGAGAAATACAAGTGAGCCACAGAGAAACTGCCTATGATGCACTGCGTGACACACAGTGCTTACAGCATAGCCAGGAAATAAATCAAGTGTACCTGAACCATTCTACATCCACTGTCTCATAAATTCAATTTTCATTTTCACCATAGCTTTAATAAATGAGAACGTGCATCCCAAACAGCAGATTTAAGTGTAGTTAGAAGCTTCTAAAATGCTTAATTAGCTATTTCTCATTCTAAATCAGGAAAACAAAGTCACAGAATCAAAGTCGGAAGAGACCTCGGGAGGATAGATACTTCAGCATCCCCCTCAAAGATGGGTCAATCATGGAATTTAGATCAGGTTCTCAAGGCTTTGTGCTGACAAGTCTAGAAAACCTCCAAAGAACTGTGTATTCAATATGAAATTTAAATTAAATATATCAAGGACAAAATATCCTGAAGAGAGATCCTATCACAAACATTTTGAAGAAAGCAGGCATAATAATACTGATCACAAATGATGCTATTTCCCACTATCTCTTTACAATAGTTGCCCTAGCTTAGTTATGCAGCAAGTGATAGCACCAGAAGGCAAAAAAGATAACACAAAACATGAAATTATAAATCAAACCTGTCTTCAGGTATGGGGGTTTTTGTTAGTTTGGGGTTTTTGTGTTGTTGTTTGTATTTTAATTTGAATTTCATGAAATAAGAAACCGGGTTTAAAATACAAAAACAACCACATCCCCCAAAGGAGAAGGTTCATATCAACCAGCTTTTCCAACAGACAGCCTGTGTGTGTTCATACCCCTTGTTCTGTTATGTGCAAAAACCACCTTATGATATTTGTACAACATAAGGTGTTCCAACCATTCAACTTGGAAGCATCTGGCAAAGCAATTAGCTGAAATAATAACTAGGGCACAGAGTACTGCAAGGAAATTACTATTAAAAATAGTTTATTTAAGATACTTTGAGCCTATCTATGCTCATTTAATATATTCAAGATCCTGTACTTCGTAATATTTTCTGAGGTAAATTTTTTCTGCTATCAGACCCATACCAATATTCTTTCTTCCCTTCTATGCAAAACCAAAACAAAAATAATATAAATCAGTATTTTAAGAAATTTCTTTTCCAAGGAATATGTTCTTGAAATAACTCCCTGTAATGGTGGTGGACTGGAAATCTTAAAACAAATGACACATTTATTTCTGAGAATACTCTCTAGCAATCATTTTCATTTACATCTTTTAAAGAGCAATGTTGCTTGTATAAACATTATTTTGTTCCTCTGATTCAATAAGTAATTTTTCCAGATAGAACAACTAAATTACCACATATTGAAAAGCACAGTGTCTTACACCCATCTGGTTTGGATTTGTGAAGTGGATTGTTGTTCATACATTTTCACCTCTGTGAAATAAAACTGTGTTGATGAAGCAGTAAATATTTTTTTTTATTGAAAACAATGAAAGATGAATTCTGACACAGTCCACCATTAATTACTACAGGTAGTCTGCCAAATATTTACTTAAACATCATCAACAAACCAAACAAACAAAGCAGAACACACACTTGCACAGAGACCCATGGGTCAATCACACAGCCCAGAATCTCAGTGCACATCAGACAGCCTTATTAGTCACCATCTGCAACAGGAACACCATCTTACTTTTTCTGACCTCTGTCGTGCTAGTTTGTATGCACCTGAGATGAAATCTATTGCTGTTTTCCTTTCCATACACTGGAAGGTGTGCTGACTGGTTATGCACCTACTGAGAACCCAGTTTACAGAGTTGCAAAATAGCTCTGCCAAATCCCTCAATAAGACGTGCTTTGTCATTCAGTGAAGAGCAAAGCAAAGCAACCATCCCAGCCAGTAAATCCCACCTTCTAGCACAAGAGAAAATAAATTTAATCAGAAGATATGCAATGAGGTTATATGGTAATAAGAGAGATGGGTGGAAAAAACACAAGAAAACCTCAAATGCTTAAATTCTCTTCACTAAACCAAAAAAAGAACATGTTCTTCCATCTCCTCTTTACCAGCTGGCATGCTATCTTCTCCAGACAATGCAGAAGCCCTGGTATCCTTTTTTCTATCTCTCAGTTACCTATGCTCACATTATGCATATCATGAAGATCCGAATCTCTAACAGAGAGTGCCCTCACTGTTGAGCTTTCAAAGATTGCTGTACATGAGACTAGTCTTGATTTCAATTGCTGATTCAGTAGTATGTGCTTAATTCAAGGCATCTAGAAATGACAGTTGGTTACATAAAGCAATTCACTATTCATCTAGTCTGGGAAACCTTACAGTCCAATCTTTATCAAAATATCATGCCTACAGATTAGGTTACCTGCATGATTTCACATACCTAAAATCAGGACTAACTGCAAGGGGCAAAGGCAGGTGTCCATCTCCTCTGGACAGGTTTTTACAATATACACTGTACAGTAGCCTATGCTGGCAGAGAGATACCCAGCACACCAGTAACAGCACGCAGCTGTTACTGCATCCTCTGCTGGCCCGGATAAGAGGATGTTAGCCTCTTCAAAACCCACAGCACGAGCCCCAGGAGTGCCCATTCAAGTCAGGGAAACAAGTACTTTGAGAACTACCCCCTGACTGAAAAAGATTCACACAGAAAGCTGGTACACTGCACATCTAAAACAGAGGTTATTATTAAGGAACTTAGGTTTGCACATGTTCATTTACATGCTCTCATTTTAAAAATAAAATCGCATGACATTCCATTCCAGTGCGTCTGTAGATTCAGTGATTCATCTAATCAGTTTGCTGTTGTGCAGTCTGATTTACTGAGTCGCTGCAAGTACCTCTTAAATTGTTTTACTGAATTATTCCATGGCAGTCACATGAAGATAAGCTGAAAATTTATCCCCTGTCCAAAGGTAGAGCTCCTGAAAGTGTCTTGTCTTGAGCCTTGTCCTAACTTTCACTGACCTACCTTCAACACAGAAGTCTTAACCCTAAAAGGTCTCTGGATCTGGGGAGCAGGACTTTCTTTTCAGTGTGTTAATACTTGTTGTGTGGAAAAGGGATGAAGAAAAATCCCTATGAGCTTCCCATAAATTAGCTAGTCCTGATCTAGCATTCTGCCTTCACGTGACCGATATTCAGGGAAGTGTCTGAACAACAAAAATATAATTAGTTATATTAGTATTCATGTTTTGATTGCATTTACTGCTTTGATACTGGCATCTCTTCATCAGTTTGCTGCCTGTGGATTTACGCATCCAAGAAGTGGGGACATCTGCAGCAGCCTCCACCGCAGACCATTCACAGGTTTGAAGGCTCGAGGGAAGACTGCAGAACAGATTAAACTGTTACAGGGGCTGAGTCCAGCCTACAGACGATGCCTCTGGCTCTGCACACTCACACCGCACTGACTGCAATGACTTCTGAACTAATTAGTACATGTTCTGCTGGCAACTTGCACTCTCAGAAGCACGAAGCTCTGGTCAACTAAGTGTGAAAATACCTACTCGGTTCTCAGGTTATTGCAGCACGCTGTGGTTAAGAGTAACCTGTATATGCAAACCCATGGAATTCATTACTGCTCTCATCTGCTGCGAGAAGATAGCAGGACTGATTTCAATCAGCATTTTTAGATGCAAGCTGTCTCCATGCCATACCTACAATTAGTAATGACAACCAAGAAGCATTTTAGCGTACAACCTTATTTCCCTGCTCCTCAAGAGTTTTAATCAATGAAAAAATTAAAAAGAGCAGACACTGTACAAGGTTTGTGATTTATTCAGGGCTGCATAGCAAATCACAGTGAGAACTGCAGTTAGCTCAGATGACACCTAGCCCAACATACAGCCATTAAATTAATAGCATTAAGATTCCATATTTCAGAGTGATATCCATTCATTATGTTCTTTATGCTTGGTTGGAAACAACGAGGCAAAAAACACTGTTAAAAAAAAAAAAAAAAAAAGGCCATCAAAATACACTTCAAAGCTTCCCAACCTGTCCCAGCCATCATGATACATATATTCTGCAAGACTGCTCCCATGATTCCAATGAGTTTCTGGATATAATGGTAAATTAATGTCAAGTCTTTTGAGTGACTTAACACAATAAGGAGAGTTTAAATGAAGAGAAAATAGTAGGGCTTGCCCTTATTTTTGTGAAACAATTACATGAGAGAGCTTTCAACTTCACATTCATCAACAACCATGGCTTCTTCTATTCATAACAGAAGAATTTTTATGTAGAATATTTTAAAAACTCACTGTTTCAGAAATTAAATTACTCCTTGGGAAATAAAAGCAATAAACTGATACCACCCAACATTTAATGAAATGTGAGACAACTGCATCAGTCCATAACAAAATGGCATGTCTGCAGGCATGTGATACTCATTTCATGCCTACTACTTTAGCATAATACCCTAACAAAATGCTATGCATCAAAATCACTGATATATGTTTTTTAGTGGTTGTCTTGTTTGGATTTTTTACAAGTTCATAATTTAGAACAATTTTTGTACTTGGTTTATTTTGAGCAATTCAAATAAACTATCATTCTTCCTATGAAACTAGCTCCTTCATTTTGAACACCTATGAGGAAGGAAGCTTTCCCTAAAAAGCCAGTGTTTTGAGCTGAAAGTCTCATAAGAATTTATTAAGACTGTAATCCATTTTACGGATAAGATTAAATTTCAGCCAGTCAGACTTGCAGATGTGTATTTCTGATCCAAAATTTTGTTACAGGAATCCTAAAAGAACTCACTTAAAAGTGCCTTGTGCTAATGGTCAATCTAACCCCCCTGCACAGGGACCAGATGGTCACCAGCACTGTTCTCTCACCAGCCTGAGCATGGCTGGCTGTCCCACCAGTTCAGCTTTATATTACACAGAGCATTTGCTGTTCTATAACCATGCAATATCCACCCTGTGCATGTTCTGTGGTCCTTCTGAATGTACATACAGGAGTTTGAATGCACAGCACCACGGTACTCTTTGCAAAACAGTGTCACGATAGAGATTAAATTAGGCAACTTGAAGTGAGAAGTCCCAGACATCTGTAGCCTTAGATGCCACTTTAAGAGCATAGAGATGCCATCGTAATTCCATAACTCTTAAAAACTATATATGCACATGAGTACTCTCACTGACTTAATTCTGAACATTCATATGAAGGCTTCTTTGTGTGAATAAGATCCAAAGAAATATATCAGCCCATAAATAAATTCAGCATGAAGCATAACTAAGATAGACATTGCATTAGTCATATAACTTCATTACGATTTAAGATTCACTGTTCAGATCTCTTGTAACTCAACTGAAGTCATGTATAAATCATACAGGAAAGAAGTTACAAACATTAAGGAAAAGCTGGTCTCTCTTACTTTTGTCTTTAAAAGCCTTAAATCTTCACAAAAGCAAATTTTTAAGGAATAACTTATAGCTTACTGATGTGTACTATCAAAACCAAAAATAAATGAACCAAGAAATTGCTGGAGTTACATAAAAAAACCAAACAAACAATCAAACAAACCACAAACAAACAGCAAGCATACAGACCTACTATTCACTTTAAAAAATTTAGTGACTGGACATCTATTTGACAATATTTAACTGGTTGCTTAGGGAGAAGACAAAACAGAAGGCAGGTTAAAGATATTCCAAATCTATTTTAATAGGAATGATTAATTTCTTTCCCACAGTTTTGCCACTTGTAAAATCAAGCACTATTTAGTACCCAGTTTTAAGTCAATCTGTCCCAGATTTTACTACTTCACGGTGCTACTCAAAATATATTTGATCACTGTAAGTATCTGCCTGTTTGCAATATAAGCATCTACCTGTTTTACAGCTCCCCTCTCCTCCATAGGATCTGTGCCTCTTTACTCAGCATTTCCTTTCACTCAATTGCCTGTTCACTGTGCAGCTCAGTGTCCTTTTGCTTTCCCTCAAGGCTTTAAACATTGAAGGAGAAACTTGCAGGCAATGTCCTTTCCTGCTGAGAGCTGGTTAGCAGACCATTTCTTGTCTTCTGTGACAAAGGCCTTGCCTCAGCGATCCATACACAACCAACAAGGCTACTCAGCTCTGTTTGCTTGGGAACAGTCAAACAGCTGAAGAGGCAGAAAGAAAAACCCACAATCATCAGCTAGTGCAAAGCACAGCAGCTATTTGCTCAGTAACACAGGTCGTTCCAACACCAGCTCTCTGTTGCACACTGATCTTCGCTCAAGTAGTGAAGCAGAGCTTGCCTCTGACTTGATAAACCCTGCAGAGAACTACCCTGAGTTAAAGTAATTGCCTCTCCAGCTACTGTGCTCATTTGCCAGCACGCTACCAGAACAATGGAAAAGGATGCAAGAGCAGGAGTCTTATGAGGAAAGCCAAAGGAAAATGCTCATTAGGTAATAAATATAACAACATAAACGATAGGGGTGAAAAAAACACTGCTTAAATTAATTTTTGACTTAGCTTCTCCTCACAACCTACAGGCAAGAAAGAAATGTAATTTATAAAAGTAGTCAGAGTGACACTACACATCTATGTAATCCGTGAAGACAAATTGATAGCTTCCTAGGCAAAACAGGGAATGCCTGGAAGAATGCAGCAGTGACTGTGACAATTCAAGACTGTGAATCACTAGGGTTTGAAAATGCTTTTGGGAGGTCCAATCTCCTGCTTAAACAGGGACAGCTTTGAATTTAAAACAGGTTGCTCACAGATTTGTTTGAACACATCTCAAACACCTTCAGTGAGAGAGAATACACAACATCCCTGACAACCTGTTCCAATGCCACTTCCAGAGTAAAGACTGTGTCCTTATATTCCACTGTAACCTTCCTGGTAACGTTTCTGACCACCATATTTGTTCTCCTGCAGTGCACATCTGCCAGGGGCTAGTCCTTCACACACACAGGACTTGGCATTTGTCCTCACCGAACTTTGTAAGACTTCTGTTGGCCTGTTCCTTCAGTCAGTCTAGGTCCCAGTCAAAACCAGTGACAAAAGTAATTACTAAGTATACAGAGGGCAGGATAACTATGATATAGGGAAGAATCTAGACAATTTTGGAATACAATCTCTGAAGGTCCAATTTAATGACTAGGTTGCATGATTTTTCATACTTATAAAAAGATATTCAAGATTTAATAGGCTTTTATTAGAGCTAGATATTAGGGGGAAAGCTTTCTAATGGTTACAGTAGGCGACTGGAACAGATTCCTCAAAGAAGAGCCAATGACACATTCACCAAACTAGATGTGCATATAAAATAACCACAGGAGTAGGAAAAATAGTCTATTTTTCTTTAAAAATAAATCTGTGTAATCAAAACCTTCAACAGTTTCATTCTGAAAACATTTCTAAAGTTTTTAAATTTTGTTTGGTGTTTTGTTGGGATTTTTCTCCTGCTCCCAATAATTTGGAGGAAGTTTCTTCCCTTGCCTCATCAAAGCAATAATCTTTGAGTAGAGCATCTAAAATAAGCATGTTTGTGGCACAGCTGCCTTACAGGAATACTACTGCTAGTTTAACTGAATTTAAAAAAAAGAAAAAAAAAAGAAAAATTACTTTCAAAATTCAAGCCTATTTATTTTTCCAGAACAAAACACAATGAAAATCTAAAAACACAATTTAGTATATCCATTTTGACAATGAATAGGATAATTTATTTCATTCATTTTCCAATCTAGTCTCTTCAACTGACATCTTAATAGTAATTACTTTTACCAATTAGAAAATCCATTGCCAAATTATTTCTTCAATATTATAAGCAAAATCAATTCAAGTCTAAGCATATTTGTGAATACTTCTCAAATTACTTTTTTCCAGATGTCAGCAAATATCAATATTTGTCTATATTTGTACTTTTATCCTATGTAGTCAATTGATGTTATTACTTTTACACTATTCATGGAGTAAACTAATAAATCTGCACGAAAGCCATAAAAAGAAAAGGTCTAGAGATAAGCAGTGAGCAGCATGCAATGAACAGCTTGAGAAAATTGCAGTCTGACAGCATTCCTTTCAAAGGCCTGCAGGTATTCTTTGAGCTGTACTGTGTTTACCTAGAAAGAACTCATCCAAACCCAGAAAAATCTTCACCTTTGAAGTTCTAGTGAGGCCAAAAAGTAGTGTTTCATTTGCTTTTCATCCAAGCTAATGCTGACATAAGAATTAAAAGTAGGAGGAAAACTTTTCATTTTTGCTTCCACAGGAAGCTAATGCTGCCCTCAGATGTGCCAGAAATACGGCACACTGTGCTTCTCTGTCTGAAATAATTTTGTAACATCACAGTGTGTAGCAAGGTGAATCCTTGTGTTTCGAACACCAGAAAGTGGCGCACGTGGCTTGATGAGCAAGTTTTGCTCACGTGCCATTCATGGCACAGTGACTTCAACAAACCTGCCATGATTTACCTGCTGGCTCTGTTCAGCTGCAGTCAGGACCTCCAGAGAGCCCAACTCCAGAGACAAATACTAACGTGCCTGTCTCAATAACATCTAAAAGTATTATTTCTTAATCATTTTGGTCTCTTGCCGCAGCAGTCTATACATAGGGATAATAAAAAAAATTTAAAATTAACTTCAAGTTGACAGAAGTTTTATACGTAAAATTGTGTTTGTCTTTTTACCGTTACAAAATTAACAGATTGGATCCAATTTCTTTCTCAACTGCAACACTATACTTGTTTTTAATACATTCAGCAAACAATTAAAATTGCAATTTTTCCTCTATGTGTAATAGAAGTTAACTCCCTTACTTCTTTCTAATTTAGTTCTTTGTATTTATTTCTTCCATTTTTATAATGCATAGGCATATGTTCTTTGAATATTTAAAAATAGCATAAATTCACATGCAGTAAGAAAACCTATTTTATAAAAAACTGCATACAGTCTACTTAAAGTAACAATGATTTATTACTCAGCAGTGTAACTGGAGATATTTCAGGGAATATTTATTATCATACATTTCCTACAAGTGCTCTTGTAGCTCTGCACCAGCAGGTAGCCTGCGTGATGCCAACAGCTTGCTGAGTTGGAGTCTACAGACTAACGGAATTTCCTGGAATGCGTTTCCCTTTCTCCATTTACACACATTGAACTCTCAGTGAAAAGTATTCTATAATAAGAACAAAGCATTCTGGAGAATATCAGTGAACTATCTCTGAGAAATAGACGGCGGACAGTTATCCTGTAACTGGAATAACTTAAAAAATGAACAAAGTGTATCTGCATTTAAAAAGGAAGTCATACTCCTATGTTTCAGTAGCTAACCTTTAATTATTAGACACAAACATTTATGGCAGATTGAGAGTTTACAGGCTTGCATTTTGATTGTTAGTTTCTAATTCTCTCTACTATAACTGGAGCTATAGCACAGCAGCAACCTCCAGGACAGTAAAGCAACAAGAGTTTTAATAATGCCCCTGCTCTCTACACACACATACACACTTAGACCTACTTTTTCCTCAGCAGGAAGTGGGAAGCCGGGACATCTAGCCTTGCTGTCAACCTAGAAAATCCAGTTACTGTTCTGAAATCCATGACAGCAGCTAAAATACCTGTTACTGAGCCTTCTTAAGTTATACCATCTTCTCAACTAATCCCCCATCTTCTGCTTGTGTTCCAGCAAACCCCAACAGTGTAAGCTGAAGCAGAATACAGGGTTCCATTCATCACTCAGTGTCTGAATTCCTAGCAATGGCCATAAGTACCAACCATTCAAACCCCAAGTCACACAAGAAAGAAATAAAAGGAATCAGAACCATATATCCACACCCTTAAAATCTAAAAATAACAGACACTAAGTTTTATCATGAAAAGAGGACAGAAAAAGTGCAATCATATAATTTAAGAACATGTCAAACAGTACACTGATGTAGTATTCATCTAGTAATACCTAGAGAAAAAAAAATAATATAGGATCCAAACATCTGTTTAACCAAATCAGTGCCTCCTATAAATCCCATCTGGACCGCTGTGGACATGATCATATTGCACTATGGTGGTCCCTATCATTTAAGGACCTATTAAGATAAATGTATTAGCCTTCCTGCTTTCATGATGAAAACATCCTTAAGTCTCCTGTGATAGACTTCTAGTGTCTTTTTAACCTTCACAAATACAGTCAGAGGTGCACCTGAATGTGCTGTTGGTTGCAGATTTGAGTACCCTGTTTAGAAAAACATGTGATATCCCCGTCTCTCCTGCATGGTCCACTGACAGGTAACCCACACACTGACAGACTGTTGGGCTGTGTGCACGCACAGATTTAATACTAATTCTTTCAAGGGAGGGCACTTCTACTGCTTAGTACAGATATTGAAGATACCAAATTTACATGCAAAGGAGTTAATTAACATTAAATATATGATATTAAGCAACAGAACGCATGTCAGAATCCATATAAATACTTAATCTGAAGAATTACTTAGAAAGTACATTTCTGCAGTAGTAAATAATTAATCCTCCCTGATCAATACCGAAGTGACAGTAATTAGAGAAAATAAGACAGCACTGAAACCATTAACACATACTTTTTTGAAGCTGAAATGTTTTTGATATGATTATATTCTATGTTTACTGAAAAGTTATTCCAATAGGGACAGAACATCTCCTATTTTGGAGTGTTAAAACAATCTAACGTTTATCTTAGCCAACACTTCCAGAACTTCTGCAACTTGCAAAAAAATCCTTGTAAATTTTCCACTATTTATGCAGCCCTTTACATCCTGGGATAGCAGTCTCCATTCCAACAGATTCACTGTTGAAAAGGAAAATATTTGCATTTTTGCCCATGTGCCACAAAATGTGTGTTTTTCTCTTTATTCCTTGGTTATGTAGAGCAACTTGGTTAGCTCGGACCTTACTGGTTATAATTTCTCCTTGCAATAAATAAGATGAACACAGCAAACTGTTTCACCCAAATGAAAACAAAACCAAAAAATGTTACCATTGAAATGGCATTTATCAGCTGTCAGACTGATATGTGAAACACTTTTATCCAGAAGAAAGAGTTAGTATTTCAAATAGCAGTCTATAAAAAAAAAAAAAATAAAAATCAGGAAGTGTTCTGGTCCCCTAATTTTTATTTTTTTTTCCCCTGTAAATACCAGTTTAAATGCTGAAAATATACAGCAACAAAACATGCTGTAAAGTTTTTCCTCAAAGTCTGTGTACACATGCCAGTAAACTAAATATAAATGCTAAGTCTGTTATTGCTAGTATAATCTTTAAAAACCAAAATAACTCCTTTATATTTTCCCAGAATGTATTTCTATATGTAAAGAATTATTTCATCTTAGTCCAGTTGAGTTTAAGAGTTTTTAAATCGCAGCTACTGTGGTAGGCATAAAGAAAATGCTGAGTTCCAGCATACACAAAGAAAGAGAACTTCAGATGTGGAGTTGAATAAGCAACAGGGTAGTAGAGGAATTAGTGTATAGGGAAAACAAGGCAGTAAGGGAAAAGTAAGGGAAAGCATTTAAAGAAAAAAAATATCTGTAAAAAACTTAGTCCATTTTGAGATCTCCTCCTTGTGGTCCCATTGCATGAGTTCCAGTTCTTTACTTATAAATCCCATAAAAACTTAAATGCAGGCCTAAGATTACTTTGGAGTACAAAGCCAACAAAAGGCAGTACCATGTGTATATCCTACATACCAAGGCATTTTGAGATCCAGTATTATATTTATGTTCAAAAATTAGGAGCTAGGCCAGCAATATCCCGATACCTGAGAATATTGAGACAACCAATGATTACCCACATTTTTAAGGGGAAAAACCAGCAAACTCCAAGCCTCATTCAAATCTAAAACGTATTATAGAACATATTTAGAGGGAAGAAACCAATAGTTATATAATACAGTGTTACTATAAATGAAAGATTTATTCTAATTAATTACTGTATGTTAATAGAAATCATACAGGGCTTTTACAGGATATTTGATGGACTCGCCTGCATTGGCAATCACACCAAAAATTATTCTGAAGCTGTATAAATCATATCTTAAAGTGAACTACTATGCTAGTTACACACTTTTATACCACTGTATAAGCTACATCCTTTTAAAAGTGGAAAATAAATACAAGATGATAATCAACTAAAAAAAGCAAAACACTGAGAAACCCCCAGAAGTAAGGGTGGGGATGGAAACAAAGCAGGTAATGAAGGGGCATTCACCTGCAAGTTCTCCTTATAAAACTGAACCATATAAAACCCATAGATCATCAAGTAGAATTTCTCATACATAATTACAGAACTCTTAATACAGTTTACTTCACCAGACAAAATTACAACCACTTTGATTCAATTAGACTTTTTAATGAACTGATCTAGAGCAAATCCTTGTTTCAAACTTAAAGAACTTCACTCTGTTGGAATTGCTGTGTGCAACCTTTGCAAGTGCTCTACAGTTTATTTGCATTTATGATCAATTCCACAGTATATTCCACAGTGAAGTCAAAGGCTGTATCATTCACATTAATTAGATATGCCCATTGGGATTTTGATAATTTTCTAAAAATTTAAGGAACATTTTGTAAGCGATTAAGAGTTAATCAACATTGTGACGTCTTATTTTGACTGGCCACTTATTTTGACTGGTTAGAAGAAGATTCTATCATTATTCTTGGATAAGATCATAACTAATTAATAGTGAAAAACCAAAACAAAGCTAGCTTCACCTATCGTATTTACAAGCATTTAGGGTAAAATCTATGCATGGTCTGAGCATCTGCCAGTGGGGGGAAAAAAAAACCCCAAAACCAAACAAAACCAGAACTAAACCATGAAACAACGACAAAAAAAACAAACACCAGTTGCAAAGAAACAAATGGTTCTTTGGTAAGTTACAAATACATCTTTGTAAAAGCAGACTGTGTGCGAAATGGAAATCTCAGCAGTGTTCATATTCTTCACGGTAAGAATTGAGAGAAGTTTTAATAAAAGCTCTTGCAATCATTTTGGAAGAACTGCACTAAGTTAATAAAGTAGAACAACTATGGATGATGTTCACATTAAGGAACATGGGGAAACAAGATGTTAATACAACCTTTAAATTGATGGATACATTACTAAAGTAATCAAATGCTTTCAGTCCAGAAAAACTCTTGGTATTGCATATACACTACTGTGGTCTGAAACGTTTACGTGTAAGATCCCTTTCTACTCTCGTTTCACACACACACACCCTCAGGTGATCAAAAAATTTCTGCTTGAGTTCAAAAAGTCCACAACGTCAAGGCACAATTAGTTTTTTCTTTATTGATGAAAACTTTTGAGGATAAATGATTTTCATTATCTTCTTGTTTAAAAAAAAAAAAAAAAAAAAAAACCCAAGGAAAATATCTTAAGTTGCCTGTACAGGTAGAGGTTTAAGTTTGTCAAGATTTTCAAACCAAATTCATTTTCTTGAAAAACGTTTGAAGAAACTAAAACCACATGAAGTGTACTGGTTTAAGATGTTCATTCATTCTGGAAAGGAAAAATATTCAAAAAACTTAACAGTTCTATGGAAATGTTAAATAGGGACACATGATATGTCTCCCTTTTTGAGGACCGTCCACAGATTGAATGTTCAAGACTGATTACTCTAGTTGGAGGCACTACATTTTACTACAATCAAAACACAGTATTACCCTTCAGTAGTCCTGTTATTAAGACTAAGGATTCACTGAAAAGCACTAGAAAGACCAACATATATTATAGAGACATTACCTGGGTTTATGTCTTTCACTTCTAATGTATAAAGGAGAGGAAAAAATTGCAACTTGACTAACTTACCAAGATCTTTTCTTAAGAAGACCATGTTAAGACCTTCTAGTTTGCTAGGGAACTAAATGTAGTTTTAAAAGCCCATAATAAATGGCAAGTTCTCTTTTAATTGTGATAGTAACCATTTATTCAAACAAAAGACATTAAACTAATTCTTCATGTGTCTAATCTAAAACTAAGGGTTCCTCCCCATCACAGGACAGAAATAAAAAGGAAGTCACAACATGAATTTTCATGGTATGCCAGTGTAACTGCCAGATGACAGAATAATTATAATTGGATATTTTCAAAAGACTGTTTGGCTGCAGAACAAAGATCTTATATATACACCATATCCATTATCTCACAGGATCTGTGAGTATTTTCAAGATATTGTGATCTGGGTATTTATAATACACTTCAGGTTAATAAAGCAGAAAACTCAGAGATTTGTTCTAGCTGTCAAAACAATATATTCAACAAGGACTTTAATGCAAAAATATGTTAGGCATATCAGGTATCACTTCTCCAAGGTAACAGTAAAAGGAAAAACCTTCAAGATGTAATAGATTGCTATGCATGGAAATAGGATAGGCTGAACTATTATAATACATAGTGTGGATCCTTTCTTCCATTTTCTCTGGAAACATACCTTAATTCTGAAATTCCATTTTTTAACAAATACGGAAACACATTCCTTACCACATTGTGGTTGATCTTGTGCCTGAAACATGTCATGTAGACAACAAATGGCCAGTCATCGGGTTCCATTAGCACTCCTGCAGCATGGGCACAGGTAACATGGAAGGATGCTGGGCAGCGTCCATATGAACACTGAATGCAGGCACCAGAGATCTTCTTCACTCTCTGTCTGCAGAAGATACATTTCTATAGAAGCAAAATAAACAGAATATTTACTGTACTATTTCAACTCCATTGACTTCTGCAAGTAACTCAAAGGACCAAAAAGTTACTAGCAATTCACTGTCTAGATTTTATACTTCACAATATGCACAGCAAAAGAACGAGCATTTACAAATTAAAAGGTAACTTAGTAATATGATATGCACTTTTGCCTTTTCGCATAAATGTGAAGACAATCTGTTCTAGTGTTATAGCAAGAAAACTGATAGATAGATAGCTATTTAAAATTTTAAATTCCATGCTCTGAAAATTAACCTACTCCTGCTAAAACAGGTAAATTGAAAAACCTATCCATGATTCTGCAAAAAACAACAGAAAGACTCAAAAATAGAGAACAGGAATGAAGGGCTAAAGAGGACTTCCACGTATCATTTAACTCAGCCCCCTACTTAGAATCTGAACTAAATATATATGTAGACAGTCTTTGGGAGATGGATAATCTAACATTTCAGGTAACAGTTTCTACAAGATCCTCGGATAGTGTGTTATGGTGGATAAACATCCTCTAAATTAGTTGGCTTTATCTCAAGCCTTTGCAGAATTCCAGAGCTGAAGGCTAAGCCCCTTTTTCTTTTTCAGTCTGGTTTCATATTTAGTATATTTAAAACATCATGTCAACAACTTTACTGGTATCAAGGCACACTGGTTTTGTTTTGTTACCTTTTACCAAGTGACGAAAGTAAGGAGCCAACAGGAAAAAAGATGAAGAGACATAAGCTACGTTAACTAAATCTGTGAAATAAGCTCCAGCATACTAAAAAAGACAATACAAGATGAACAGTATCTTGTCACCAAAAGATATTACCAAGCACAGTAGATAGAGTAACTTCTATGGACAACTGGTTTACATCACATATAGGAACTATCCTTTATAGCTCTCATCATGGCTAACAAAAACGAAAATGCTATGGATGATCATAAAATTAGCTATTATAAATAGCAAAATTTTATGTAATGAAAAAAACCAATGAACTCAATAAAAGATACTGCTGGAAGTGATTCCTTCCTTTTGTTCTAAATTTGCTAGCCACTACTTTTTGTTAAACACCCTCTTGTATGCCTA
>JAWWEW010000166.1:9423682-9441440 GCA_035583185.1 Anabacerthia variegaticeps
AATGACCCAAATTTACCAACCCCCCCCCCCCAAAAAAAAAAACCAAAAAAAAAAAAAAAAAAAAACACAACCAAACAAACCAAAAAATAAAACGGACAAAAAAAAAATCACCCAAAAAAACCACTAAAAACAAACCCACAAGAAAAACCACACCAAAAAACCACTGAAAGTGACCAAAGGATAAAGGCATCAGAATGATCAGAGAGAGAAAAATTTATTGTGAAGACTGAGGTTTCACTCTCCCTTCAACTCTTCCCTGAAGTATGGCTTTCCTAAGTTTGTAAAATGAAGGAATTTTACAGAGTGGAACCAATACGGAACTATTTCTGTGAAAGAGTCTGAACAGCTCTCTGCCTGGGCGAACCTTGTATTTAGGCATGTAAGCTTGCTACTTGTGAAATGAACAAACTTGACATACCATGAATACATTTCCCAAAATACAATAATGCTAATTCAATGCCCAACTGACAGTTTCTCATTAGCTTGAAACTACAGCTGTTCCTATCAGCTAAAGCAAATTCAACATTCTAGATGGCTACGAAGAATGTCATTTTGACAAAATGATTGCTAGATATTAGTGCGAAACAGAGACCAAGGGGAAAGTAGCTGAGGATCAATCTTAATCAGAGATCCAGATGCAAAATGAATTGGAGAATAAATAAAATTGTTTACATAACTGGAGATTAAGAATATAGGACAGAACAAAGTACTGCAATTTTGTAGATTGTCAAATGACCTCTTTTTGCCCCCAAAAGAAAAATATTCTGCTGCAAATGGATTTCATAATCAGGGAATAGCTGTTTAATATTAATAGTTTGCAAATCTATAAACAGAATGGATTTTAAAGAACTACTCTGAGGAAACCGGATGCCAGTATTTTGCAGAAGAAAGCCCACTGATAGCTTTCATAATAATTTTTATGCATCCTTGTTTAAAGAATATGATATTGTTTCCCTAAAAAAGAGTGGTATTTGCAAATAAAATTCCAGTCCCTAAAAGGATCATGAATTAATCACAGTAGCATTCTTTTTAATGCAAGGGGTTTATGAAAATAAGCACAAGCTGAGGTTGCAGCAAAAAGCCAGGGCTGAATTTTAGAAAACAATTTGGAGTATTGATTTCTAAAAAATTATTTCTATGCCTTGGCAAGTAGAATGACTTACGTGAAGTAGTTCAGTGTAGTAAAGCACTAAATTCTACCAAAAAAAGTAGCTATTTCAAGAAAACTTCCAAAATTATTAAATTTCAAAATAGTACTAAAAATCATCTCATAAGAGGTCTCCTGCTGCTGCAGATGGTTATTAACTGCTAGTCAGTAACTGATCGGTATATTCTCATCCTCTTTCATATATTTGTCGTTTTTTGCCTTCTAGGTATCATTGGAAATAAACACTAAGAAACACCATTGTAAAGATCAGGAAATTAATGAAAAACCATGGGTAATTTTTTTCTGTAAGATCTGCTTTAGCGCCTCTGCATTTCATAATGAATCTGCTTTGCTTTGGAATTTATATTACCAGACAAGCACTATTGCTGTTATGCATGATCACACTCTAGATACGAAATGTCAGTCCTACTGTAAGCAATAGTAAAATACCCATAGATTTTAACACAGCAAAAATTTTACAGAGAATATTGACAGAAAGAGCTTCACCAGCTTATCAACTGTTATAACCTGAGACATACAGTATAAAATGCACAGTGAATCTAATCTTTTCTTTCTCCATTCCAAAGCCATAACATGGATTAGAAGTAAGAAAAGATTACAGTCTAGTTGTACTGCAAGAGTTGGTAGCAAGGTATTGGCACAAAGATTTGTTAACGATGCATAACACAATCAGAAGATGCATACTATGAAGACATTTGAAACATTATCTGCAGATCAGTGAGTGCATGTTGTCTGCACAACCATCTTTCAGAATACAAAGTCAGCACTTAATTTTGGCAGAGTGGATGGTGTGTTTCTATGGTAACAAGCTCATTACTTTTTTCACATTTTATGTTTCCATTTATTCCTGATTAATCTAAACCAAGATGAGTATTTGAGCTATGAAATTGACAGAGTTTAGAATCAGAACATGTGAAGAAAGACTTTGCTAGATGATCTATTCTACTTCATTGTTCAGCATGTTTAGGCAACTATATAAAATTAACTAGAAGTGTTGTTAGGTAAAGTATCAAGAGACTATACCGCACCCCTCTGGTATTTCAAACATAACAACCAGTACCTCAGGGGGAAAAAAGCCCAGTGCTTGTAGAAAATAATTATTTCCTACTATTCGGTAAGTCTGCCTATAGCATGGGTGGGGCTATGGAAAATTAAAGATGGCAGACATAATCTAGATGTAGGCAAAATTCTGTTAGTTGTAAATTTCAGCAGAGAATTAAACATAACACACATCAGTAGCAATTAGAAACAGTAATCTTATTTTCTAATAATGCTGCAATAATGTAGTTCTGGGTCTACTCTCAAGCAGTGAACTTGAAAGTTCTTATTTAATCTTGAATTAAACATGAAAAGATACTGAAATTGTGCCACATATTGGTTTAATATATAATTTTAACAGCTGATAAAAAACAACCAGGACTTGTCAAAATCATATATAAATACAGTATACATCTATTATTTCAGTCAAACTGCTACGGTACCAACAGCTTTTTAAATCAGAGGAAAGGAAAGGCAAACACAGTGTAGAGTTAAGAAAAACCTTGTTTCTTCTGAAGCATGGATTGTGTGATTGTAATGAAAGAGTCACTACACTGTAGGTTTAAAAAGAAAGAAAAAGTATCAAGGAAAACAAAACACTTGGTGAAAAAGTACTTATTTTCAAAGTGACTGAAAAGGTTTGTGTTGCTGTGATACCCTATGAAGTCTCCTTAACTGGTAAATGTTAGATTTGGAAGGCAAAAAGTAGGAAATAAAAGATCTTGTTAGAGCCTCAACTGTTGTCTGCATGGTGGTATTCACCACAATACTTACTATTATGCCGTATCTGGGGAAATAAACTGCTGTGTATTTATTTTCAGTATTCTTTAAGTCCTGAAGATTTGTAATCACATTTCAAGGCCAAGCACTGCAGTTAAGTCCCCACTCTTTTGTCCAGCTGCTGCAGTACCATTAGTGTTCTATGCTGTCAGAAATACCCAGAAACTACTTGAGACTTCTGTAATCCTACCCTAGAGATCCACAGATAACAATACCATATAAACATATCTCTCTTATCTCCTCAGTCTTATTATCAATAAACACTAAAGGAAAAACACTCAATCACCAACATCTCCTTTAAAAAGAAGAATCACTATGCATAGTGAATATTCTGCTAGCACATAGTCATTGAACACTTCTTCCAGATTCACATGGCACCAGGTGACGCTGAGAATTTAGTTGTCCTATTCTTTTGCCTACTTCACATTCCCCTTTTTTCTCAACTAATAGTATGCAACTGTGAGCCCTCACTTTATAAGGAGGCTCTCAAGATTTTAGCTCAACTATAGTTTTTATATAGTCATATATATATTTTTAAAATGCATTTTTATTAGAGGACAAACCAAAGCTTTTTTCCCAGACATTGTTTCTTTCCCTATAGCTTTGAAATAATGCAGGACTTTTTTTTGTGGGGCTTTTTCCCGATAATTGTCAACTTTTAGCCTCCACATTGCAGTGTGTAAACAATTAAACACACCAGCTTAAAAGGGGATTTTTTATTTTTCTTTTAGAAGCATTGTGCCTGTATTCAGTGCATCTTTCAGGCATTTTGAGACAAACAAGAAATGATTGATGCTAGTATTGGAAGGGCAAAATTTCAGGAAGAATAATATAGGAGGTTGGAAAGAATCTCCTTTTCTTTATTCTCTGGGAAGAAAGCATTTTTATTAAAACTTTGCTTTGTATTTGCATAGACCAGTTTGAATAGATTTGCCATTTACACATAGGCTAAAATAACCATCAAGCTGGGAAATGCCATTTAGGCTGAAAAGGTGATGAGGCATCAATTCACTGCCTCGCTGCTGCAGCCTCCAGGCATCTAAGTATTATACTGTAACTGCACTCTTTCCAAGCAATTCCTATAGGCATTACTGGAAATTAAAGGCAATGGTCAACTTCAGACTCTTTTCTGCACTCCAGTCATCCACTCACAAACCTCAGTACGTGGCACAGAGACAAAACAACTATGTATAATGAGAGCCAAACTATTCCAAAGAATCACAGGTTGGAGGGGACCTCTAGAGCTCATGCAGTTCAACAGCTTGACAAAGCAGACGTACATCAGTTTGCACAAGACCCATCCAACTGAGTTTTGAACATCTCCAAACATCCCTCAGCTGACCCTTCAGCTTTGAGGGACACTTGTTCAAGTGTTCAACCATCAGCTTTCATAGTAAAAATCTCCTTTCTTTCCATAACACTGAAATGCTCTTATCTGTGTTCTTTGCCTCTCAAGTTGCCACTGCACACCCTCAGCAAACATCCATCTCCACCTTTGCTATATCCTCTCATTACCTAGGTATAAATAGCAGTGAAAACTCTGCAAGAAGGTCTCTCTTTCTGAGCCTGAACATACCCAGTTTCCTCAGTCCCTCTGTACAAGTTCTGTCCTCCAGACCTGACCATCTAAGTGACCTTTCATTGGATTTGCTCCCATATGTCAGTTACAGAGAGACCATGTGCAGTCTTACAAAAGCCAAATAAAAGGGAAGGAGGGATCGATACTCTGGGCCTGACAGCTACAGTATTACAAGCCAAGCCCTGGGTGCAGTTGGTTGTCTTTTCTGCAAGGGTATACTGCTGATTGATATTTAACTTCTCCACCACAATCCCCACAGTTTTTTTCTGAAAAGCTAATCAAGGTAAATTCTAGTGGAAGACCTTGTATTATTCAGATTTCAACAGACAGATTCCCCATAAAATAGCTTATGACTACATAAAGTACTTGGAGAAGAATCTAGAATTTGCCAACTCAGAAAAGGCTTTAACAGACAATGAATACAGAACTTTAAGAGACTGCATGGCCATTTCAAGCTCCAGTTCTTCATTAGTTGTTATGTAATGCAAACCACTGCTTTAAGTAAAATCATTATTTATGCTTAGTATAGTGATCAGTACTATTTCTACATACACAGTTTATTTTATAATAATTGCTTTATTGTTCTTCATATGAACACACAAACACACAGAGAAAAATTACCATTTTAATGAGAGCAGTTAAAATTAGAAAACAGATACAGCATCAAAAGCATTATATTCTTAGCAAGATTCTGCAAACAATTTACTGAAATGAAAAAATACAAAGAAAGTCTTTATCAAAACAAAGGTATCATCTTCTCTTATCTAATAAGACACCTTTCTGTGAATGGCTGCTCAGTAAGGTGATATCCATAAATTAAAAAGGTATTTCCATACATACTCCAAAGAAAACAAAATTACTAAACAGACAATAATATAGAATTTAAGATATGCAAGTTTGAAAGCTCAGAAACAAGACTCTTGCCAAGCTCAAACAGAAACCTCTGATGACAATAAAAGCACACATATCAAAATTTCAGCTACCTACTAGCATGACAGTAATATGCTGCTTTGAGTCTTAAAAGATTAGAAGATGGGAATGTACTTTAGTATGTGTCCTCTGGGCAAGAAGGGGTCATGGGCAATTATGTAGGTGAATGCACTTTGCCTCTGGGAAGGATAATATTGTGCTTGTGAAGTACATTGAATGAGGGCACAGCTGCTTGTCAAGTTGTACTCTCTTGAAGGGAATCTACTGTGGACAGAATGCGCTATTAGAAAATTAGGATAAGTAAAAACATTTAGTGTGGTTAAGTTACTGGCCAGGAAATACCTGGTATCCCTACAGTAGGCTGAGCAAATGTGAGTCTTACCATTTCCAGGTGCTGAAAATAGTATATAAAAAACCAAATAAGTCAAAACTTGAAATAAAGAGCTATTTCAGACTAGAACTGTATGGAATATTTTTTCTTTGTTTCCATGGGAGGTTTTTTTTATGGTGGTTGTTTGTGAAGGGGTCAAGGCACATATAAATTTAACGTGCTCTGTATCACAGAAAGTTTATTTTTCATTTCTGAAAAGCTTGAAGGACTTTACAGCTTAGCAAGAAAGGATTATTTCTGAAGCTTTCAGCCAAAAGTTAAAATCTACTTTTCAGCAGAGTTGATGTTAACATTATACCTAACCAGAAAAGTGTCATTTGAACAGACAAAAGTGATAAGGCAGTACAGAAAGCATACAACATTCTTTAAGACATATTAAAATGTATTAAGTACAAGAAGTTTAAAAAATTCCACAATCTAAAATGTATCAGTTGTAGTATCTCAGAAACAGAAAGCTATTTCTAAATGTTTCCTTCATTTCTAAGTCCTGTACTAACACTAAGTAAATATTTAGAATAATCAGATCCTGCTGCAGAAGAGGGTGAGCCTTGTCTTGGAGTATTTAGCCATTATAAAAATTTGACAAATCATTGCTCCCTTTAGACTGAAATATATTAGCTGATAAACACTTACTGATTAAAATGGTTATTGGCAAAAAATGCAGAAGGAAAAACATGTTTAAAATTAGTCATTTTTTTCCCTCCATCTTTTATTTTTTCTCTTGCTTTCCTCAAAAGATTAAAAAAAAGAAATAGAACAATATAATGTCCTTATTGTGGGCAGGTAGGCAAATGACCTTTTGCTTAAAAAATCCCGTATAGTATCATCCTTCTTGCATAAACCCAAAAGTATGTGGATGTCAGCACAGTTGCAAAGCGTTCCAAGTTCTCCATGGAAATAACATTCTTATTTCAAAATAATACAACTACTCACTGTGGACTATTGGCATGAAAGCTCCCGATTCAAGCTCATTGACAGCTTGTGGAGTGGACAGATGAGGCATGGAAAATATTTTAAATTAGTTCATTTATCTTGCTCAGACATGGGAAGAGACAGAGAATTTTTCACATTTACAGAAAAAAAGCAGAGAGAGAGAGAGAAAGAGAAGGGGGAAGGGGGAAAAGCAGGGGTAAAGGCAGGTAAAAGGGGAGAGGAAATGAAGGAAAAAGACAGAAGGCATAAAAGTAGGATAAAAGAGTGATGGGGAAGAGGAAAAAGGAGAAAAAGGAGGGAATGGGGAAGGAAAGCACCTTTTTATATAAATTATTAGCAGTTAAGCTAAATTTCACACATAATGAATTTTTTGTTCTTTAGAAAATACATAATCCAATCCTAACCAAACTGGCAGATGTTTTTAACTGGTTTTGATTTTATCTTAGTTTTCGGAGAATAAACACTGGTTTTTATTACTGCATTAAACACATCCAGATTTAAATTGTTTTGTCCTAAGGACTCAGCTTATAGATATTTTTCAAATGTACTTCAGAAACTATGCCATACACATTCCAAATGAAGAATACAATAGACTAACTATTTAGTTAACACAGTGTCATATTGCCATGGATGTTATTGGAGCCCAAGACATTGTAAGGGAAATGGCTTAAAGGACAGAGTAATGTACTGCAAGTCATATTTTGTTCCTGAGATTCCCATGTCACCTAAGAGTAAGACCCAACAAACTCAGAGATAGGTTTCCTCCTCTGGCTTTGAACTTGGATCACTCTATGGTATGCCTAGAAAGGCAGCTTAATACTCACAGGAGAATCAAATATACATGATATGTATATGTAAAACTTCAACAAGAGGCTCACAGGGCATCTTGTCACAAATAATGAAGGATATGGAAATTTACACAAGAACATGGAATTCTTTTATATCTGAATAATGAAAAAACATTACAAAGGTCTGCAATTACTGATTGTTTCTGCAATATCAGTTCTAGTTCTGTATACAGAGAGGCTTTTAATTCTATTTATTTATTGATATGTTAAGATATTATTCTAAAAGTAAATGCAAAAGTGAAACAATGCAGTTCAAAGAGAATCTGAATACAAATAAATGTGTGTCTTAGTTATTTCTGGCAGAAATATCACCTATGAATAATATTTGATTACATTTTGTGCAGCTATTTCCTGTAACAACTCAAATATTGCTTAATATATGGATATATATATATATATATATGTTCAATCTTTATAATTTTTAATTTATTCAGCACATCTTCTTCTTTACCCAGTTTTTCAGACACAGTGATTAGGACTGAAGGAGGTCAGACCTTTCCTCATATCTTTGTCTTCAATGTTTTTAATTTTCTAATTTCCCACCAGGGAAATGCTTCATATCCTTAATGGACATGGAATTTAGTGTCAGTATTTAGCAATGACTTCTATTAACGGGCAAGCTGGGCTCTCTTCCATTGTGATACCCAGTCCAAAAAAACCACATTATGAAAAGAAAATTTTTATAAGCTATCTTACTTGCACAGTGTGTGCACTAACCCATCTATTTGGTCTAGCGTACCCATTTAGCATGTAAACTATTTTGTTCAATTTTAAAATATACTTTTTGGGACCTCTGCCATCTGGCTGCACACTTTTCTTTCCCAAAAAGCATAACCCCTCACTGTAAACAGATCTTTATTAAATTACGAAGTCCTAGCCTATGGGCCCATTGTCCCAGTTGTCCATGGAATAATTTTGAGAGCTTCTTTTCTTCTGTTATTATGTCACAAACATTTTCATCAATGCAGGATTTATTCACATGGAAATAAATTCCTAACTACAGATTTAATTTTAATGTTGATTTTTTTAAATTCCCTACCAAAGGCTATATGAGCAACAACATGTAGAAAAGTACGAAAGCCCTATACTTTAAAAGTCACAGAACAGGAAACCCACATAGCATATAGTCTGACATTTGATACAAATTTTCAACATTCCTTTTTGACTAGTTAGACTCCTGAAAGATATTCCTTCTCTCCACATAGTGCAACCAAACTCCTGTGTTAATGGACCACTAAAAGATGCTTCATTGTGTCTTAATAGCATAATACATTATAGAAGTCAGGTGAAGGAAAGAATTACACTTCTCAATCTAAAGACGTGTCATACAAAAAGCCATAGATGATATTTCCAAAAAGAAATATAACAAAAATTTGCAAACATAGCACTGCCAAGTAATCAGTGAATTTTTTGAAAACTTGTCTATCGGAGAAAAGATTTTTTATAACTTGTCCAGAATTCAACTAAACTATTGACTGGAACTACTGACACTGATTTTAGGAGCCATTCAAATATCTAAGCATCTTGATAAATCTTTGGAGCATACAGATACAATATTTCAAAGCATCATTTATTTTCAAAGTATAATTCATTTATTATTTTTATTTATTTTTTAAATTATCCTAAAATTATTTTGCGATAATTATCATCCTAAATAACCCTAAAATGACCCACTAGAACAATGTTTGATCTCTAAAAAAATTCTAAATGTTTGTACAGAAACTGAGATAGCACACAAATGTTTCTATCCCATACACTGTCCCATTGCTAAACACAACTTAATGACTCAGCATCAGAGAAAGAAGTCATAGATATTTAGATCCCTGAAGTATTACAGTACAAAACAGATAATACAGCGATATGGAAGCACTCACATTATACAAATTTTCAGGGTAACCGTGAGTCATTAATATACTCATTTCCACAGGTCTTTGCAATATTAAGACTAATAAACCCCTGTGATTCCTGTGTGATGGGGGCACACACAGTTCAAATCATTCTATACAGTGTATTTGACTCAGCACCCTTAGGACAGCATCTCCCCTTTTCTGAGAGCTCACCGTAGCCTGAGATCACACAGGAGGCAATCTGCATACAACAGAGAGCCAAAAAAATAAACAAAAAACTCACCCAAACAAAAAAAACCCAAACAAACAAAAATCCAAACAACAACCACAAAAACACCCACAAACAAAAACACAAACAAACAAAAAACAACATCTGGAACCAAAATGGAAGAGATCTTTCTGATTTCTTGAAATTCCTGTAAATCAGTAAAGTCTGTAGATGATATAACTGATAGTTATATCTGACATAAATCTCCATAAAATCGTTCACCTTCCATTTATAACTTCATTTACAAATAGCAGCTTCAACAGTAAGAAAGCCACATTAGTTAATCACACCTTTAAAAAGGTAGGATTTAACTTTTTACAGAACCATTTTTAAAAGAACACAGGAAAGCTGAAAATGGGAAACAAGATAGAAATAGAATCTTTGTTATAGTTAGGATTAACAGTATATGTTTTATTGCTTTCACTGCTTCACTCAGAAATACTAATTTTTTTTACTTCTCTCATTTTATCTCATTATTTTACTAATTTATTTTTTTATTTATAATTAACACTGCGATTTTAAGCTTCAAGGAAGTTTACCCAGAGAAATATAATGGAAGGTAGTGGAAGACCCTACTAAGTTCTTAGAGATATTTATCTGTAAGTCACAAAAAGGTGAAAAACATAACCAATTAAAAAGCAAAAGGAAAACTGCTTGCTCCTAATGTAATTTTTTTACAAATTTTAGTGTACTCATCTTCATTCATTCTTTAAAATACTAATCTTATGCTTCTTTATGAAAATGTTCAATAAAAGTGGGAACTCTTGTATATTTCCTCTACATCCTTTTGCTGTAGAGATACTAGATATAAAGAATTGGGTGATCTAGAGCTGAAAATTACTTACTATTAAGTGAATATGAGTCTAGTGATCAGCAATCAAGTAAACATCATCTGTTTTGAACAAAATCATTGAAAATTTTTTGAAGTCCTAGAAAGTGCATTCTGGGATCATGGTGATAAGCTACACAAACCCCATTGAGACCTCTTGGAAATCTCCACTACGATGGCTGGTATGGCATTCCCACTGCAGAAATCACGATTCTGTATGAACCGTCATGAATTACTCTATCCAACTGTGAGTCTCTGTCAGTTTGATTCGTTTTGTTTTATTGCACTGAGATGGACAGAAGGAAGGGGTGCACTTCTACAATATACTTATATATATATTTACTACAGTACACTTCACACCATGAACTGATTGGAGCTTACAAAATTGTTTAAAAATGAGTTCCAAAGACCTGTTAGGTTCTTTCATTTTGTTTAACATACTTCTGAAAGAGCACATTCAGAGTCACAACACTCACTGTATCATTTCCAGAGCTGTTCCTTGGCTAATTTTTATCTGTAATCTACTGTTTTTACTGACTGAGGTCATCTCAACCTGAATCTCTTTCACTCTACCTGTGAACACATAACACCTTTTTAACATCTTTCCAAGATCTTTGCGTTCATTGAAGTTCATCTCTACACCATTACTCTCTACATCTCTACATTCATTACGAGATGTAATGAACACTACTGATTTAAAATATATTTTGGTATTTATTCTCTTATTTTTTCCAGCTGCTTAGGGAAGCAAATGCATGGAATTACACATCACTAAGTTTCCACTCACTACAAAGAATAATAAAGTCTTCACACTTAGTTTAGCAGTCATGGACATTTATTATAGTGGAATCAGATTGGTTACTTGGTAGAAGAAGAGGATTTGTTCAAGAAAAGACGTTTTACTAAATACTTTTTGGAAGTTCCAATAGTTAGAAGAGAGGTCCCTAAATACAACTTGAAGAGCTCTTAATGCTAACTGATTCCATTTCAGGCAGAGAAAGAAGCACATGTACTCTGTCTGGGTGTTACAATATGCAAAAGAGCAGCAGTTGCCTTTTAGCAGTGTGACAAGTGTTAGAGCAGGCATGTAAACTGGCAGTCTAGAAATATGACATCAGGTATCTGCACTGCCTCATGACTTTTCCAATGTGAGTTTTTCAGTAAATTAACCCAATACATATGAAACCTGACCCAGGCCACTTGAGTTTGGCACAATGGAAAGATCATCAGGGTTGAGCGTTGATCTCAGCATATATTATTTCATTGCCAAGATTTCATTAGGCTTCTTCTGCCCATACTGACACTGCCCTAGCTCGCAAAATAGTCAGGCCTTCATGTAATCAGCATGTATAGCCTGAGACACTTGACTTTGTTACAGTGTTTGCTTTAAACTACATAGCAGGATAAAAGATTTAAAAAAAAGAAATCCACATGAAAAACCAACACAAGCTTGTTTGAAGTGTGGAGCTTCAAACAAGCAACATAGCAACCATAGTTATTATTTTCAAGCACTTGTCAATATGCAGAAACAAAACAAGATAACCGATGACTAAAATGACAAGTATGGTAAAGAATAACATGACCTGTGCTTTAACCTAGAACAAAGTGAAAGATACAGAAGGTAAGAACAAAACTACCAGACAAAAAAGGGTAACTATGTCACATTCCTCACAGAGGGTAGTTACCAGCAGTTTAGACACCAGAAGTCTTTAGGAAGACCTTTAAGGTAAAAATTCTGTTTTCATGTCTCTACACAGGTGTGCACTGAAATAAAAAGAATCTCTAAGTTTTAAACAGTAACTCTAGAGACTGTAAAGAGCCACCTACTCATATTGCCAAAAGTTTGCTAATTAGAGAATCTGAAAATGCACATTCACCTACTTTCTATCTATCTGTTTTCATACGCAGTATTTCCATATTCTCTGCAAGTCTAATGCAGGACCCCAGGTGTCCATCTTTAATGCAGTGAGCCAGTGCATCTGCTCAAATGC
Source organism: Anabacerthia variegaticeps (assembly GCA_035583185.1). Classification (NCBI taxonomy): domain Eukaryota; kingdom Metazoa; phylum Chordata; class Aves; order Passeriformes; family Furnariidae; genus Anabacerthia; species Anabacerthia variegaticeps. The sequence continues at coordinate 9,436,285 of JAWWEW010000166.1, forward strand.
ATAATGCTGTTTTCTGCCACAGTGAATTTCTAGCAAAACAGCTTTCCATGAAAACAAAATGCTTAGAACAGAATATTGGAATAAAAGAATCATGCTGCTTTTGCCTTAGCAAGGCTGAGAATATTTTAAGTATCTATTATGTGTTTTCATCTCTCTTCTAATATGCTGCCTTCATTAATGAATTCAAACTTCATGCCCTTTTTTTTCTCATAATAGAAAAATATTTTCAGACTTTGACAAATTAAATGTCCCTGTAAATCTCTGCTAAAAATCAAAAAGGACAATGAAGAAGTTGCTATGGTTGGTAAATCAGTCAGTTTTTCTAGATATAAATTCTGTACATTTTCTATTCCACAGAGAGCAACTGATGGATTTCACTGATTGATAGACATAGGTCATTCAAACAGAATGCAGTATCATAAAAATGAATTAATATAACCTTATTTTACAAGGATGATATAGCTATTTCTGTGGGAATACACATAACAACTCACCCTAAACTGTGTTTTCCCAATTATTTACTAAACTCTGTTTTCCAAATTATTTACTACCTGAGTCTGAACAGAGGATGTTACAAGTCCTCTTAAAGTCCATGTTCGTGCAGGTCTTTACAAAACAAAGGAGTAAGGAAGGCATCACACATCCAATTTTGCTGTGAATTATAAGCAGATGCAGAGTACACTTGGACACTGAGTTTGGAAGGATATCTTTTCTCAGTTTTAGACACAAGCTGTGACAATTCAGTTCTCCTTTTATTTACAGAAGCTTAAACACAATTTTTCCTTATAATTAGAATTGTTTTTATAATATTAAATTAAATCTAAAAATTAGCTTTTAAACTTGTCAACAATTTAAAAAAGCAGGTGTACAGACATCCCTGCAAAAAAACTTTAAATATTCATTAACAGCTGAGAAAATAGGTGAGGCCTGCAGTGTTTTATCTTTTGACAACCTATTTTTTGACAAGATTTTCTGTAGCATGTGGTACAATGCTTTAGAAAACTAAAATGTCTGCTTCAGATTCAGCCATGCTCTTTTCTGGATGTTCAAGAGGAAAAAATTTCACAACACCCTAGTCAGTGAATATAATTGTACCAATAGATGTTTACTACTTTGTGAAATATGTCCATTCATTAGAAAGAATTGAAGCTTGTGTTGTGTTTTAATACAGCTACACAAACACATGGGAAGTGTTACAGTTACTTGGGCAGTAGCTGTCTGAGACATACCTAACAGGGACACACATACTTCTACTTTTTGCCAGAAGAATTACTGTCTCTTTAGTGTGTTCAGGAGTACATCAAGACTGTTAGTTATGGAATAAGAATTGGTACTGCTTTTCAGACCAGAAATTAACATAATTCCTCCATACTCCTCTTGGGAAGAAATTGTCATGATTTAGTCCTACCAGACAACTAAGCATCACGCAGCCAGTCGCTCATTCCTCTCCACTCCCCAGTGGGATGGGGAGAAGAATCAGAAAAAAGGGAAAATGCAGGAGTTCAGATAAGAATAGTTTAATAATTTAAATAAATAATACAAATAATAGTACTATTATTACTACTACTACCAAGAATAACAATTGTATTAAAAAGGAGAGAGAGAGAATATAAAAACTAAGAAAAACAAGTGATGCACAATACAGTTTTTCGCTACCTACTGATTGATGCCAAACCTGTGCCCAAATCGTGATCAGCCTCTGCTCTGAGTAACTCCCCCACTTTATATACCGGGCATGACTTTTTATGGTATTGAATAGCTCTTTGGCCAGTTTGGGTAACCTATCCCAGCCATGATCCCTCACATCCTGTAAACCTCCTCACTTGTTATGGGACACTGATAAGTCCTTGACTAAGGGTAAGCACTACTTGGGAACAGTAAAAACATCAGCATGTTATCAACATCATCCTCATACCAAATCCAAAACACAGCACTGCACCAGCTACTAAGAAACCGAACTCTATCCCAGCTGAAACCAGCATACATATAGAACAATGAAAGAACATACAATTTATTTGTGAAGAACAGTATATGCAATTATTTTCAAGTAAAGCAATTAACACCTAAAGAAATTATGAGAAGTAATCTAGAAAACCTTCAGCTGTGCTCTGCAAAGATAAAGAAATATCTTAACAGTCAGTGGCAACTAACAAGTCCACCCACACACAAAACAGCTACATATTCATGCAGGAGCAAACAATGAGATGTGTCAATTCATGGGTCAGTGGCTGGAAAAGAAAGAGGCTTTTCTCTTTTTAAAACTTCTCAGACAGTAAGGGGAAAATATTAAGTTACTTCTACCTGTAGTAGCATGTAGCTTGGCCAGGCAAAACCAGGGAAGGTGATCTGGCTCAGGTAGAGAATCATTGGCCCAATCCTCCTTGAGAGCATGAGTTTCTAAGTTGTATTTGAGAGCTTTACATGCTTCAGCTCTGTTAGGATTATGACATTTCCACTCTCAGCAACCATACCAGCAAGCAGACACACAGCAGGCCAAAGTAACACTTGCCTCAGGTTTACTACCTGAGGAAGAAAGTGAAAGAGCCAAGAAACTGCATCTCTCCATGTGCTAGTTTGGCTGATTTGGGGCAGAGTTAATGTTCTTCACAGTAGCTGGTATGGGGCCATGTTTTGGATTTCTGCTGATAATGTGGTTGATAAGGTTTGTTTTAGTTATTGCTGAGGTCTAATTTCCCACACTATGACAAGCTATTCCATCACAACTTCCTGTTTTCCACTCTGATTCCTCTACTTCTCTTTTTCTTCTGTCCAAAATATGAAAGATATAGCTACTGTAAGTTATAACTTGCAAGAAGCATTAAGTATCAGACACTACATGACGATATTGTCAAGATGATACTGACATAACAGATCCCTGTAATAATGCAAATTACTACCCTATTTGAATGTGCTCCAGTTTGAGAAGCAGTGTTATTAAAAATCGGCTCTTCATTGATTTAAAGTGCTCCTAACTTGCAATGTGAATTTCAGGAAAGCAGACTTTTGTACCATTGTGCCCCCTTAACTTAAGTTCATCTTCCCTGTTTTGATGGTCAGATAGTAGCAGAGTTGCTCCTAAGAATTGGCACAGTAGGCTAAAACAGAAGATTTTTTTTCTGCTTTATCATTATAAAATGAAAAAGGTTTAAACTACACAAAAATACGATTCTTAGAGAAATCCAAGAGAATTTTCACACAGTCTTACTTTAAAAACAATGTCTTAATTATATTCTAAAATCGTGCTAATGTATTACCTCATAGAACATGAAATTCATCTGGCTTAAGAGACCTCAAATTTATTAAATGGGATCATCTTTATTACAAGTGACTACTAGTGACTTTGACTTTACGTCCAAGTTCCTAATTAGCACACTGCAGCTAGAAGAGAGCAATATTTTCAATAACATTGTGACAAAGAACAAATGCAAAATTTATCCATCCATATTTATAATCTTTTTGAAGAATGGATGTATTTGATGGCTTGAAAAAAAAATCTATCTCTTTATTTTCTTACCACAAATAGGAAATTCAAAAGCTTCTTAAAATGAAGGAAGAATTTCACTATGGATAGTTTTGGAAAAAAGATCAAGCAGCAACTGTTAGGAATAACAGCACAATTAAAATTGAGTAAACATATGAATGAAATACAAACCGTATGTAAAGGCTTCGTGATCTTTGAAGTGCTAAATGCTCTTGTTTCAAAGATCAGAGTTCCTACAAGTTTTAGAGAGTACATTTGTACTACGTGCATAAAGAAATAGGGAGTGGGCAACTAAAAAAAAAAAACACACAAGAAACAAACAAACAAAACCCAACAACTTGAAAACAAAACTGTGCCATGGATACATTACAGAATATATCCATACTGAATGAGACATATTGAAACTAAGTAAGTGAAATTCAATACTGAAAGCTCTCATCTTTATAAAGTTATAAAAATATGGACAGGCAGTATATAGAAGTTATAACCATGCTATACATTCAGGAATTGACTAACAATTTGCAAATCCATGATCCATAGCTGTGAGTGTGTATCCAGGCTGAATTAAATGATTCTTACAAAGGCCTTTTAGCAGTGTGTTTTTTTCACATCCACATTCACAATGGGCATGTCTGATATGCCCATGAAGAGGCCTGCAAGCTAAGAATCAGACTGGTCTTGAGGTCAAAATTTAAAATTTTATTCTTAACTGTTGTAAGATCAAATCATTAGTAAAAGAATATTCCTTCAAACTAACTTCAAAAGAATAATTTTGGTAACGCTCACAGAACAGTGTTACAAGACACATTTTGTGCAGCGTTTTGAAGGTGAATGCTCTGCAAGTATTGTCAGTGTTTGCAGTAACACCAAATTAATATGTGTTCTGAATTTAATTCACGGCATGTTTATTTTTATTTGATACTATTTTTTCTTGCTTCTTTTCTTTTTATTCTATTGGTTTACTTCACAAATATAAACATTTAGCTATTATGTAAAAATAGTAGGAATGTACAAATAATGAAATTCCACAGACTACACTGTAATAATTGACTCTGAAACATAGTTCTGTGACCATTATTAAAAAGCTGGTGCATTGCAGGAAACGTAGTTTGCTTCAAGCTGAATGCTTAATTTGAAAAATAGAAGGATCAGCAAATCTTATTTTTCTTACTAATTCAAAAATATATTACAGAACCACAGAACATTCTGAGCTGGAAGGGGCCTTTGAGGATCACTGAAGTCTAATTCCTGTCCCTGCACAGGACACCCCGAGAGTCACACCATGTGCCTGAGAGTATTGTCCAAACACTCCTTGAACTTTGTCAGGCTTGGTGCTGTGACCACTGCCCTGGACAGCCTGTTCCAGTGCCCAGCCACCCTCTGGGTGAAGAACCTTTTTCTAATATTCAACCAAAACCTCCACTGACACACCTTCAGACCATTTTCTCAGGTCCTGTCACTGGTCACTACATATATATAATTCTTTTTTAACAAATAAATATTATACAAAACCATTATTTGAAATTCACTTCTCCATGGACACCCCCTTGTCATGGGGGAGAAGCTTGTGTGCCCTTATGAGGTTGCGACCTGTGCTCGCAGTGGTACATGCCTCTGGTAGGGTCTCCCATGCTAGTCAGGTCTCAACTGAAGGGTCAGACAAAGTGTGTCCATG
>JAWWEW010000166.1:9447966-9461975 GCA_035583185.1 Anabacerthia variegaticeps
AAAGGGTCTCGGCAGGATTTGCAATATCTTGTAAAAGTCCTTCCATATCTTGCTAGGGGAGACAGGACTAATATACACAGATAGATGGAAACAGTCCTGGTCTCCAAAGTAATCTCTCGTATCAGGCTTCTATCTTCTCGAAGGCAGGAAACCCCCTCAGTATCTGCTGCCCAGAGCTTGCTGGACAATCCCTTTAGATCTCCATCTGTTAATAATTGTTTTTCTTCCCCAACACTGAACCACCACTACTTTCTAACTGAAATGAACGTACAATTTGCAAGGATATGTGGAATATAAGGATATCTAATTAAGGGCAATTCAGCCAAAGAAAAAAACAAAAGACAGGAAAAGTCATAAATTAACCCACCCAGCTGTACAAAACTCAAGCAGATGAGGATCAAAATGATAAAGCAGTGAAGGCACTGCTTTCAGACTCTGGTTTGGTCTGAGTGTTCCCCATCCCCACCTCTGGAAACTGTACTGAGCTTTGCTACTGGGTGAACCCACACACGGCAGGAGGACCAATATGGGTGAAAACCAGAGGATCTAGTCAGAGCGTCCAAAGACCTGCACCTGGAAACAGCTTCTGAAATGGCATGGCAGAATTTTTTGGCTTCCCTTTCTGTTGCTTTCAGAGATTACATAATCAATAAACTACGAGGATCAACACTGATTGCAAATACCAAACTGGCTTTTAATGGCAATAAGGGACAGCAATCAACCTGGCTTCCCTAAAATAACCAGAGTACAGCTCTAGTTTCTCCACACACAACTGACTTTTATTAGCAGTGTTACCTCCTTGAGTGGACGGTAGCCTTCCTCAAGCTACAACTGTTATTTTAAATACTTCTCATACTGTGAACAAATTTACTTACCAGTGCATTCTCTAAATCTTAGATCACTAAATCAAGCAGTCATTCAAGCAGCTTATCTTATTAATCATGAGGAGGGAAAGATCTTATGATTTACAATCAAAACCAAAACTACTTTTCTCTCAAAGGCCACAACAATTCACTTGAACATCTTTAAAGGAAACATAAGAATGAGACAGTTCATAATAGCTTTAGATAAACCTACTGGGGTTTGAATGATTGCATTTGGCTCATGTGACTGTATTTTTTCTTTTCACACTTTTCCATATTGGGTAATTAAGGAACAAGTCTTGCCAAAGCACAGATTTTTGGTTATGTTTTGTGGCCTTTCTGGTTGAACAGGAAACAGATCTCCTGTGCCCCCCACCCACCCTCCTTTGTTTTTTCTTTTAGGAGGACATGAAAACAAAAAAGAACTTACAAATTTATAGGAAATCTGGTTGAACTTATTTGGACCTACTTATTCTATGTAGGCAACATCACAAAGGGCCAACAAAATAAAGTCTAGAACTTACACTAAGAGCTACGTGTAGCCTCACTGTTACATGTTTACAGCTATATTGTTTAGATTTGAATGCATATCACAAACTTGCTTTCAAGCAATCCATGTCTTTCTGTATGGTCTCACTGAATTTCCTAGACACCCCATTTATGGCAAAAATGAAGAATGTATTTCTGAGGTATGATTGTATCTATTTGCTTTGTTAACGCAATATGAAACCTATAGTCCCACTGTTATTTACAGAATAGCTTCTCTATGGATATTCTATATGGAACTCTCATTGAAACTGGTGGAAATATAAGTTCCAAAAATAAATGAAAATTATAAAAATTTATCTAGAAATCATTCCATAACTTCTCAATCTCCTGGTGGACAACTCCTCTGAGTTAAATTCTAAAAGTTATGTGACCTGTTTTGAGGATGTTCAAGGTAAGCAAACATTCTACATCACTGAACTCTCTTTTAAGAGAAATATGTACAATACTCAAAACACGTTTTTCTTTGCTCATGCCAGCTAGATTACCTTTAATACCTATTTGTGCTATCTTGATTATTTTCAGTATCCATCCTGATGCATTTCAAAGAAAGTTAACTTGCCTTTGTGCATAATCTCATCTGAGCAAAACAAAAAAAAAAACTAATAGAAGAGTTTTAATGTAATAAACACAATAGAATATCATAAGAATGTGTTAATTAGGATATAGGTGATCCCAATTACACTGTCACACATGATCGACGCCAAATTATTCTAGCATAAAATGGATTTTTTCTTAGCATTTTTCTTTTTGAAAGCCTACATAGAAATAGCAACTGCAATTACCGTTCTATAGTTTTGTGCATAATAATAAAAGTCTTCAAAACTAACATATAGAAAAATGCAAATGTCACATTACCTTTGAAAAGAGAGTTCAACATATTGGAGTCACATGATTTTTGTGAAATAGGCAAATTCATAAAATATGCTTTTAAACCATTGCCAGTCCAGCTGTGGTTTGCTGTTACAACAGGTTAATTCCCCCTTTTCAGACCAGAAAGCTTCTACCACATTTTAGATCAGACTTTTTATAAGTCAACTGCCCTGTATGCTCTGCTGAACGTTTTAATTCCTAGACTCAGTGACCTCAAAGTAACATGAACCACTCCCATGGGAACTTTTGGAAGCTACAGTACAATATGTACTGAATTTACCCACATGACAAAGGGTGATGAGTCACCTCGGCATTAATCCTAAAACCACTGAAGTGTACCAAATGTCCTCAAAGGAAGGGTTAGGCAACACATGGACACTGTGCAGTGCCATACTTTTGCTATCCAGCAGTTGGGCTGACTTTCTACCATGGCAGATGCATATAAATCTCAGTGTGTGCATACCTGTGGGTGCACACACACACAGATATTTAGCCACTTATGTTAGAAGAGAGGTGTAATTTCAAATGGTTTTAACTTTTAGAAAGTGAAATTTTATTGGATTCACAAAAGCAGCAAGGAATGCACAGATCATGCCAAAGGCGAATGAATTGGTTTCTTTCAAAAGAGCTCTGCTAAGACCCTAAGCTCATGGAAGTAGAATACAGACTTTGGGCTGGTTTGAGTTATTTTTATGTCTAGATAGGACAGATTTTCAAATAGGTGTTTCAGCAATAATACATACTGCTTGAAACGTGAAACACTGAAAAAGACATCCTTACAAACTGGCTAAAACTTCAACTTTGCACTCATACTCTTCTCATTAAAAGGCTGACAGTTTTTCTAGTTATAAATAAGCATAGTTATCTATTTCAAAATAATTTTTTCTGCTTCATTTTCTCTAAGTTCTGTTCAGCATATACATTAATGTTGCCTTCCTCATTTCAGTTCTTATCCTTTCTGCTCTATTCCACATTTAAAATTACGTGCAAATATAATTTTCACATTGCTTTCCTAATGATTGCAGCCACTGATTATGAAGAAGGATTAAATTAATTAAGCCCTCCATGCATATTTCTATTTTATGTGAGAAAACTGCTGGGAAATATTTTTCCTTGTAATTTACTTCATTCATTCCGAGATTCATAATTTGCAACCCTTACCCATTACATCAAAACACAAGAAATTCAATATTACCTTGAGGTATGTGATAGTGACCACGGAATAATGCTCAGGTGAGATACCTGAATCAAATGAACCCAGAACCAACACATTTTAAGGGACAAGAGTGAAAAAAAACATACAGTCTTTTACAACTACAAACTCTCTTCAGTGGAACTTGACTTTGGAAGCCTCACCGGTGTGATGAGATCAAAGGCAGAAACCACTCCCAAGGCAAGAGAGGGAGGAAAGAAAGAGAGAGAGAGAGGTCACTTAGTCTTGAAGGCACCTTAGTACAAAGATTTGAAGCTTTATAAATTACGACCATAGCAAAATAATTCTGGAAATAAAGGGGGGGGGGGGGGGTGTGTTTGTCACTAAATAAGCAAAAGTATTGCTGAAATGAGGTGTCAGGAGGACATGAGAGAGTAAATGACCCCTGAGAATTTCTTCCAGGTCTTATTCTTAATGAGTTTCACAAGAGAACCAAAATGAGTGTATCTAAAGGGAAGTCAAACATTACCTGGAAGCTGCTTAGATATTTCTCACGGAGAAGGTACAAAAGGTCAGAGAAAACCCTTTGCCTCATATTTACTGCCAAATTGGAAGCTTAAAGTACTTACGCTGCTTTTATGAAGTATGTAACATGAAACTTTCATCTAGCTATAGTCTTTAGGCTACAGAATGTGGTAAAATTGAAGGAAAGGTACTCTGGATGAAAATGGATTCTTTCTGCTTGCAGCCACATTTCTTCTATCATCCATTACAGTGAATGAAAGCTAGAACATATTGACATTTCTGGCAGAAAGTTAAAAAAAAAAAGGCTCAAGAAAATTGAGACTTTTTACTCTATTAGCTGAGGACAGCATATACTGAAACTAGAAATCATTACTAAACCAGAATATAGTGAAAGAAACCTTAAGGTATTAACTTTGCACCAAAATAATATTTGCTGTGCAAGGAATCAAAGGTGGGCTCATTTCCCCCCTTACCTGAGAAGATGAACAAGATTCTGCAAATTAATGAAGCAAGATCAGAGTGTGACACCATGTGATGGAGTTCTATATACTTCTTCATAAGTACAGAGGAACAAACAACTGTATCTGAACCTACTAGGAAACAGGGTTCGTGGTTTTACATGCTGCTTTTCTTGAAAACCACAATGTAAATCGAAATTGATTCTTCCTCAGTTAAATAACGTCAGTTCTACTCTTTCTGAGCAAATGAGCTCTCTTGCACTGCACATTACATGAAACTACAGGAGCAGGCGGTGCACTGAAGAGGCAGCACACTCAACTCTGCTAATGTACTACTAACATAATTGAAAATTCAGCAATACTGCACAGGGTAATTGAAAGACGCAAACAGCTTTGATCTAATATTGCTATTATTTAATATTGCAAACATCCATCTCTCAATCACATATATGGTTGTTTTAGATCATAAAAACAATTACAATATAATTATAATGAATGTTCACATCTTCTAATTTAATATGCCTATACCTGATTTTACTACATCAGATTTCTTTTAATGTTTTATATATTAAAAGCAATTATGAATTTATAAGAAATACAATACAGGGAAATTTTTTTTATCAGAAAAAATGTATTTGGTTAGAAGTCTTCTTACAGTAACAATATTTATAATGCTTATATTGAGCAACACCCACCTTTGCCAACTTTTAGGATAGGCATCACCACTTTGATAGTAACAGGAGAGGGACAATGATCACAAAATATTTTGAAAACTGAATTACAGCCCTACATTACAAGCCCTACAACTGAGAGCAAAGAAGTTATCAGCAAAGCTGTAGAGTAAGATGTCCTTGACCATAAAACTACAACAAACAGCTCCACTCATTAACTCCCACATACAGGTGTGGCCTGACATGGACACTGAAGAGGAATGCATGGCGATGGGCTCTAATGTCCTTCCTAACCAAAACTATATATAATTCCAGGCATGAACTGTCTAGCATTAAAAAGATTCCTTGGTCCAATAATGTGTTATGTTGGGAAAAACCCAAGGGAATCCAGTGCACGTGAATGCAGAAGTGCCTGCGCCCATGCTCAGATCTTCAGGGATGACACTGGCCATTGCTAAAGCTTTGCCACTATGTGGTTTTTCTTTCACTCATCTGAGTGTTAAGGGCCTGAGGCCATTAACAGGATCTACCACTTCCAGACACATCCTGTCCTGAGTTATGCTTGTCCACTCTTGCAGCCAGGATGATTTTCTCTGCACATACACTCTCTTCAGACAAACACTGAGCTCTGGCTAAAAAAGTCCATCACAGTGTCACACACCTCAACAGCGACAGGGCACAATAAAACCGAGCATTCTGTTTGCTTTGACCTTCCTCTTCACCCATGCAATGCCATGCCATGCCATGCCACACACACTCTAGCACGTGGCAAACCACCTCCAGGAGACAGCTCTACATGCTTTCCATCCAACACCAGCTATCTTTCTGGATTTTGGCAAGCAGCTTATCCTGTGCCCAGGTCTGACATGCAAGGTGGTCCTAGCCTGTGCCAGTACTGCCAAAACACAGTAGGCAATGTGATCCCACCATTGAGTCCAACTGGCTTTCTTGATGACATACAATTTAAACGCAAGCTGCAATGGATTTAACAGTCACTTAAAACTTAGGCTGCCAAGACCCTTAACACTTTGTACTGTAGAGCATACACTAAAAGACAAGAAGAAAGTTTCACTGTTTTGTAAGCCAGAAAAGGCTAATTTATACTTAGAATTTGGCCACAGCAGATTTTGCAAAAACTAATCTCATGCTTCAAAGGTAAAAGAAATAATTCCCCAGCTCCCACTGCTAGAGGAGGCTGTGGGAGATGACAGGTGGCTTTTTCATCAGAGGGAGACAAAGGAGCACATTTTCTTATCTAAAAGGCATGGTCACTGTGCAAGAGAGAATCCAACAACAGGCATTGCCACCAACTGTAGAGGCTTTGAGGAAAAGAGAAATGAAGAATCAACAACAGGAAAATATAAGAGTGTTATAGTTTTAAAGTTCAGAATTCCTTCCAAAGGGCTTGAAGCTAATGTGTTAGCCCTGGAAAAACAGGTTCTTAACAAAGGATGCCATGAATATGTATGTTCTGTTGTTAAAAGCCTTTTGTTCAAACATTCTCTCGGAGTCTGGGGGGAAGGGGGTGAGGGGCAAGTTTTTTTTTTTCTCTGCGCAGGTCAGGAGTTTTGCTTGCTCAGAACGGAGGAGACGGAGCGGACAGAGACACACGGGGTCCAACATCGCTGTGGGACCAGAACTGTGTACTCTGCTCTCTCTCTCTCTGGGCTTTCGGCAATCATCCCAGACACTGAAAAAGGCATCTGTGAAGGAGAGACAGCTGCCTGTCTCTCTGCCCTGCGGAGGCTGCGTTGCTGCTGCTTTCATTCGTCACCAACCCTCACCCTGGGAGCCGATTACAACTGCTGCCACCGTTTCCGAAAGACAGAGGCCGACCAGCCGCGCACGACATCGCCACCATCTGTCCGTAAATATAACTGCACCCCCTGGGAGCGGGAGCAGCCAGCGCTTGAGGTGCAACAGCGCCACCTGCTGTCTGCAGATATAATTGCAGCTTCTTCCCTTTGAACACAGCGGAAAGGACATTTAACTTTTTTTTTTAATTACAATTGTTGTTGTTTGGTTCCTTTTGGAGATATATATATATGTATATGTGTATATCTGTGTATTGTGATTAAGAACTGTTATCCTTTCATATTCATATTTATATTTTTCCTTAATTAAAGGTTTTTTTCTAAATTTAAGGAGAGGGATTATTTTATTTTCTTGGCCAACAATATATCTTAGTTTTCCCCTCAAACTAAGACAAAGAGGCAAATGTATTATTTCCATGATCCCCTTCCTCTCTCCATCCCTCTGGTCTCCCAATAAAACATGCATATTTCAATACTGGAAAGAATTACCTCTACATGTGTTTCTTTCATCAGTCCAGCACACACTGTGCCTAAGATAATAAGGAAAATTAACACATTTTTTCTCCTGCCAGATGTGATGTGGAGTCAGAAACACCTCGGCTACAAATAAGTGTTACCATCTCTGCAGGAATCCTTTATTTTATTTTGAAGTGACTTAAATAATCTGAAAATTATTTGCATCCACAAATTTTCAATCACTGAATGGTTTAAGGCTAATTAGAGAATGATCTTTCCAGCAGGGAAGTAGTCACACTTATTTTGCATTGGCAGGTTCTGCTCACTGTTAAAGTAATGTTTGCTTAATTGTTCTGAAAAAGTATGTTAATAAATGCATGGGTTTTGAAAGAGCAGATAAAAACCCTCGGAAACAGAAATCCATCCACTGGTGCACATACATCACAGCACCAAATCCTTACATTCAAAGAGTTGGGACACATACAATTTGCTATACCTACAATAAGCCCATCCTTCTCCCCAACCTTCAGGCAAAAACAAACCTGAAGATTTTGTAAATATGCTTTATTAGCTTTGTCCCAGACATTTTTATTCTTTGCAAACATTTTTATTACTCATTCATAAGCAAAAAATAAATAAGCAAAATTTTGGCTTATTTGATTAAAATCCCACGAGGATACTATGCTGTGGTTCACCTGATTTGTCAGAACAAACAAAAATTACAGACAAAAAGCATCAACTTTATCCAAGCTTCAGCAGACACTACAAAGTGTGGCAAGACCTTGCCCAGGTCACTTTCACAAACCTCCAGTTACTAACACAACTGCAGCTGAATTGCAATACCATGGAATTTGCTACAGACACAGTTTCTCAGCTGTGTCTTGGGTGGGATTTGCCCCTACGCAGTGAGCCTGAAACTGCATTGGCAAGCTGTTCTTGAAACCTTTGCTAGGTTAGATTTACACTCTTACTTGTCAGCAGCACAGACAGACCTCAGCATCTCATAAGCCACTGCATTTTAACAACACACAACAGAATTCTCTCATCAAACAAAGCAAACCCCCATGACCCCACAGTACATCTTATTATTCTCTAACACACTCAGACTTCAAAGACACAATTCAGAAATGCATTCAATATTATCTTTTAAGAGATCAGTTCACAGACCTTAGCTTCAGTATCTGCCCAAGAAAAAGAGCTTTATGTGATCTAAGATGGCATATTCTAATAGGGAAAACTGACAGAATGATGAACATTAAAATAAACGAGGAGTGGGACTGAAGTGCCATAAATGTACCTTCTCTCATAAATGCAGATCAAAAATTATGAGGAAATTGATTACATTGGGGAATTGCAAGATTTTAAGTAAGGTAACACTAGTAGCATTTAGCAAAAAGAAAAGAAATCTATAAAAACATGGAGAACATTAATAGAGCACAAAGCAAAAAACTGATGCTGAGAAAAATTGTCTCAGAACATAATGATGAGGAACTGTTGTGCTTGTCTGAAGTCACAGCTATTTGTAGCACTATTAACTGTATTAGACAACCACTTTCAGATGTGATATCACACTGCATTAATTCTTATAAACACATACAACTCAAGGCAAAGTCTCGAACCCACATTAGTCAAAAGGAGAGGTGCATTAAGAGCTGAATGGCATGGAGGTCTCCTTTCTTTGGAACATGGGAGAGCTGGTAGATTTGGTGCACCTCTGTAGTAGACCATAAGAAAGTATCGAGAACGTATTAAACATGAGACAGGCAGACACTGCAAGTATGCACAAAGATATGCAGAAGTAAAACAACGTGTCTGTAAGAAACAGACTTACAAATCTGCAGTAAATTGTTGTAAGTATTCTCAAGTTGTAATTCGATTAATGCTTTCAATAACACAACTCTTAAAAAAGAAACCTCTAGGTGTATGGCAATATCAATACTAGTTATCAGGAACTTTGTATCAAAAGTTTTAAAGCTAGATTCATGCAACAGATCTATCAGTCTCCAAGTACTGTTGTGTCTACTTGAGTCCTTCATATAACTATTTGAATTAAAGGTTATACCTGATTATATAGAAAAAATAATGATCAAAGGGAGTGAACCTACAGGTAAGTATTTACATTTCTCAGATTTAGCATGGCAAATATTCCTACGGACTAGAGACATGATGAACTCATTTTGTGTTAATAGCCCGTAATCCAGTGACCGAGTACACTGCTTGTACCAGCCTCCTGCAACCACACCCTACGGTATAAAAACACCATACTTTTTAGCAATGACCAAAAGCGGGTCTCACTGCTTTCACATCGACTTCTTAAGCAATCACTTAAGCAGAAATATCTAGCCCATGACAACACGACAAACGACCTTGTTTTTCATGGATGCTATGTACTAATAGCTAAGCTATTAACTTATAAAGGGAAAACCAGAACTTAAGGGATTTATAAATATTAACTGTTAGACTATTTAGAAACTCCTTAATGTTTTAAAAACAAAGTAAAATAAATATTGAAA
Organism: Anabacerthia variegaticeps; assembly: GCA_035583185.1. Taxonomy (NCBI): domain Eukaryota; kingdom Metazoa; phylum Chordata; class Aves; order Passeriformes; family Furnariidae; genus Anabacerthia; species Anabacerthia variegaticeps. Next base: position 9,457,839 of record JAWWEW010000166.1, read on the forward strand.
AGCTTCCATTAGATTCAGCAATTGAGAGCACATAGTTAATTCTCCATTATAGAATGGTTTAACTTTTTTTTTTTTTTAACAGTTACGATAATTATATGCACATTTCTATTGAGTTTAGAAAGAAATATATATGCCATGGATCATACTGTAAAATAAAATTATTCTGTTTGCAATATATATGAAATCAAGTCAATGTTAATGATGCCTAAAGGCTATGGCCTATTTCTGCTTTACTACAAAAGCCCTTAGGAATCAATAGGTTCCATAGCTGACTTAACTATTGTGCATCTTGTCATTGCACTTATAATTTCTTGCCTCTCTTTGGGGTTTAAGAATCTGCTCATCACCGCTAATGCTTTGTACACAATGCAAACCCACATTTGTGTGAGACAAAAAAACACATACAGTAAAATGCAGATTTCCTTCAGCCCGTATCTCCTCATTGTCTCAAGTTAGTAACGCTATTTAGTAGTTCCTTTGCTTCTCCACCACTTTCCAGGTTCTCATTTAAAAATCAATGAGACATCAAAAGAAATGAATACATTATCCTGAAGGTGTGCACAGTTATTCCAGAGCATGCATCAAAGCTGGAGTAAATTTCTATAAATACTTCTCATTATTTTTGGAGCATTCACCACCTCTTTCAAGCATGCTGGGGATTTCAAATAGGCCAGTAGGAGATTCAGTGGATCCAACTTGTATGGCTTCAGAGGCAAATTGAACTTTTCTTCATGTAAATGATTATGCAACAGTAGCCTGCCATCAGCCTCTGCTCCCCATTTTTTCATTGTAAATGCATACATTGCAAATCAAAGACATTCAAAGTTTTGAGCTAATTGGACTGCAGTATAAATAAGCATTTGAAGAGTCTAAATTAAGGCCAGTACCCTAATACATACTTCCACAGACTACTGTTTGGCAGCTTCATTCTCATTAAGTGAGGCCACAGAAGAGAAAGACATCAATGTGCAGAGGTAAGCCTAGCAGTCAAAGGGATCAAACTCCATTAAGATGTCCTTACAGTATTAAGTGCATACACTTCAGAAGGTCATTGGTCCCATTTTATGATCATTCTAGAAGAGTGAAAAATATGAAAGTATATCTCAGGTGACTGGATTGATAGGAATTGCAGATCTGCAATTTTCCTTTAATTTATAAATAAGGCTAGACATTCTATTCTTAATAAACATACTTGCATATGCATCCCTTCTACACAATGAAAGTCAGAGAGAATGCAGACTAGTCAGCTAGGCAAAATTTCTCTGCACAAAAAGAAGCTGCATTCAGTGGCTCAATTAACTTCTTCAAACAAGACAGCTAGATTGTAACCTCAGAAAACAATGCCAAGTGGCTAACAGGGAGATCAAAGCGTTTTACCTTCTGCATTGAGAAGATTACGATGTTAAAGTGATACAGACAAAGACTGATGAAAGATCAATCAATTTCCTTTTGAAACTGAGCAGTTTGGACATTAAAGTATTTGGGCAATTTTACATTAGAAATCCATATTAGAACCAAGAGTCTCAGTTCTAACACCTGTGAAAAGAAATCCATATCCTGACCTTAGAAAACTGGCCACATCACTGGCCAATAAACACTGCACTTGCTGGTACTTGTACATGTTTATAATACAAGAACAGAAGCTGCAAGAAAGTGCTCAACACTTTAAATAACAGCCAGGCAGCACAGGCTTTCTGGAAAGATGGTCAGTTAAGCAGGGAAGGTGACAGGTTCCAGCAGTTTCACACCAAAAGCACTGAAAGACAGGTGAAACTGGAGAACACAAAATTGCCCACAACCTTCCAATATGAGAAATTCATTATTTGTTCTTGCATCTCTGGCAGGTTCAGTGCACACATTCTTATACAAGCTCATTTTAAGTCCTTATAGAATTCTTAACCTTCTTTTTTTCCAAAGCCCAACTGTAAACATTTGTGTGCTCCACTGTGATATGATGAAATGAAACCTTACATAGAAGGTAACAATATTCTCGCTTCATAAAACATGGTTTTGAAACTATGCTGAAGGAGATTGTGTAAATGCTTGCAGGCTGCCTATTCTAACCAACTAAAGACAGCACAATTCACACATAATTGCTTAGTTCATTACATCAAATCTTGTAAATATTTTATTACACTGCTTTACAAAAAATGCTCTTTGAATCTGCCACTGCAGCACATTCTACTCCGACTCAGCTATTATACTCAAAAGAGGTGAAGAAGCCAAGAACTCGGTATCAGAAACAACACAGCAAAAAAAAAAAAAAAAAAGGCAAGTAACTACAGAGAATTTATACTGCCTGGTTTGTCTGCATGCCAGCCTAAGAATTTCAATATGTCTCATGTAAGTGTGACTTGTCAATAGTTCATTCCTTTACCAGAACTGCTGCCCCACAGCAGGATGTGTAAAAATTGGCAACAAAAATAGCACCGAAGCAACTATAGCAGAAGCCAGATACATAAACCATACATTTTAGGGGGAAAAGTAATATTATGTTGGGACTTTACTTCACAATTCCAGCACTTCTATTCCACACAAATAACAGTCTTAGCTTCCTTGGACCCCATGGAAAGCAGACAAATTAAACATTTCTCAGAAATAACTTAATACTATTGCATTTGGTTCCGGTCCACTTCACTATAGTATGAGGCAGTCAGAATTTATACAAGACTATCTTTCCACACTTCATTCACAATTGCCCTACTTTAAGCTTGTCCTCTCCCTCTCTTTCTCTCTCCCAGTTAGTTGCAAAGCTATTAAAAATGTGAAGCTAAACATGATTAAGGTGATGCCTTTTTATATACACTGAATGACGCAGTATATTGGAAAAAGACAAGTATCAGGTTTGTTAAGAACACATTTTGTACCACTGCTTGATTATCTCCTTGGTTTAAAAAACATTTTCTTGCATTTTGATTTTCTTGTTTTTGTGACTGAACTGTGACCCTATTTTTAGCATCACTACTTGTGGCACAGAACCCCTGTTTATGGCAGATATTTAAGTTTACTATCACTATGACTGATCCTTCACCTATTACTGATAAACACTTAACATCACCCAACTGCCAGTGAACAAGAGTCAGAAAATTCTCCTATCCTTCCTATAACATTTCCATAGCTTTTTCTAAATATGCACCTTGGTAACTCACAGAGCAGCCAGTCAACACATTTACCAGAATCACACAAGACCACATATCTTTGCTACTTAAGAAAGATGTGTCAGCACTGGTATGCAATCTACAAGCAGCAACTCAGTCAGAAAACATCTCTAAAGTCAAGGTAAACCATACCCATTTCTAGGAAAAGCCCATGTCAGTATCAAGTGAACAGCTTGTGGTGTACAAAGACCTGCACAGCTCCTACAGGACGTGTTTGACAGCGCAGACACTACATTAGATTATGATTAAATCTCTCCATCATAAACAAGAAATAACATTAACAGGTACTTGTTAGCACTGAATCACGTCTCTTTATTGCAATGTTTCTCTTTATTGCAATATAGTTTTAATTAGCATTTACGAGACAGGCCTGTGAGATCCAGTGAAGCATGGGGCACACATGAGGGTTTCTTCAGGCATCCATTTCTGTCTATTTAATAATTATGGTGATATGCTGAGCACCACACAGGATATTAGACACATTCACTAGGATATTATATTTGCCTTCTAGGAGAGATTTTATTTTTTCATGTTACTTAAATATATGATGTGGAGTTAACCTATTTTAAATACTCATAAACACAGGGAAGATTAAGTTTTATCTATGTTTGAATTTCATAAGATTACACTATTTGAAAAACTCCAAACTTCAGATAAAACCCATGCTTTTCATCTATGCTCTCTGTCCTTCCTTGATCCCCAGAAATCTCCCCAAACACAGCTAGCCTTTTCAAAGAAGGAGGAATGGAGAGGAAGGATAAATCACTATACATCTGAATTTCTTATGTAAACCTTGAATCTTAGAAAAGGAAGACACAAACACCAGCAGTTTCCTGTCACTGTAGAGCAGATAATGAAAGCAGAGCTTATAAAGACTTTTGCTGGTAGGAGAGGCTCCATAATCTATTCCCAACAGTAATTTAATTTAGCCAATCTCAAATGAAACAAGAAGCACAGATAAAATTGCAATTCAGAAATG
>JAWWEW010000166.1:9466568-9478910 GCA_035583185.1 Anabacerthia variegaticeps
AAAACCGGGCCTTCCCCCCCCCCCCCCCCCCCGAAATTCCTTATTTTGATTTATGTTAATCAGTAAAGAGGCAGACAGAAAAAAAAAAAAGCCAGGGCTGTAAGACTGAGATCTTCTACAGTGCTTGTCTTTGTTTCTGTGACACTATTTTCCTGACATCAGTGCCTGTTCTTCAAGGTTATCTTCCAGCCCTTGTTCTTTCTCAGCCTCACCTTCCACTTAGTCTAACTTTAATTTAATATCATAAAACCATTCCTTAAATTAAACAGTGGTGTTTGGCTTTACGGATTATGTGCTCTTTGCTGCAGGTTTTACATCTTTAAATAAACCGTAACAGGAATCCTGGCAGAACTTTCCTCTAGTGACTTACGGGGCAGAATGGGCTAAAATGAATGCAAATAAATTAAGTCCAAGCCCTAGGACTCTCTAATACAACACTTCTTCCATTCACAGACCAAATTTAAGACAGCACTGATTAATGACTTTTCTTCTGCATATATCGCATTGCACTTCTCTTCAATAAAGATAGATTTTGAAGTTTGTGGCTTGACAGTGCAGTAAATCTGGCTTTAAAGCTGACAGGACTGGATCAAAATCAATACAGTCATACAAGATAAAAGTGCTGATCCAGCACAGGCTCCGCCTGCTCGTTCAAAATCATTCCCATGCATTCATGGAGTAATTTTATACTAACCACTTTTCTGCTGAATAAGATGTCTCAGCAACACTTTTCTACAAGGAGACATCACAAAATGAATCTTATCACTAACCAAGGTGACAGTAGGTAACTAAAGGTGACAAAAACTCCACATCATATATCCCTTATTTTAGAATGTGTCTGACAGGTTATTTAATTTCCCCATCACACCTAAATCAACTTTGTACATATGTACACTATTAAATTACACGGAGTAGCCTGTCCCCAAATTAGACAGAAACACAGATGCTTCTGGGGTATGAAAGCAGCATCAGGTCTTCAAGGGCCAGGAGTACAAATAAGCTGTGACTGTGGGTTAGAAGTGCAGGTGATTCCAGGAGCTGAATGAACTCCTAATTGTGTTTCATTACGGACAGTTCTCTTTTTAGGTAAATACCTGTTATCAGTCATTTCTGCATTCCCTGCCCTGGAGGAGCTGAGCTGCTGCTATCAAATCCAGATGTTGGTATGCCTAGTTTCTCCTTTGAAAGTGGGCTGAAGGGTTGTCTGCTTCCAAGTCACAGGAGGACAAACGAGCCAAATGATTCTTGTTCTTTGAACAAGTTCAAGAAATACTGAACTAAAAGTTGTGTCTATAACAACCCCAAGAGGACACTAGGTTTACACTGCAACAGAAATAAATGGGAGACAGGAAAATCCAAATCTGCACAAAGGTGTATGTGGGCTCCAGTAGGCTCCTGGTGTCCTTCATCACCAGCTGCTGCAATAGATCAGCTTTTGGGAGGAATGAAGAAAACCCCCCAGGGTTCCAAGAACACAACAAGGCTGCTGCTGAGATCCCTGCCTGAAGCTGAGCTACCTCCCTAGCTCTGAGAAACCCTGGATGTGAGAGAAACTTATACCTAGGCAGTACGACAGAGGTCTGCATGCCCCTATTCACAGCACATACTGAGCCTCAAAAGCTCCCATTCCATTTAGTTGTCTTCTCTGGAGCCATTCACTGATGTCCATGGTGGAGAAATGCTGAAAACATTCACAAGTAGGTCCACAAAAATAAACAAGACACACAGGAGAAACCTAAAAAATATGTATATTTGAGAAAGAATCCAAACCAAATGTTAAGTGTTGGAATATGAAACATCATTTCTAGAGTGACAAAAGTATGGAAACGGAAAGATGTCAAAAGTATGAATTTTGCTTTTAAATTGTTTTCTACTATCTCAGTTTATAAACATTGAGAGTCTACAGCTTGGTAACATAACTCAGTTTTATCTAATACTGTTTCTCCATCATCTGCCTCCAAATAAATATCACAAATACTGTGTAAGCAGTTTTCCCTAGAATAAAAGTCTGTAACATTAGAATAAAAGTCTCTAATAGTGTTACAACATAATAGTGGCATTTAGTAAATGCAGCCAGGAAACAGAATGTGATTCAGTAAGAATTAATATCCTAAACTGATGCACAATGAAAACACACTTTCCGCCAGATCTATTTAATGCAGCATGTTTTCTACAGTGCACCAAGGCAGCTGAGCTAGCCGGGATCCCATCGAGAATAAGCCCGCAAGTAATCACAGATTTCTTGCCTATCCATATTCCAGCACACAGAATTAAAAATATTGATATTGATTTTTTCCTTATTTTTTTTAATTCTTATAAAAATGGTCAGAAGCCTTCAAAAATTCCAGCCTCTGCTTCCCTGACTGTCACCTTCTCCCCTGAGTAGTCAGAAGAGAGAGGATGGCCCCTGAAGCACGTTAGACATGGGAAAGGGTTGGTAGAGATTTCAAATTGATGAAATGTAACAGACTCTACTATTCAGGCCTGGCCAATGGGAAATCCCAGAGTACAACTAGGGGACTCTAATCCCTCTTTCTAGCTAAGCTATGTAAAAAAAAAAAAAAATCACCTTTGAGGATTGTTTTGTATTTAGTGCCAAAAAGAGAGAGTTTTGTTCTAGGACTGAGAGTAGAACCTTCAGCTGTTCATAAATAGGTAAGTAAAGAAGCAAACCTCTAGGTTATCATACCCTTGTGGGGTTGATGTTAAGATCCAGGCTTTGAAGAAAATTCACACAAAGATTTCAGAAACTCCTAGTTTAGACCTCTATTTAATCCCAATATTTTAAAACCTTAATTTATAGATTACACTAGATGAATGCTAAGAACAAAACAAAACAAAAAATATAGCTCTCACACCATTCTATTTCTTTCCTCACTTTACATGGATAACAATGCTGTGTCATAAATGCTACAAAACAAACATTTGATAAAGCAAACGGAAAAACCTTTTGAAGATCAGATATAAGATTAGCTATATTTCACTGAAAACTTTAATGAAGCGAGAAATTGCTCTTAACAAGATAGTAATAAGCCTGACATTCAAAGAAAAAAGGCTGAATTTTTTAATGAAACACATTGAAAATTTCATACAAGACATAAAACATAAAAAACCATTAAAAAATATTATAACTCAAAGTGATTTTAAGCAGTACCTTTCCTCAATTTTTCCCTTTTCCCCATAAAAGCAGTGTGTGCTATTTCCACCCAAAAGCAAGTACCAATCACACATTCAGAAATTATTTCTCGGAAAGAACAAGTTGGTAAAAAATGTTCTAGTTAGTATGTCATTGCAGAGTCAGATTTTGAATCTGGGATCTGGACCTCAACAAGCCCAATTCTTCTTATTGGCACTTTGGATTCATTCTATGGGCAAAGTACAAATAATGTTAGCAAAATCCAGACCAAAACAGATAGGTAAGAGAATTAAGAATAATGTATTTGAACCTCACACCTATAGAATGTTTTTAAAATTGCTCCACTAGAGAATCTGATAGTTAATTCTGAAAAATACACTACTGTGAGGTGACCCACAGCACTAAAGCATTTGATAATTTCATTCCCCTTCAAGAAAGCATAAAAACATATGTTTAACTTTAATCATAGATCGTCTTACTGCTTTCATCTGGACATAATCATTAACCATAAACACGTGCTTAAATGCTTCACTGAAAAGGGATGAGATTACTCACACTCTTACAGTTAATTTTATGCTTATATGTTATAGAGTGGCCTCTTGGAAGGCTGCACCATGTGCCGTGACTGCTCAAAGCAGAGAGAAGCTGTAATGCCCTCCAGCAAAGTTTGTCATTGTGCCCTTCTTGTCTGCTCCTTAATAACTTGTGAGGTAGGTCATGTGAGATAGTCTCTGCATGGAGTTCCAGTGAGACTTGGCCAAAAAAGTCTTGTAAAAAAGTACAGCTGATCAATTGATCCAGTTCCAAGAAATTTTCTAACACTGAAAATTACTCCTTTTCCCGTAAGAACATCAATTAAAGTTAATAGTTATTACTAAGTCCACATGTTAGACTCTAAGATTAAAGTCTAGTTGTTAACTAGACTAAATCAGCTACGGTGAAGACTGCAGAACCATGCTTTTGGTATATACAAAGACTATCTTCTGTAAAATATCAAGCTTATTTTTACATAGAGCCTCAAGCAATGGTACTGGAGATGCATTCTGTGTGTCAACTCTCCTTCTTTCTCTTCTGTTAACATACTATATTTATGGCCCTTACGACTGCAATGTCTAACAGCCTTCCTAGAAATTGGAAGATAAAAGTAAACCAGACAGAGCTCATAACGGCGAGCTGAAATCCATTCCCAGGGAATTAAATTCAATTCAAAACATGTATCAAATATCAAGACCTTCTTCTTGGAATACAAACTGCATTAGAAAAGGACCAAACAAATTCCTTCCAAATCTCCCACAATTTCATACACAGTCATGTCAAATTGTTTAATCCACTAAAAAGCTGGTAACCAGCACAGAGATAGGCAAACAACCATATGAGCACTTCAAGAAAACAGGATCTGTGAAACCAATAGAGATCAACACTGTAACACAGCTGTTTGGTTTGCAGCCACTCACAAAGCATTGCATTTAGCATATAAGCCACTCGTCACAGCTGTTCTTGCACTTACTGCACTACTCCTCCTAACTGTTTAGGTGTACTGTATTGCCATGCTATGTTGACATATTTTGGTTTTTTTTTTTTTTTTTACATCTGGGCAAGTAAACAACCTTTGATAAATGCTACCACTTTTTATGAAAACAAGCATCACTTCTCCCAAGCAACAATAACTCTAGACTATGTCCATCACTGGAAAAGACTTTCACCTATCACCTGCCAATCCTCTGTCACAGTTCCTGAAAAATTCTCTACCTGCCTCATAATATTTCTGCAATTAAAGCACCTGTCATCTTACTGTCACAAAGCAAAACCCAAGAATTTTAACCATGAACCTTAAAAAATAACGCATCTTGAGTAGCTATTTTACTTACACTAAACTGAAAATACTTTTGAGCATCTGCATTGTCTTGACTGGTTTTGATCCTGTAGTCAACCTCATTCCCAAAATCAATTCTATTTTTTACAGTTCAGACTAACTTGAAATGAGATATTTAGATCAAAACTAAATAGCAATCCAGAATTAGCTTTAGATCTGTCATTTGGTTGTTTCTCATCATTTAAGAAATATACAAAACCAAATTGCCAGTTTTCATCTGCACAATTTTCTAGTCAGCTGAGTTCCAGCCTGATTTACAGAGCACAAATTCAGACATCTGCATGGTTACACATTTATTTTTTTCCAGATAAATCCTGCAATAGAGTAAGGATTTTGGTAACACTAAAATCAGTAAAAGATACTAGCTAAATATTGTTAGATAATCTTTGGCCCATAATATGTGAAGAAGAACACATTCAGTGAAAATGAGAGGGAATAACACAAACCAATTAAGAAGGGGGGGACCAAATCAAAAGACTACCACTCCCCCTCCCTCCCCCCCAAAGTTTGAGACAGTGATACAACAACATTTGAGGTCCTGAAGCTGAGAAAAACATTTCTAGCCTGGGCAGTATATTGTCAATATTTCAACTTGCTTTAGAAATAACTGAAAAGTTTCACCCATGTCACAATATTACATTATCTTAATTTAAAGTTCTAGCAGTTCCTCTGATGCCTCAGCCCCTTTGGAAATCCCAGTAGGGAGACTGACCAATGGATAAACACACACAGAACCTGCAGCAACTTTTTGCATCTTTTGCATCTAAGACTCTTAAGGAACATTAGCATGATGGTGAGGGAAAACCCAAATTGCCTTCAGCTTTATTGTATTTAGAACAGTAGTTGTTTGTAAATAGGATCTCAGGAGAGAACATGATGTGTTAGGTTCCAAAAATAGAGGAAGAACTGAACTGAGGAAAGGGGGAGTTTTATCTCTTTCAATGGTTGTAGGGCACAAAAAGGATGGAGTGCAATTGAAACACAAAGGCAGATTCACGCCAGGGGATAACTGCTACCAACAAAGTCCTGTGAGTGGTGAGGACACAGAGTCATAATTAGTTTGGTTCTGTCTGAAATGAGAGCAGGGCCCAGCAGCTCCGGCAGCGGCTGCGCCGGCACCGGGATCCAACATGTGGGTGAGGACACTGCTGTGCTGCTGTCACCCACTGCGAGACATGTGTGGCTTGGAGTGAGCAAAGCAGACAGTGCTGCCAGCATCTTCAGGGCAAGCATCCAGCATATACCTCTGAAAACTATAGTCCACTTTATTCTCAACCAACTTCAGTTTTCTAAACACACAAACAAGTTATTTCAAGCAAACCACTGCTCCCACGAGGGGGAAAAAAATAAGACTGTGGCCACAGAACATAAATCGAGCTGATGTAACCTACCCTCACAAATTTTATGCTGCTCAAAAGAGATTAAAAAAATCCACAACCCTAATTATTTCTTTCAAATTAGTCTGTGGAAGAACAGCTGTGGCACTGCTTCCCAAGCAGTACTTTTCAAAACACGCAAAAGCACCCTATGCAAAATTCCTCCTTCTGAATTTTTTTGTAGAAATTCTTGCTTCATAGACATGTGCAGATGCCTTAATCATCCTAAAAATCCTAAAATTGCTTTACTTTGAAGTAGTGTGATTATGTGCAGTAACTACAGCCATTTCAACAAATTAGTAAGGAAATTAATTATTTTTATGAAACAATCTGAAATCGTCTGGGTCTACTGACAGGGAGGTGAATTACTGATTGCAAATTTTAAGGTCTAAAATTAATATAATTTCTCAATTGTCAAAGTATTGCCAGAAGTATAACAATAACAGTCCCTAAACTGACCAGTTTGAGATAAAAATAAAAAGACCAGATAGAGCCCTAGACTGAAACACAGACTGCTCCTCATTACAATTAAATGCAGATTATTTTGACTAGCATCACAACTCAATAAATCACTTCTACTGAGTCCTATTTTTCTAAAAAAATTTGCTGTATTTGTTGGAACACAAAAAATAGCATTTCATTTAAAAATACACAGGTGCCCCCAGATCTGTCAAAAATTATTTCTAAAAGCTACTAAAAATTTATGGAAGAGATTATAAAGGATGGTTTATAAAACTAAAAATCCAGAGAAGAGCCCAACTCTATTATTCACCTCCTGTAAGTGGAAAGATGAGTCCTGGCTGTCCCCGATTAGTTTTTCTTTTACCTTAGATTAGTAACAATTATAAGTAAACACAAATGTACCACAGGAGCAAGGCACAACTGAATTACATGCATGAATGTTGGAAAGAAACATGACAACTCAGTGTTTTTATGACAATTCAAACTGAACTTCACATCAGTGGACTTTAGCCTGGACAAAAGGAAGCTCACGGAGGACTTACTCCTCTCTGCTACCACCTCAGAGGAGGCTGTAGAGAGAGGGGGATTTGGCCTCTTCTCCCAAGTAACAAGTGACAGGACATGAGCAAATGGCCTCAAGCTGCACCAAGGAATGTTCAAACTGGACATCAGGAAGAATTTCCTCACTGAAAGGACAGTCAGGCACTGGAATGAGCTGCCCATGGAGGTGGTGGAGTCACCATCCCTGTAAGTGCTCAAGAAACAACTGTATGTGGCACCTAGTTCTATGGTTTAGTTGACATGGTGGTCTTGGGACAAAGGTTGGACTCGATGATCTTGGAGGCTTTTCAACCTTCTATAATTCTGTGACAAGAATTAATTCAGTTCTGAATCAGCTATTAGGGGGCAAAGGGAATCTGTAGCATTGTTTTGAACATCCATTCCAGACAAAAACAATAAGGATGAAAAATTAGTTCTGATTCATGTGTTTTAAAAAACTGAATTATTCAGAGGATTAAAACAATAATTTTAATAAAAAGCTGTAACTGAACAGCAAGAAGAAAAAGTCTTTGATAGGGGAAGGGAATTAACTGGAAACTACTGGAAGTTTGGACAGAGAGAAGGGAAACACCCAACATAAAACCAAACTTAATATTTGATAAATGGTGCATGTTGGAAAAAGGCAATATTAATACTTGTTTTTCAATAATATCTATGCCTTACTTTTATACAACAGTACACACAGTACCCACCCAAAGGAATACTATCCACAATGCACAGCAGTTGCTGTTTTCTGCTGTATTACAGCTTGAGGTTCAGTAGACTGATTGCTTCATGTAATCTCCTGCATTTTTTAACAAAGTACACAGATCCTTATGGAATACTGATAGCATTTGCTGTACATATCTGTTTGTATGAGACAGAGAAGCTATCTGTCAGTCACACTGCATCTGCCTGGTATCACCATTCAGAATACTGTTATTTCCAAATGCTTTGCTCATGTTTTCTTTTTCTTGTTGTTTAAAAGTGCAAGTGATGAGAGAGCACTTGGACATTTCAGACATCTCTTGAAATACAGTGGGACAACAAAGTGTGTCTCTCTTAATGATGACAATCCCAAATGGACTGAAGCTCCAGGTTCAGGTAAGATGCTTTCATAGTACATATAAATAATAGCTGTATCACCAGGATCCCTTGCTTCAACTGCTACAGTCAAACAACAAACAAACATGGCATATAAGATAAAAGTCTTGCACCAGTCTTCTGGCCTTTCTTATCAAGTAATTAAGAAAGTAAGGACAGGAAGCATTCATTGAAGTTATTCAAATCTGGGTGATTTTGCTGAGCAGTGAAATTCAGACTTCTAGGGAGGAAGGGAAGGAGGGAAGGAATTCCCATGAAGGGTCAGATGTAGGGGAATTGTCAGTGACAAGAGAGCTAAAAACTTTATGTTTCTCTCAACCATCAATAGCCATGTGTAAAAATAAGGACAGACACAATGACCTACTCTGCAGCCTCCACCCTTACATTCTAAAACTTTTTTCAAAAAAAACCTGATGCACCAAGCTGCTGACACCTTCCTCCCTCCCGTTTTTGTAAACAAACTCCTTTCAAAACACGTGGTTTGTTTTCAAATTAGATATCGTGCTCTTACTAATTAGCTTCTTTACTCAAGTCATGCTTCTTGTATGAGATACTCACAAAACAATCTATAAGATGAAGATTTTTGTACATGGTAAGAATAAAAAAAAAGAGAGACTTTGATCTACAGATAGTAGTCACAAGCATCAGACCAAGCCTAGAGCAATTACTCAGAAGCAGATGCTATCGAGTTCTGTTGTTTCTCTAAATAAAAGCTTTCATGTGTGGAATTAGAAAACTACAACTGATAAACAGGACGCAAATAATTTCCCCTGAAATACCTCAGGTTTATAGTCTAAAAATTTCCTGGATAATTTAACAGAAAACATATATAAAAAAGCAAAGCCTCTAGAAAAACAGCAATGATTTTTTTTCTTTCTTTTTCAATTCCATCATCTTCAAGTACAAAGGAAGAATTTAAAATGTTATGTAAGTTTATGCTGGCTGAAACAGTTTATAAAAAATGCAAACATCCAAAGAAAAAATAACAGGCCTGTCAAAAATCTTAAAAGCAGATAAAGATACAGGATTTATTATGCACACAGGAGAAATCTGGAATTTTTATGTTTATCTGGGGATCAAAAAAAATGATACTGATATTTTTATACTTTTTCTAGTATCAAAAAATGTTGCCAGGCTTCTAACAGTTTTTCCTCTGTGAGGGAAGGAAGCTGCAGGGCAGGTGGGAGGGTGGTGCTGTGGGCAGCAGTGCTGTGGACACAGGCTCCTGCTGAACCAGATGCTCCAACAGGGGGGCACTGGTGCCACAACAGCAGATGGCCAAACAACAAAAAAAAAGGAAATTAACAGAGTAAGAGGTTTCATTGGGACTGAACAACCATTTTCTCTTCATACAGAGAATTATAATGATTCTTTATTGGATTGAGGAACATATGACTAGTTTCTGTGCAGTCCTCACTTTTCCTTAATTCATCAAGCATTCCCCACATAGGAAAACAGGTTAGAAGACAAGTCTATCAGAAGGCTAATTCACAAGAATTCCCTACGTACAAGCCTGATATCTGATCGTTTACATGAAGTAATGGAAATATGTAAAGCAATTTATGAGATTCTACTTTTAATTCAATCTTTAAAAGGTACTAGCTAACCAGAATAATGGAATCAGTTTTAGAAACTAAAATGGAAGTAAGGTAAAACTATTAAAGTGATAAAACAGCTATTTCCTCCAGAGCTGAGAGATTGGAATAAGTAGTTTTCTTTGGATAAATAATTATAAGAAAACAAAGCAACAACAAAAAACCAAGAGAACATATGTTTAACTTTCAGGTGGAGAAAAAAGGCAGATTAATTTGGCATGACAGAAACATCATAAATCTTGGGAAAAGCACAATTTACTTGATATTCTATTCCAGTTGACAGAGCTTTTGAACATGAAAATAGTTTTTAACAGGTTTGCAAATCTCTGAAAAATTATTCAAATAAAGGGAAAGAAGGCTATGTAAGTCTCTCATGTCAGCTCTATTTGAGAAGTTTTTGCTCTTTTTCTTTTAGTATGGTAAATTGTACTTGGTGCAATGATCTGGTTTAGTGTTAATTTGTTACAGCATAAATTGAATCTTCTATGCTACATTGTACAGTGCTTGACACTGGAAGTACAGTCAAAATGCAGGTCTCTGAATGAATTTTTCACTTAAAAATGTCTTTCAGCTGAGGTGATTGGGAACACAATTATGTGCTCTCCATCACTTTGCTGTACTAAGCATTCATCTTTAACGCTGGTGTCAGCACTAGTGCAGTTTTACTGCTTTCCTATTTCTTTTGTATGTAAATCTCCAAAATAATGAACTAGAAGCTATCATGTTCTTTGAAAAAGTCTCCACCAGACATTAATTGCATTTGTCCTGACTTAGCATGTTTTGTCAAGACTTGGAAGGTGGCAGGTACAGCAACAGTTCTAACTAAAAACTCAAGAGTGTTTTAAATTAGATGCAACTTCACCAGCATTGTCCCATGCCAGATGCTGGAGAGAGCATCAAGCAAACCTATCCATACAATGCAGCACCTTGAGTGAAGAGATATTTTTCTTGAAGTGGCTAGTCATCAGTCTGATGTTACAGCTAGAGTAAAAATGTCTGTGTGGGTTCATCAAGTGTAGCCTGGCAATATGAACCTTGGCTGGCACACAGAAATGTCCCCCACAAGCACGTAGATAATGCCCCATTGCTGTCTTTGTGAATTTCTGAAATTGGTGTTTCACTTCTAGAGTTAAAGTAATTTTTGGCTCATCTCTTCAAAGACTACTTCTACACAAGAACAGGTGATACACTATGGTTCTGTGGAACTAAACATTACCTCAAATGGGTTTGGCAAGCTGTAGAGATCCCTCATGTTCTACTTCTACCGATAATTCCTAGTTTACTTTAATACCTACCTGTTTAAATACTGCCACTGCTCATGTAAAATCTTTCTCATGTTAACATAACCCTTTTCCTTCCCCCAGTTCATTATGGCGACTCTTGCAAGGCAAGTACTCATCCTTAGCTACTCTTGATTGTATTCATTCCCAAATTGTTTACAAGCAGATTTAAAAATCATGTATGGGAATTGCTAACCCACCACTGAAATACAAAAGTCTCTCAAGTGAAACAGAGCAATTACTTAGGAGTCCCCAACTCACTCAATTTATCAAAGCTCATTATTTGAGGTATTAACTGCTGTTTCACAAGGTAAATTTGTAGATCTTTCAGAAGTGTAATCAAAACTGCAGTTCTGAGCTGGGTTCAAATACCCAGGCCATGCCCTGCCCTTGTCCACAGGCTTTCTAGGCAAGCAAACAGGCATATTGAGATACACACAAGACACTAAATCTATGTAATGTATTTTCTAGAGGCTGGATCGATAGCCTGTTGAATCCATTCACAATTTGCTTATCCTAAAGAAAAATACATACTGTTAGAAAAAAGTCCAAAATTTTTCAGCTTATTTATTTAAACGCTAAAAGAGGTCATTCCTAGGAAAGTTTCCATAGCAACCACCACTGTCAAAGATTGAGGGGAAAGGTGTTGGTTGAGCTCCCTCCCTAATGAAGTGGAATTAGTCACACTCCCCTCCCCAGCAGGAGACTGCTTAGCCCCTTGCTGGCTTCCTCATCAATCTGCAAAGAGCCCACCTGGAACTGCACCTAAAAAAAGGATTGCTACCTCATAAGCACATACAAATATGAATTCACTACAATTATTTATTTTTGTTGTTGTTGTGGAGTGAAGCAGGAAGGGTTAATCAAAAACACTTTTACTGTGGAGCTCATGGGACTCTCTCTCACTTGTTTAGTATAGACTGTTCAAGGAAGACTATGTACTGTACTAGGGCAATTAGGCCTAGGAACCACATCG
>JAWWEW010000166.1:9486844-9549579 GCA_035583185.1 Anabacerthia variegaticeps
CGGGGGCGGAACGGGGCAGGACTGGGGGAAATAACGAAATGGGATTGGATGGACATTATTATAAAATCTTGGAACTCAGGTCAAAGGGATCCTGGGTAAATGTATTCCTGGAGTCTGGAGGCTCATTAAAGCTCCTGCTCACTTATCTTATCTCCTACTAAAATTGCCTGGAGTTTTTTTTTTCCTCAATCCTTAAGGCATCATTGATCAAATACTAGTTTTCTTTATGAACATCCTCACTGATGTGACAGAAACAAAACTTCTGAAAATCCTTTAGGAGGCCAAAATTTGAAGCAACTACTTACTTTTCAGAATGATGTCTGAAGTAAGAACTCAGAAAGAATTTACAGGTGCACTGAGCCAAGGAAATAGTTCTCCTCAGCAACTGAAACTTAAAGCCAAATTATAATATTCAAGACAGACTCTTTGATTGCTCTGGGTTTACCTTTAAAATTGCATATAGAAAAGGATAACATGTATGTTTTACTGCTCTGCTTTGTGTCTTCATTCTCACTTATTCATGGAAGCACAGAAGCAGTATAAATTTGCAGGAACTTAACAGGCACTAAACATTTCTTTTATCTTACATTTCTGTCTGTTCTCTCATGTCCTTTGTATGTTAATATACATTTGTACACATAAGAGAATATACCAGAGGATGCATGATTTTTTTTTTTGTGTCAATATTTAGTACTATCATTAAACGATAGAGCTTTCCAAATTACTTACAAATATTATTTCCAGAAAAAAAACCCCAAAAACCAAAAGACCACAAACTGACTCTTACGATTAAAAAAACAAAAACACCCAGAACCAACCAAACAAAACCCCTGACACTTTAGTGGTGTAAAGAACAGGTTTTCTAATTTCTCAGGAAGACATGTCAGGAACCTTTTCCTCACCTAGTGTTTCTTGATATTCGGCCTACATTTTCCCATTATTGTTAGTAATTAGTATTAGCAATATTTTACTCGTATTCTTATTTCATTATATTGTTATATTATTCTGATGCTTACTGTAGAATTTTATGGCTCCCTGTATTGGGTCTGGCTGAGATGGAGTTCTTTCTGCCCACAGCAGCCCTCAGAGCACTGTGCTTTGCTTTGGTAGCTATAAAGGTGTTGGTAACACACCAGTGTTTTGGCTGCTGCTGAGCAGCGCAGGCACAGCATCAGCACCATACCCCCAACACATCCCCACAACAAGGGGCTGGGTGTGGGCAAGATCTTGGGAGGGGACACAAGCAGACCATCTGAGCCAAACTGACCGAAGGGATATTCCGTACCATATGACATCAGCTCAGATATAAAAGCTAAGGAAAGGAGCACGAAGTGGGGGGGGGCGGGGGGGTGGGGTGGGCATTCATTACTTACAATGTTTGCCTTCTGGAGCGACTGCTTCATGTGCTGAAGGCCTGCTTCCCAGGAAGTGTCCAGATATTGTCTGGTGATGGGAAGTAGAGAATAGTTGTTTTTATTTTCCTCTTTGCTTGTGTGCACACAAACTTTTGCTTTTAGTAAACTGGCTCATCTCAACTTAAGAGTTGTCTTCCATCCCATTTTCTCTCCTCTGTCCAGCTGTGAAGGGAGAGTGAAGGAGCGGCTTCGTGGGCACTGGCATCCAGCCAAGGTCAACTCACCACGTTCCCTAACTGCTCCCAGACATAACTATTTCTACTGTTACTTATACTAAGGTAGAATTTAAGAGATTTCTGCTACAGATAAAAAATACTTCAGCAAGAGATTTACAAAACTTACAATATGAACATGTGAAATAAATACAGAGATTTAGTCATTCATTATAAGTGAAAATTCTCTATTCCCTTATAACTGTTAATTCCCTCTGAAGGCATCTGAATTTCTTTCAATTTGCCAATGCAGGATATGGTCAGATAGACAGCAAGGTCTTCAGGTTCCTAGATGCAGTTGAAAGGATCATATGCATGGAGAGTGCCATCTTCTTCAGAGCAGGCACAGATCAAACCAGTGTGCCAGTCTGTGCATTCTAAATTTGTGCTTATAAGGTGCACACCCACATGAATGAGTCCTTGCCATGGTGATAAATGTAATTTTTCCATTGATATATTAACTCATATTTTTGAAAGCAGTCTCTCAATTTGTTATGTTATGGTAATAGTACAAATTTCAGTATTTTTTCCTGATGATCAGTTGCAGTCAAACATCTCTCATTATTAATTCCATTCTAATGATACATCTGTGGTCATACAAAGCAATTACTCTAGTTTCCACAGAGTGGTGTCCAGCCCTTTCTTATCTTTGCAGAATACTGAATGATAAATGCTGTATTTACCAAACGCTGCCATGGAAATTAGAGAGGAAATCTTCCAGAGTTGAAAAGGAGTACTAATATTAAAGTATGATTATTCCATGCAGGAAGCTAAAGCATTAGGCCTTAAGAGCTAACGGCCTTAGGAACACAAAACAGCTTATTTATGCATTAAAGATGCAATGTATTTACATTTTTCCAGTTAATGAGTTTTATGATGATTTTCTCGCCTGCACTTTATTTCCCTTATAGTCTGTACAAAATGGACATGCTTTTCACATTTGGGTAAGTATGCAAAAAAAAACACAATAGCATGAAGAAACCCTACTTATTTTGGTTGCATGGAAAATCTGACTGTGATAAACTGACTTAAAGGTATTTTTATCAAAAATCTTATTTTTGTAAACTAAATCTAAAGATTTAGTTAAAGTCTAGATTTTAGATAAATCTAAAGAGATGAAGTGGTATTATGCTGAGCTATCCATTCTTTATACAAACACTTCAAATGTCTCAAAATGCAATGCAAAATTTGCTTTCATTTCCTGTGAAGTTTTTGAGATTAACAAATTACACTGTTTTTCAGTATTCTTTCTAGAAGTGGGCTTTTCTTATATAGTCCCTTGATGGCAGAGGCAAGACCAGAGGTTTACAAGTATCACACTATTTATTTTAAATTATAAGCTACTGTTGCATTTGCCGTAACCATAAATGCAAATCTGAAGGCAACAATCATACAACCAAAGAATTCAATGCAGTGATGCTCAAAATGGCATCTGTTACTCACATATAGGAGACAAGAAATTCACCTGAGTTCTTGTCAGCTACATTTATTGGGGTTGTCTTTTAAAAATCCAGTATTGCTTTTCTAGATGACAGTCATTTAAAATAATAACACTCTCACACACAACTGAAAACACCTTAAAACAGTGATATGACAAGTAAAAGTTGTGGTATTCCTAAAAATTTTATAGGGTTAATTTAAGGACTTGAGAGAGATGAAGCTCTGTTTTTCTTCCTTGGGCTTAAAGCATTGCCACAGTTTACCATACTTTATTTCATTAATGCATCATCACTGGAAAAGAAAGCATAAGTACAGAAATACATGGCTTACCCACAATTAAAATGGAATGAATTTTAATGGAAGAGCTAATACCTTCCCCAACTGCATTTAAACCAGCTACAATTGCATCAGCAGTTTAGGGAGGCTGTATTAAGAAAGATTTATGATCACAATCTGATCACATCGCATCACCAGAATTTTTCTGTGGACTCCATCTTATGTATGTTCAACAGGATGGTGTGCAGGAGAAATGGACAGGTGCAATAACTATTCCATATTTATTTCCTTTTAGTCCGCTATTCCAGCTGCTCAAAACTTTCTAAAATTTCAGCTTTCTAGATGCAATTTCAACAAACTGGATGCAAAAACCAAACAGATCTACTGTCTGATGCCTGACTAACAGTAGAGCTAAAAGTGAATAAAAAATCCTAAAGTAGAAAAAAGCAATTTCCTCCCACGTTTGCCTTTAAAAAGAGAAAACAATCACCCTTTCACTTTAAGTCTGTAGACCTTAATCTGAGAGATTATATAACACTACATAGGAATTAAGCTTTGGAGAGAATGGCTATTTAGTCAATAGTTCATTTGGCTTCTCGACTTAAAACTGAGAAAATTTTCAACATATTATTTGCTATCTTCCTGACACAACCAAATCTAATGATACAATTCCAGTTTCTAAAGTTGCATACCCTACAGATAACTGAAGGCAATAAGATTGATCAGTCAATGGAGAGATAAACATTGCTTTTAAAGGACATTGTGTTGTATCTCAAACAGGTAAATATGAGTTCCTGGCAGCTGGTAAAAAAATACAAATGGATCATGGCATGGGAAAAATCTTCTCATCCAAGAGTTGTAGAGCTGCAGCTGCTCTATCATACAACCAGTGAAAAATCAAGTCACTCACCAAGACGAAAGGAGGCAACACCCTGCTAGTTAAGAAATCCCTACCTTACATTTCAATGGAAAATTCTAGAGTTTTACATTTTTAGTAGAGAACTTCAAATTTCTGAATACGCCCTTAGTTCAGTTACTCTCCTAACAAAAAAGACAGTCACAGAAGCAGAAATTACACTCAGCTCCCTTTGCACCTCCCTTGTGTCATGTTGTAGTTCCCAAATGTGATTCTTCTTTGTGTAAGCAAACTGTAATTGTTTTCTTTTCCATTTCAATGGGAATAGAATTAGACCCAAAGCCTATGCTTCACTTTTCCCCTAACCATTTGTGATGACTTGTCAGCGTGCAAGTGCCCCATTTGTGCCTGAAGCAATTTCAGATTATATGAATCATGCACTGCAGCGACTTAAGACTTGCAAGAGAAAGCTGGCCGCTTTCACTGTTTTAACTTTGCCACACAACGGGTCACAGAGAAGTTAAATCTTGTAATGATTCTGGAGGCAGCTAAAGGATGTATACATGCATAACCTTACAGAAAACAGGTCTAGGCTTCTAGCAAATAAGTATTTTTTATGCAAAACACAAATATAAAATCCTTTTTTTGGCTACAAGTCTGCCTCTGAAAAGCCCTATTCATTGCTTCACTGTTGGCAATAGAGAAGAAAGTCCATTATTAGTGTTTTCTAAAATGCTGTTAACAAGACTGGAGAATTATTCATGCAAATTATTTTCATTTCTGAAAATATTGTTACTCCATTAAGGATATTTTCCCGTTTAGTTCCCCTGATAGTAAAAGTCACTAATAAGAGATGGAACCAGTCAAGGAAGAAGCAATTGCTTCTCTATTGCTGATGAGACAACAAATTGAAGCCAATCAAGTTTCCACTGAAGCATCAGACTGTTGACATAAAGAGCAGCACTGTTAACTACTGAGTCTTGTCAATCATGAGGCAACTCTTCCTGAAAAAGTGTTTTAAGGCTTCACTTTCCTAAGCCACAGAAATGCTACAGTAACATTTCAAACAGTACACAACATTAGGCTTGAAATGATATGCGTATTTATTTTTATCTGAAATACCTAAGTGAACAGTCCATGACGAGAGAATCAAATTTCACAGCTAATAGGTTCGCTGATTACAATGAGTTGTTGGCATTTAGTTGAAATATTGCTACTCAGCCAAGAAGGTCATTATTTTCTGATGGAAGTTGGAACATTTCATTGCACTCCTTCAGCTGTCATCACATATTTGGCACAATAATTTTTTCTCTCAAATCAACTGCACTTACACTGGAATTCTGTTGTACATTTAAAAATCATTAGAAAATGTACAAGTGTTAACCTGCAAAACATGGTTCTGCAATTTAAATGCAATAGGCTTAATTTTGGGAAGGGGTGGGGGGGCCAAGTAGGGTGTCTTTTTAATTCATGTTTTTTGAAAGTTAAACAGCTACACTTGAAAAAGAGCAAAAGTATCTCTTTTCAACAGTTTGTGTAAGCACGGCTAATAGTCTACCTGTGCAAGCAGAACAATACCCAAAATGATCATTATACATGCTTATCAGAAAGCTGCGCATCTCATCTGGGACTTCTGAAGTTGCCTCAGAAAACCAGCTGTCTGATTACACAAATTTATGGCAATGTACAAACACCCATGTGCAGATGAATTATTGGTGGATCTGAGATGAAAAAACTTGGCTTTAAATGACCATAAAGGAACTACCTTGCTGCCAAGGCCAACACTACTGGTACATCTCAGAACTGGCAGGGTCAGCAGCCCACTGGGAGCTGCTGTCTTTCCCCCACGCTGCTCACTTGAGCAAGGCAGCCTAGCTCTCCCTGCCTCAGCACATGTGCAACCACATCACTGCTCCCAGGAACTGGTAGAAAGGCAGATGCTCGGCAAGATACCCAAGAATAATCAGGCGACACAGGACACAGAGCGTAACTCACATCAAAGGAGGATCTATGGAAATCCGTTTGCACTCAAATGCGCTGGACCTGAATCTGCGAAACTGCCCTCAATGTCCAAGATGTGAACAAATTAATCTCTGAATCCCAGCATACATATGTGATAAATTGTAACAAAACATCCACTTCATCACTCTGCTGTAATTGTCATGTGTTCAGCAAGAACCACAACGGAGAGTTCCTTAAAAGACCCCTTTTCCAAACAGGCTGTGCCTAGCATCTGATGGCGTCTGGCAGCTAGGTATCCTTTATTAAGCAGCACCTGCTGCCAGATTCTTTCAGTGAGTTTCAAACAAATGTCTGAAACAATCAGAAAACATAACATCTACACAAATCATACAGAAAACTACTCAGAATAGCAATTTTTTAATTTAATATTTGTATCTCTGAAACATCTATGCCTACTTTTTTATCAGATGGCAACACTAAAGACTAAGAAATTGCAGTTGGGATAAAAATCTTTGGCTTAACTACAAAAAAAAGAGAAACAAACCAGAGACAGCAAATTAGGATGACTTAAAAAAAGAAAAAAAAAAAAGGCAAACCAACCAACCAAAAAATTATTTTTAGCATACTTTTGCCTAACAGCGGCAACTGAGAAATTTCAAATGATATGTACTATTAGAATCATTAAGAAATGACAGATACTAAGACAGGTTGTACAGTATTAACCCTGACACTGCTTCCCAGAAAGCACTCACTATAAAACCGTGCAGACTTTAAATTGCCTGTCCAGCTAACGTGGAGTGGAGAACAAAGATGCTGTCTCCTATGCTATGATTTAATACTAATCTGTGCACTGGCATCAGAAAGCTGTATTTCAAATACCATGCTGTAAAACAATAAAATAGAAATTTTTGCTCCAGTAACACTGGCAAAATCAGTTTTCTGGCTTTCATTACTGTTGTCAGAGGTTTTACCTGTTTGCAAATCAGTACTGCTAATAAGATTTATCTCTAACCTGGTTTAAGGTCAAAACATTCTCACAGTGGCTGACAATACTGCAAAGTAGTCATAATTCATTTCTAGATCCAAGCTCCTCACCTTCTCTCTTTCCACCTGAAATAAACCAGCTGAAGCGAACATAAACATCCATGGTCACAATTTGTTTTATAAAGGAGATTAAATCTGCAACTGGAATTGAGGATTTCATACTGTAGAATAGCAGGAGATCAATGTCTGAAGTCTGCATGCAAGAAAGATGCATCACTGAAAGTGCACTAGGATTTGAAGAAAAAAAAAGCACAAAGTTTTTCTCTACCTGCCACATAATCCACATAAATCTAACCCTGAAGTCACACCTTCTTACCAGTGGCTCTCCTGCACCCATTGATGGATAGTCTCTCTAGCACAGAGTACACAGCCCAGCTTAAGATATAAAATCTGTACATACTTATCATGACTTTTAAATGGAATAGAATAATGCATCAAGATGGCTTAGTAATACAAGTAAATTGATAGCTAATAAGAATTCAATAATGGGTTTTGGTGAATTTTATATTCAAAATATAAGGAGAAAGTAAAAAACAAACCAGTAGGGTACAATAATTCATTGTAGAATCTGTGAATTAAACATTTCTAATACAAGCTAGACTACCTTTCATTTAAATTAACTCTACAGAAGGTCAAGGACGAGAATTATTAGAATGTTCTTTCTAAACATTTCCAGGCTGGCTGCAGATGGGGACTGTGTTTCAGATTCACATTGTCACACTGGGAAAAAAACAAAACACTTTAACATTGCTGTCGTAACTCCTGAACATTTGTCTGTTTGGTTTATTAAGTTAGAAGTTACTGTCTGTGATATAACCAAACAAATAGCTACTGAAGTTGGAACAGCTCTTTCAATTAGTATTGTCATACAAACAAGAACATTTGTGCTGTGAATGAGTAAGTTGCTGGTACAGGCAAGGAGAGCGACTGCTGTCTGGGGGATACTGAAGAAAGACTGCGACATTAGTATGCAGTTGCTCATGCCAACTCCCCCCACTCACACACACCCTTTTCCATGACTGCATTGCGTATGCTCTTGCAAATCAGCCAAATGCTATCAGTTGGAGATGGGAAAGTATGACTGGCATACTGCGAACAGCTGGCTCCCTTCCCTCTCCACAGTGGGATCAATCCACAACATCAGATCTTGAGCAGGGGAGGTGGAGCTGGAGCAGCTTTGCATGCTTATGCAGCAGGAGCAGTGGAGACCCTGTGACACACACACCCACACACACTAACTACCCCAAGCTTCCTGCATACCCCATCAGCCAGCCCTACACAAGCAGCCTCAGCACTCCCCTCTCACCAGCCTACCCTTTCACTGGGACGTCCCATGGGTTCTTCCTCATGGTGACAAGGAGAAAGTGCATGGCATTAGCCCCGTGCTGGGCAGGGAAAGCACTCCGTGGGGCACTCACAGGAAAACCAGTATCTGAGGGTTCCCCAGTGCTAGGGCACCATCAGGAAAACACCAACTGGGATCACCAGCAACATGCAGCACAGAGAAGGAAAGCCATGATGCCGGACAGGTGCTACATCCAGCACCAAGCCCGGAAGGACTGTTAGACCTGTCAGAAGTTTTAGATAGTGTCAGTGCAAAAGCAGGGTGTTTATTCTTGACATGTAAGTACAGTCTTCCCTTCCCCTCCTCCCAGTCCTAAACTATTAAGGAAACTTTCCAGTCTGACCATTCACATGACTCTCTGGGGGTCACGCTTCCAACACCAGACTTGGAGTGCTGGAACTAAAGCCCCTACCCAGCAAAAGGCTCCAGTGACCCCACGGGTCCCTGCTTGACTCCCTACACACCCCCTCACACAGAGTCAGACCAGGTTTCCTTACTGATGCGACCCCAGGTTTCCCTTTGCAGAGTCTCAGATGTCTCATTCCATTAATCAGTTTATTCACGGTGCAGTAACACACAAACAGCCTGAGCTGGTATTGCCAAGCACGGACCACCAAAGGAACCCTTGGGCATTTATCCTCTCATAGTCTCAAAGTCTGCTCTTCCTCCCAAACTCCTGCTGTGTCTCAGTAACCTGGCCAGGCCACAGGTTCACAGAGCCCTTTGTTGTGCAAAGGGTCACAGTTCACAGCCTCTTGTTTTGGGCTCTGCCACCCAGAGCTCAACCTGCAGCTTGCAAATGCAGCTACCTGCACCAAATGTATTCCTTAACAAAACTGACAAGCACACACATAAAAACCCCACCCAAACCATAATGGAAAGCCATAAAACATTGGAGATGTTCAGGCTTTGCAAGAATGGTGGTGTTTTCTAGTGCCATGCCTCAGAACACCATGCAACAACAATGGGACCTTACTTTCACTTCTCCTTGTCTGTACTGTCTTCATGCTGGGATAATCCACTGGTACGATCCCAGAAACTTGAGTATTGGTCCATAAACTGGTTCTGCTCATTTTTAAGCTATTAAATAACATGAAACATTCCATGGGATCCTGTTCCCATTGAGTTGCTAATTAAAGACTAAGTTCACAGCATAAATTCATGTAAGCTGACCTCAACGAATTTCATTCTATTCAGATTCTTATTCAATACTTAGCATTGACAAGATCTTTTAACACATATGGAAAGTTGTCTTCTACTCAGACAATTTTACTCTAAGTTTTTATACTGCTTTTCTCCCATGAATTTATGAAAAAATTCAGCAAAATCCAACTTTCCTAACTAGCCTGTGAAGGAACCAAGACCACTATCTTAGAAGCTTGATGATTTAGGGGTTTTTGCAATTTAACTTGTTTGCTTTATTCTGTTTTCAATTCCTTTTTTTTTTTTTTTTTGTTTGCAGCAATTACCACAAGAAAATTACCGCAGATAGAGCATTTGCTACTGTTATTTTCTTAGCCTACATTCTAACATTCCCTCATAAGACCAAGCACAAAACTATCCTAAATATTTTTTTTCCAAGAGGAAATAAACATATTTACTACAAAAAATGTAAATGAACATATTTCATTAAGTCTTGAGGCTATTTTACTATAACTTCCCATTTGCCAGCAACATATGCAAAACTCCAGTGGCACTACTTTGAATCTCTTTGTAAATAATGACACTGAGAAAAAGCAACTACATTTAGTTTCAAGAAAGGAGATATTGTTTATCAGAGAGGAAAAAAATAGGGGGGGAAAGTTTTTGTTCCACTTACCACACATCAGACTTGACCAGTAAACTATGCAAGCAAGTCTGTATTACACTGTGCAAACACAAAGCCAGTTTTCCTTAATATGGTTATATCCCTCTCTATGGAAAGTGACACAGTCACTTAAGAGTAGCCAATTTGTGTCTTTTGGTGGAAACTGTAAAAAGCCTCCATGGCATCTGTCCATTGCTCTGCACTTTCTGTGAGTTCTGAAACCCTTCAAATCGTTATCCTGGAACTGCCTACTGAAATGAGCACATAACCATCAGATTCCATCTCTTTAGTAAACTGTGGAGTGTAAAACTACACACTGCCAATTGGTGACAACAGATGTGATTAACATTTCATAAAAAGCTTTCAAGAAGTGGCCTTTAAATAACAAAAATACCTCATGGTTTGAAATACCTGAGTCTATAACAGATGGGATGACCTTTCTGTATCCCTTTCCACTTTTTTCTGCCTGCTTGCACTAATGAACTGAACATAACTGTCATCATTAAGTCAATTTATACATACAAGAACACAAGTAAAAAAACCCCTAATGATTAGCAAATAAAGCATCATTACTAACTTCCCCCAGGTTTTCTACCCACATTTCACTATCTTTCCATAAAAAAATATTCCTTCTAATAATTCTACTGATATGCTGCAATTTCAGTAGTAGTGACCTCAAGAAATTAGCAATGTAATGACTTCAGGATGCTTTTTAGATTAGTAATTTTAAATCAACAAATATAAATTAAAGAATGCCAGAATACAGAAACTTTTCTTATTACTATCATTAGCAAGTTGCTTTGAGATGTGAAAACTAAACATTTTTCACTAAAAAATGTCATTACATGTGTTTTTCCTAAGTCTAGTTTTCATTTTATGGATCTGTTGCAACATAACCCATGTCTTGCGCTGTCCTTCAAATCACTAGTACGGTGATCTCTGGTGCATTTTAATGATCACATTAAAAGCTTGCACAGGGGTTGATGCATGGCATGTGAAATGGCACTTCAAATAATACTGTGACATGGGCAATGCCTGGGAATTTAATCCTTTTTTTTTTTGGACCTGCAGTCCTCCACAAGGTATTACAAGTCTGTATCGTGTTCTTGAGTGACACATTCAACATATAAGTATCTGATTTAAAAAAGAATTAAGTAAAATTGTCAGCACTTTATTCTCCATTCCCTACTCTCTGAGCTGCTCAAGAGCTCAGGTCTTCTTTCCACATGCCAATAAAGAAATTATTTTAAAGCATGTTCTTCACTATCAGTTTGTCCTGCCTACAAAGATCTTTCAATAAAGAAGTTTCAGTGCATTTTTAAATCAGGTACTTAATAGGCACATAAACACAGAAAGTAAATTCTACAAGGCATGGAACAGACTAACCCCGTCCACCACATCTCTGCCCATTGAACTGTACTGGAGATGGGATAAGTAGACCTCTAGATGCAAAACATAAGAAATGGCATGTTCTCATTTTTGTGAATGGTACGTATACCTGTGTCTCCCTTACTAATGTTAGATTGATTTAATTCTGTTTGTACAGGTACAGTTTGTTACCTCTATGTGCAAATGTTCCTGCTAGCTGGAAGAGTCTGGCCTAGTGGAAGAAAAGCTGTTCATTATTGCTGCTTCACCTAAACTGGCAGTTCTGCCAAATTACTTAAACAAAGGATATCCGAAGACAGGCATGAAAGCAATTACAGAGATACCTAGTCTATTTTTGCTTCTTTTTTTCTCCTCAAAATTTACCCATTTTAGAAACCAAAGTAAATGCTTGGAACTTCTGGGCTTCAAAACACACTTCTGGGCTTCTTGCAACAGAAGTTGCAAGAAATCTGGTACTCCTCAAGAACACCAGCAGATATAATTTTTGTCACATTTCATTTCATCATTATTTCTTTTTCAGGAGTGACAAGAAAGGTATTTCCTTCTGGTTTGTCAGAAGATTCCTTCTTTCAGTCTGTAGAAAAACAACAGGTATTTTGTTAAAAAAACATGGTGCAGAGAAGACCTGAGGACCATACGGCTTACTGCAAAAGATTCTCTCTGCAACTCTGACACATCCTCCTCAAATGTCAATCCTGTTATTCTGTGGCAGGGATCAATAACTCCTATGTGGAGGGAGCTATCCACCCAGAGAGGCCCAAGCACTTAAGAATCTATTACCTTCATGAGAATTCATTTGAAGTGAGAATGCCATTCCTTACTCAATTCATAGCAATAGGCGTTAACATCAAAATACAATCACCATCGTCATTTACTTGTGAATGTTAACTTTTATGTGGCTGCTGATAGCTATAAACATTTAAATACTTATCTTCTTCAGTGCCTTTGAAAGGCAGGACTTGTCCTGCTTTACAACTCTATTAATTTGAAATTATATTCCCCTATATTTAACACTGACTGTTAGCTTGTACATCTACCTGCACTTTTCTGTGTAACAGTTCAATGAAAAAGGAATGCTTTGTGCGGGCATCACCTTATTCACCTTGCTATTAAAAAGAAACAAACCAACCAAAAAACAAAAGTTCACCACCTTTAATATTCAACCCAATAAAGCAACCTTACTGTTTCCCCGTGAAAACACCCCAATTAGTTCCTTCAGCAATGACAAGTCATCAGAAAATGAAAAAAATCCTGTCAATTACTTCAGAACTGTTAGATATTTCGATAATAATCTAATCAATTATTTCTGTATTGTACACGTTGAACCAGCTTTGGCTGGTTTACCTCACATAAATTTTTTACATCCTACAATACACAAATTTAATAAAATAAGCTTGAAACACTTTAGAGAAGTGTGACCATATTTGTGTTATCCCACCTCCCGCAGAACAGGCTTGCAGAATTCCATAAAGCATATCAACTGCAAAAGTGTGGCCCAAAGGTGGATGTTTATCCTCCTTGGCTATCACAACTGCAATCCTTTAAAAAGCAATTTAGAAATACAAGGAGTTTGTATACATCCAGGCACTTATTTCATTATCTGACATGAAGAAAAGCAACTTGGGATGGAAGAGACACAATCTCCTTTCCTCCTCATCTCTTCCAGAAAGGCATTAAGCTGTTCTGCAGCTGTCCTGCTGTGTGTCACCACCAGTTCGGAAAGGATCAGGTAGCAGCTCTTTAAAGAGAGCAAACCAAATGCCTCCCAGAGGAGACAAATTAGTCTGCTGCAAACACCAGCAAAAAGCTCAGCTGTACTAGAGTGGAGGCCAGATCCTAGCTTAAACCCCAGAGTACAGGACAGGAAGACAAAAGCAATGGTCTCCTCAGAT
Source organism: Anabacerthia variegaticeps (assembly GCA_035583185.1). Taxonomy (NCBI): domain Eukaryota; kingdom Metazoa; phylum Chordata; class Aves; order Passeriformes; family Furnariidae; genus Anabacerthia; species Anabacerthia variegaticeps. The sequence continues at coordinate 9,500,483 of JAWWEW010000166.1, forward strand.
CTGCATATTGAATTAGCTTTGTTACATATTTAAATTAGCCCTGAAAATTACCTACTTCTGTCTCTTGATTAATATCCTCAGTTTCTCTTGTAAATTAAATGAGACAGTTCATTTTCTGAAGATAAATAACATGGAACAATTCCTGCTCTAGCACCATGCCATGCTTATGGCATTTTAAAATGCCTGGTACGCAACAATTATTGTCTCCCAGATCAGTGGGACACATGGAAATGATCTAGTAATGTCTTCAGCAATAACTACTTTAATTGCCAATCACGTTATTAAAAAAAAAAAAAAGTTTTAGACCAGTTTACTAAATTAGTAAATCAATACCCATTTTTAACAAGAGCAGCCACATGCAAATATTAAAGACTATTATTAAAAATGTTACTTTAAAATAACACCTGCCCCTGATACTCCTGTCTCCACACTGCATGAGAATTGGCAAAGCCCTCACAAAAAAAAAAAACCAAAAAAAACCCAAAAAAAAACAAAACCAAAACCAAAACAGGATGGCCTCAGTAACTTTGGGGAACTGGGGAATTTGTAAGAGAAATTTGCCTGCCCAAGCAAGTGCTTGACATTCAAAAATAACCTCCCAAAACATAACCAGTGTTCAAGAGTTCAGGCAACTAATGGGTTTTAACTAGGCAAAATTGGGACATTTTTATGGTGAAATTGACAGCTTTGGCTTCACGCTTCATCTTTTAAATGCCACCTACACCTCAGTAGGGGCACATCAATAGCACCATTGATTTTTTTTTCACTCCAGTGAAATTACTCATTTTCTGCAGTTTCAGTGTTACTGCAAAATTAAAGCAACTATTTGGACACTTGAGACCATTAGTTCAGTCCTCTTTTAAGATACATGCCTTGACTACACCTCTGCATATGGTTCGAACGCTAATGGTATATGTTCATGGCTCCTTTCCTTGTCTCCTACTGAAACTATCACTCAAAAAACCCAATATGACAAACAGCAATTATAGTCTTTAAAGAAAAGATGGAGGAAAACTATAAAATGGATCAGTTGTCATGCTGTTTTTTAACTTCTCACTGTTGAGAATCATCTCAAACATTATCCAAGTTATTGCTTGACAGGTTTTGTGCTTCCACTACTCCAAAACTGCTTCTTCCATAGCCAGAAAGCCTTTTTAACTGCAGGTGTGTTAGGGAAACAGCGTTGATCTAACAATCATGTCCAAATCCTGTATGTTCTCTGGCCTTTATTTGGTAACGGTATTCTGCTAATAATGGTCTAATGATGTCCACAGGACAGGTCACTACAACACAAAACCTTTTTTGTGAGCTGAAGTCTACAATATTGTCAGCTGTCCCATTTAGGTTTTTTCTCTGTCATTTGGATCTCACCCCTTAAGCAAGAAGGTGAAGTGCACGTCACTTATAAAGCTGCATCTTCATTTCTGAAGCATTTATAGCTGTCCATACAGGTTGCAGTATGATGTTAGGAAAACGTGAGATTTCAAACACGAATTGGGTATTCAAACATAGGCTGCCCTCCACAGTGAAGGGAAGTCTTTCCCCTTACCAAGATATGCCAGCAGATGATGCCTAATGTTCAGTAGGACTGAGTGCCCCAGGGTTATAAAACAGGGATGTATTTTTAATTGAACACATCACCCTCCTAGAAAAGCTAGAAAAGGGTATCTGTTATTATTTACATTTACTTTTTAATAAAATGTTAGATGCTAGCACACTGAAACAGGAAAGGTTACTTTACAAATAAACTAATTAATCTTAAATGCATTGTTTATATTGTTCAAAGCAACACTGTTGTAATAATTAAGCATGAGAACATGTGCACATAATTACTTACAGTTCCAATACCTAGAATTTATGTAGCTTTAAAAAAAAAAAATAAAAAAAAATCATCTATTAATTTGGCTTGTGTTGCCATTAACCCTCAACACTATGATAACATTCCTGCTTTCTCAGGACTGCAGAGCAGACCTCACCCAGTACCACAGCACATGCTGCTCTCAGTGACTGCAACTCTTCATGATGACTAGTAGTTGCTGTCTTCTCCAGAGCAGATGGAGGAGTCAGCTCCATTCTCTCTCTGACCTGACCTCCACTTTGAGGAAAACTTTCGATCCTGTATTGCTACTAACATAAGGACATCTGCCATTCCTTTGAAGTTACTCTTAAACTCAATACTGAGAAATGGACTATTAATAATCTACTGTAACAATTCTTGCATTATTTCAACCATTACTTTCAAAAGAAAATTGTATGCCTGACTGATTTCAGTATAAGGCTTTTTTTCCTTTCAATTCTTTCACCCAAAAACTTTTTCTTGTCTGACTATTTGTCTTGTTAACTGTTTACAGATCACCTGCACTGAATCCATCTTTCTCTGTACATTCCAATTCCAGCACTGAGAAAAGCTGCACCAAAGCCTTTACAGACCTTACCAACATTTCAGTTATTTACACAATGCAAAGGTAGATATTTAGATTAGGCAGGAGAAAAAAAAATTGCTAGTTATATGCATAGAGATTTCTGCTAGCTATGTACATGGAGATTTCTGTCTCCCTGTATAAATACAAGGGATTTATTTGTTCCAAAAGCTTGCAAATTTTGATTACCCTGACTGCCATAGAGGCTGGACACGTGTGAGGATTTGTAGTCTATCCTTACTGAACACGAAGCTAACTAAAGCAGCTTAGACAAGATCTTTTATTTGATGGCAGAGATCTAATCTTGGATGCAATACAATGTATGCAATCTCAAATCATTCTAAGGATTTTATGACCCTACTCCTTTTATCATCTGCAAGTTATAATTGCAGCCAGACTGTAACCCTCATTCTCCTACACTGCGGTGTCCCATCAATTTACAGTACCCAAAGCCAGTGCCACTGTTTGAAACAGGCATAGTGAGATCTCTCACTCATCTCTGCCTCCTCAAACAAAGCTGTGGAAATCATCCACCTAAATCCTCCCTGATCGCCTTGTGGTGATCTCGCTTTCAGAGCTGTTCAAACATATGGGCAGCAATCAGGCCATATCCAACCTCACATTTACCAGAAATGTTTAGAACAGCTCAGCGTCCCCTTTTTGTCTGTGATTTCAATTTATACGTATGCCATTCCCTTAAGACATTTTTACCCAGCTGAAGCGGAATATCGTATCTGTATACATTAGAAAAATAATACTGCAACAAAAAATGTGAAAATTCTTGCATGATAAATCCTCCGTTCTTCTTGCAAGAGACACCACAACTTATAAAATAAAATGGAAATACATTACCTTGAAGCAAGACAGTACCTCTAATATTAGAAGGGAGATTCTCAGATTTCAGGCACCTTCATTAAGGAACATTTCATAAACTAAATAGATATATAGTATTTTTAAAGCATTTCTGAGAAAATTTTGGTTTATAATCAAGATACTTGAACCCACATTTAAGAAAAATGCTTTGCAGAAAAGCAAATTTATGATTTGGTCACTCCAGAAGCTGCAACACTTGTAGCTGATGTCCACTAACTTTACTGCCAGTCAGTGAGAACTGCAGAATTTGCAGAGAAAACCACAGTGCTGACAGATCGGAATAATTAGAGGCCGACACCAAGTCAGGCAGGATGCTTCTACTGTCACTATTGCAGCTCAAGGACTATTTACACAGGATCTCTAATACAGAATGAATGCATGCATTGAAGAATTATTGCTGTATTTCCCTGCAAACCCATACAAGAAATACAGAAGCATGGATTACACACACAAGGAAATCTTCGGAGAGAGCAGGAACTTCAAAGGAATACAGCAGAAATGATGTCGTTTATTTGTTACGGTAAAAGTCAACATTGCATGCAAAATAGCTTAGAGCCACTACTTATTTCCTGATTTTATTTGGACACACTGCTACTGGATAAAGATGATGTGAATATAAAGCCTAATTCTGGACAAAGGATTTAAAGATCTGATTAGAAGAGAGCTAAAAAGTATTTCCAGGAGGAAAACAATTCTCTTACTTTTTCTGAAATACATATAAATAAGTTTATAAATACAGTGTATATAAAAGTATACTATATAGTATAAATATATATACTTGTATTTATACATCTCTAGACATATACAGACTGCAAAATTGTCAAAAAGAGACATTTCTTTCATATTACATGAATATGAATGTATATGCTTAAGTGTATATATATTTTAAAAAGTTAGTACTGCTAATCAGGTTATTATTTTATGCTAACTATTAGGTAAATTTCAATTACAGCTTAAGCATTAATACAATTATAAAGCACATATTGGCAAACACAGTAAGAGTGTTTTTAGGTAAAACCAGTTTCAGTACTCTGATTTATCCTAAAGACACTGCATCCATCATCCCACCAACATGGCAATTTGTGTTGTATTTGTGGACTTCTCATTAGATATTTCTGAGTTTATGAAAATACAGGATAGAGAAAAGCTGGAGTAAAAAGCAAAGCCTACTTGGAACTCGTCAACAATGATCAAAATGATTATTTTTGCACTGCAATTTCCATCTCTTCTTACTGCTTATAATTTCTAAGAGCATATAAATTAATTCTTTAGCTTCTATACAGGTAGAAATTGCCAACATAACCTTATTTTGTCTTCCTTAAATTGCAGAAAAGGAAACTTCAACTATATACTGATGACACTAAATGCTAAAGGGTTAAAGGTGCCCAATATGAAATTAACCTTCTTGATTCTCATCTGTTTTTGTGATATCTCTAATCACACTGGATATGCGTTAATTGGATTCAGCAAAAATCACTTGAGCTTTTAGTGTTCTGAAAGCCTGAACAAATGGATAAGCATGCAAAAATCTGTACCACCAAAAAAAAAAAAAAAAAAAAAAGAACTTTTATTTCCTTTTGTTGAGCCCACTGAGGGGATTAAAATGATATATGGTAACTAGAATTATATCAGGATCCCAGACAGTTAACTCTAAGAAAACATAATCTCAAAGGAATATTTCAGACAAACAAAAAGCTATAAAATAAACATATTCCCTTTAGCTACATAGGAAGAACATATGCAACACACTCTACATCAACTCATTCTGTCAAATTACTTCTATGCCACAGCTTTCTGCATATATTCTAATTTAAATACATTAAACCCAAATGAACAGAGAAATACCACTGATTTGTTTGAACCCTACTGAGATATTGTCATTAAAAATTAACACCTAGACTTTTTATCACACAATGTATATAATTAATAATACCTTAAAATCAGATGTGAGAATAAAAGCTTGGTTGCAATTCCAGACCTAGAAATGATGATTTTCAATTTCACACCAAGTAAGCAAATGAGAAACAAAAATAAAATTTGCTTTAAGTAAATCAAAGAAATAAAGCCAGCACCGCTACTGATCTGCTTTGTGTAGCACAGGAGACACTAATCTATGGGATTGAGCAGTGATGGGTAATTGCATCTTCATTAGGCAGGTGCGAACCTGCACTGCTGCCAGGGGTCCTGCCCTGCTGAGCGCAACCTGCTGTGGCCAGCTACCTAGGGACAAAAAGGCTGCAAGCACATTTAGCTACTTCAAGAGAAGACACAGTCAAAATGTCTGCATTTTATTTGACAGACCTGATGCTGATGACCAAATATGAGCCCATTAACTGCTGGCTGGAGGGAGGTGCGGGCTGATCTGGAATAGCATAATTGACACAGATCTGAAAACATCGCCTTGCCATGCACAGGAGAAATGATGTTTGCTGATTTTTCTACAGAGGCTGAAGGACAGCTTGGATGATTCATCCTTAAACGGGTACACAAAAGCGGAGGTCTGAATTGAATTGCAACATAATTTCCTTTAAAAGCTTGTTGTGAACAGATAGCTAAAGTGTATTGTGGCAATGACTGTGAGCAGGACAAACACGATGCAAGCAGTGAAAGTATAAAAGCATAGGACTAGTCTAATGTTGGAGATGGGGAAAGCAAGGACTAATTTCTGGTTTTGTAGCATCAATTCAACCCTTTGAAAGTATAACTGCTTTGCAGCAGCAACGCTGGACTCCCTCAAACCACACTCAAAGTGTCACAAAGTAATTATGTTCACAAATCAGAAAAAGTATGGTAGCAGCTTAGCATAATTTCTATTTTAGGACCAAGCCATGTTCAGAGCACATTTGCACATTGTATAGCTCATCCGGTGTTTCAAAGCCATATTGTACAGAGGAAAAATAGGTAATTTATTCAATCCTTTTAGAAATAGATTTCATACTCAAAACTTCTGAAAAGCACCTCCAGCTCCCATAAGCTTCAGAGATGCCTGAAATGCAGAATGGAAACCATCTTTGTAACCTAACATGCACAGATTAAGATCCCTATATTTGAACTTTTCATGCAGATAAATGAAGAGGCTGTGTGTGAACTAAGGCTCATAAAGGAAAACCTTAAAAATCAGTGTTTATTCAGCAAGAAAAATAAGTGTTATGTCTACCTTGTACAGATGAATAAATCTACTTAAGTCAATAAATGCTAATGAAATTAACGGAATTAACATTGATTTCAGGACAGTCAGGACTTTGCCCAATGTATTTACTCTAACAAAACTGTATAAACACATTAATTGACTGCAAGGTGAGGGATTTAGAAAGATGCAATATAAATTCTGCTGTCATTTTTCAAACCAATACTTTTGACAGAAGCCTTATTGTTATTTGAACTAAGTTCTAGATTTTAAATCAAATCAATAAACTATTATTAGCTAGTTCATTTTTATAAAAATCAAACTATACTTTATTCAGTAAAAATACAGCTGCTTTCAATTCATTTACAGCACATGACCAACCACAAATACTGATCTGATGTTGAAGTTCATTGCATTCAACATGTTTGATTTTTATAATTCATTCTTTTTTTAAATTTATTCATTTTAATAATTATTCTAAAAAGTTTTGTATCCTGATTTAAACTACTTAATGCTTATCAATACATGTGTAACTCAGAACAAGTTGTAAATTATATCAAATCTCTGCTTAGGAAAAGGGAAAGATCCAGAATTATGACTTCAAAAGCAGTGAAAAAATGCTAAGTGAAGCACACATAGCAGTAGCAGGACTTCTTGCTAACTGCAGATTTCATGTAAAATAGACATTTTGAGCTTTGAGAAAATGCAATCCAATCTCAAGAACAATAATAAGAAATACATCAATCATTGAGAAACCATAAAGAAATGTCATCACACTTCCCTTCTTAAGCTGGTATGTAAATATAAAGTACCTATGTTCAAGTGGATTAAAACTATCTCAATGTATAGGGAAAGTTTTCAATAGAAAATTTTGGCTGAAGTTCTAATGACAGCCACTTATATGCACATATAAAATTCAAGAATAATATTTATTTTAAGATGTATTATATTAGGGATCTGGAAAGACCTCTTCTTAATCATTTTTTAGCCAGGGTGCCAATATGATTTAAAGTCCACTTATGTAAATTTATATATGTATCAGAGACCAGAGAGACCCAGACACCTCTGAAAACTTTGAAGTAATTTACAGTTGTTATTTTTTCACTTTTAATGAACTTTGATTCCTGAATCACACAGGAAGAGTTACAGGATTTCACACCAGTTTTCAATTATAGAAGCCTCTCACCAGTAAAGAGACATTTGGACCATAAGGGGACCATGATTCTTTTATAATGAATTACTAACATATTTTACACATGACATTAGAAAAAATAACTGTGATACCCATGGTAAGTGTGAATATAAATTTACAGACTGCTCTGTTAGGTGCCTTCTATTGGTATGAAATAAATATAGATATAAAAACATATTCCAGCTATATAAGAAATGCAAAGGATTACTAATTCAACTAGAGTCAGCAAGAGGAACATGTTACACAACATAGCCACACTATAAAAGAACTGGAAAGATGTGCAAGACCTTCTGCTTTGTTGAAGCCTCATCTGGTTATCTATCCCATCTGATTCTATCTCTAAAAATACTACTTGCAGTTTATTGGACTAGATTTCAAGAAACATTCTTGAATAAATTATTGCATGACACAGATACTGCAGAACATTAAAATTGTTACCCTATGTCCCCCTAAAGCCAGCAGTAAAACTTAGAGATTTTTAATATTTTTAACTTTTTTTTTTTTAATTATAGAAAATATACATTTGCCTGGTATATTTAAGTAATTTCAAAAGATTGAAAAAAACTATTAAAACACTCATAAGCCTATTACTTCATCAAGGTACCTGCATGATAATTAAAGACATTTCTACTAAGATAGTTTATGCTTTTAAGAATTATGGAAAGGGCAATCAACTCTTCTCCGTTTTTATGAAATACTTTTATCCTTTCATGTGATTAAATAAATAATTATGAAATCATGATTATTAGATGTTATCAAATTATACTTGTCCTGAAGTGTCAAAGCCATGTGCTTCAGCTCTATCCTAACTTCATGCAGCAGCTTTGTGAATAGATTAGACAGAGTGTGAGAAAGGTGATATTATTGTTCCATCAGACAGGTCAAGCACAAGAGTTTATTCCTGAAGTTAGCAGCACTGTTGCAGCTGGCCTGCAGTCTCTGACAGACAGGTACAGATATGAGTTCAATGGCCATACAGTGGAATTACTAAAATTCCCATAAGGCAAATGAAAAGCATGAAGGCAAGGAGCAGCTACTGAGTGTGAATCAGGATTACTGAACTGATTCCATCTCATACTTCCACTCCCCTCTCCCTGCAAGAGTGTGGTGTAAGAACAAAGTGAACATGAGAAAGAAGAGAGCTAAATGTTTCTGTTGGAGCCTGGGAAGAAAACATACAGACTAATACAATGGTTTTACTTATTGAGTACTTTCTGCATAATTACAGCTATATTAAGACTGTCATAGTGAGGCATCAACAGTGCAATCATAATGCCTACACAAAAGGTGACTCATCTGAGCCCTGAAATTCAAGTGAAACACTTACTGTCACTCAAAATAGTTTAGGAAATGGATGCCAATTTATGCAACCTAACAGGCTAACTCACTATGCCATTTTAATTATTTTTCATTCAGGCAGATTTTTCTTGGCACACAGAACCAATGCAACAAGGAGGAATCTCTTTTGAAAAACCACATAGCAAGTTGGTATCAATTAAGGATGTAAGAGAAAAAACATAAGATGAAAAAAAAGAAAAAAGATGTTATTGAAGTTGCTAAATACTAAAGATTTACAGAAAAGGGAAAAAAAGAAAGGAGAGCCTACATGCCTTTAAATGTGACTTAACTGAACACATTTTGCTGGAAATGCGTCTGATAGAGAATTACACAACAACTATTACTAAGCCAATAAGTAAGTGAAATCACAAGCCATTCAAAAAACCAACCAACTGAACAAAAAATTCAACACTATTTAGTATTCCAAAAGCATAAAATCTGGGGGGAAAAAATCCACAGATATTTTTATATAATATCATATATGTCATGTCTGGGAACATCCAGTGATCTGAGACAGTGACACAGTGACTCTCAATTCACTGGGACATGACTCTTCCAGCAGCTGATCTCCAGCTCAAAGGCAAGCCACAGCAACACTTCCCTCCTCCCTGCACCTCCCTTCACTCCAGGAAAGCACTGTACCCATTCTCGTTACTCCTTATGGAGACTGCAGGTGCTTTCGGCCTTGTTTGTTCTCCTACAGCCTCACAGTATTTTCAGCTACAGAACTGTATGGATTCATCTCACATAGCAGAAAAGCACAGGGAGATAGTGTTACAATTGATGGGGGTAAGAAAATAACATTGCTGTGCATTGTCTATTTCAAACTTTCTTAATTGTTGGATAATGTGTAAACTTTTTGTGAAACAGAGTATATTCACCTCCCTATTCCTAGAGTAAGTGGGGTTGCCTAATAAGACTAGAAAGAGATGCCATAGTAATTGCATACACAGATATTGTTTCAGTTTTGAATCAGCCTAATAATGGAGTAAGCTAGAGAACTGTATTAAGGCTTTGTGAATTTAATTTTGATAACACAAAAATCATTATGAGAAAACCTTTGAAAAAACATTTGGAGAAATACACACAACTTTTACAGGCCCTTCACCATCATGTTTAACTAAAAATGAAAACATTGTTTCAACAAAAGGTAAGAGTTTTTTTTCAGTTCCTTCTTGTCCTTTTAAAAAATTATCTAATCCATAAAATTTAATCTATAAAATACTGCTGAAATAGAGACATAATATAGACAAATGTTCCATTAAACAAAATAAAGGTGTCATTTTTCTTCAATTAATTTCTGAAAAAATATTTCCAAGTAATATATTCTGATTTTAACAGAAATTTGCATTTGAAAATCAGTCATGAAAACATATTTCTATAGCATTATCATACACCTGAGCTTGCTTTCACGTGAGTTGAACCTTTAGGCCTAAACCTATAATCTTAAATAAATGTACTTAATATGCTTAACAGTTTGTCAAGGTCAATACACACTACCACCTCACATGCTTTTTGAAATTATTCCTCACTCTCCATGTATTATGAAAAAATACAAGGGAAAATAAATGGCTGAAATTTATGATACATATTGAGTAACTGAGAAGCTAATGACCATCAATTTGTTTATTTGAGAAATACTGAGGTAAACTGTACTGGAATGAAGTATCTGCTAGAAGTAGCAGATATATTGGACAATATAAATAATATAAATAATGGCAATTAATCTCCCATGCATGACAAAGATTTTCAATGGAGAGTGAATTAAGGTGTCTTACTAAGAGCTCAGTCCTTGTGAGTGGTTTACATCACAACGCTTCCTTAGGGCTGTTAATATCAGACAGGTTTTTTTAATGTCAGACAGTTATTTTTGCTTGGATGGGAACACAGCAGGAAAGTACATCTGTGTATGGAAATCAGCAAGAGACCGAGCCTTCTTCATTTGGGATAGTGAAGTACCTTTAGATAGAGGTTTTTATAAATATTAAACTTGTCAGATTTTCATTCCAGTTACACTATTAATAATGTAGAAATGTAACCTACATAGTAGCTGCTTTATGCAAAGCATCCTTCTTCCAAGCAACATCTCAGGATTAGATTGCGCTAGCCTACTCTAAAAATAAAGTCACCCATCATGTGGCCTTGCACCAGCTATGAGTAATCTGTTTTCTTCCATCTCCAGCTTTCAACTAACATGGCAGTTTTGAACACAAGTTCTTTCCTGAGCAGAAAACAAAACGGATCTTAACTGAGTCTAAGAATGAAAACCACTTGCACTGCATTAAGGGTGGCCTTACAATGACACCCAAATGTATTTCTATGGGACTACTCCTACCCAGTTCTATTGCCAAATACAGTGAAAGTATTTTTTTTAATGTTATGTAACAAGAATCCAAAATTCACATACTCACTTGTACTGTAAAAACACACTCACTTACATTGGAAGAGCATGAAAAGCTTCAAGCAACAAAACAGTACAGAGCCCTTAATTAGTTTTCAAGGGTTACATTTTGCCACCATAACACAGGACAGAAACCGGGAAGCAGAAAAGGCAGAACACTCTACAGAGGACTATGTAAGGGGGTGAACAAAAATTTAGTCTCCAGAGCTTCTGCTCTGCATCTTGTACTCAAACATTCATCTAAAAGGAAGCATAGGGTGACAAAATGCAATCATTTTGCTTGAAGGAAATGAAGGAATGTAACAGAAAAAATAGCATTTTGCAGATGATATTAATAATAGCTCTAATAGATCAGAATGACTAAAGAAACAAAATATTTTTCAAAGTACACATATACTCAAAATTACGAGGAAAAAAAAACACTATTTGACATTAAAGGCCAGGGAAATTATTTTCTTTGGTTGTAGATTTCTTGTGCTGTTATCAGTTATAGGACTCTTTGAGGACTTCATTAGTTGAAGCTAAAATTAATTCCTTTGGACTTTTTCTCTTTGTAAATAAGCAGAGGAGACATCTCTGAATATGTACTGAGAGGTGGACAGATTATCAAAAACTGTTCTTTAAAAGGCAAATGCTGCTTTATGCCTCTAGAACTGATCTCTGAAAATCACCTTAAGTTGAAAGAATATTGTCAGAAACTACACAAAGTATCTGATTTTCACCTGGTAAGAGTGCATTCATTTGCTAAATGAAATATTTTTCAATTTTATCTCAAGGATTTTCCTTTTTCCTTAATTGCTCATATAAGCAGAAACCAACACACACGTCTTAGAGCTTAGAATAAAGTTCACCAGCACAGTGGCCATTTTTGGCTGCTAAGCCTTCATGGGTAGGTTGCACAAATTGTTTTCTTTTGTAAATGATGAGGAAAACCCCAATGCTATCCATTACATATCCACATGTGTAAATGTAACTCACCATCCTTTCAGTGTCCATGCGATTTATTCACATCTTTACCTCAGCTGAAAAAAAAAAAAAAACAAAAAAAAACAAAAAAAAAAAAAAAAAAAAACAACAACAAAAAAAAAAAACACAAAAAACCCAACCAACCAAAAAAAAAAAAAAAAAAAACAAAAAAAAAAAACTGTGACCAGACAACTTCCTACTGGAGCATATTTAAAAGAAATTATGAACTCAAAAATTTCCGAACCTGACATAAAGAAAGAGAGATCTAACCTAAGGCACCCTATCTCAAATTTGCATCCAAGTCCCACATGGGCCACCATGAGCAGCCTGAGCTGGCATAAATCACACCTCCATGGCTGGTAATTTAAGCTAACACTGACTGTAGCAGCATTGCAAAGGTGATCTCTAGGAAAGGATTGGTTATCTGTGTATTGTATGTTAGCCATTATACCCAAACCTGTCTTTTCAGAAAAGAAATAACTTCAGCACAATCAACAGCAAAACTATCTGGAATACAGATTTTGTACGATCCTCACAAAAATGAGAAGCGAAAGTATAAAAATACAACTAGAATATTACAAATATCTGTTGCCTGCAAATCTTTGAATCTCTTCCAGTTTCCTTTTGCTTATGAGTTCACTGAGATATAAAAAAAATAAATAATGTGAAAGAAAACAAGGCAGAGTTGCACCAATTTCTTTTTCTGATTTCAGCTGACCACTTGTCTTTCATAAAGAAAGAGCAATCACAAACTTGCTCTGTGCACATTTCAAAAGCATAAAGGTCTTCTGCAAATCTGTAAACTGTAAGTCTCCTTGGAAGGTGTACAAAAAACCAAACAAAACCAAACAGCTTTTAGTAATCTAAACAATTTCCCTTTTTGTTTGAATGCAACAAGGCAAAACAAGAAAGGTCAAAACCCTGTTTCAGAATTCGGAATCAAACCCCAAAGTGGTAACATCCATGGTCAGAGAAGATGCGTGGACATATTATGCCAGGGAATCTATGATGACCAAGGGAGAATAATCAAAAGGATTATTTTCTCTCACCTCTGAAACTAACTCTGAAATGGGATATTTTTACATGGAAAGACTCCAGTCAACGATATGATGCACATTACCTCAAAAGGCCTGAAGACACCTTTGAAAATTAGAAAGGTTTGAATGTCAGCATTTCTATCTTGCAACATATCAACTGTAATAAGGAAACTGGAGCCTTCTTTAATACAATAACAAGCGTTCTAGCACATAAATGAAAGTGTTAACAAAACAATAAATAGCAAAGGTGTGTTAAATGTTTCATAAGAAGCCTAAGGACACTGGATAAATCACTGAAATTTTACCTCTGCTGACACAAATCAAGAATTGAAGGATATGCCCTTAGCAGAGTTAAAAAATATATCTGGGAACTACCACACATAATCCAGTAAATCTGGCAGGATTAACACTCTATTAAAGCAAGTAGACTGAGACACTACAGATAATAGATTTATTTTTTTTAAAATGTTTCACGTCTATTTTTCATTTTACCTTTTTTTAATTTCTGCTTCTCATCTACTCTGGGCTATTACTGATGACAAAATTGGTGACGCTCTTGGACAGTAAAAGCCAATTTCAACTACTAACTTGAATGATACTTATATCCAGAAAGATCTCAATCTTATACTCAATATTTACTGACTTCTAGGTCATTTCCATCACAATATGTTGAAAATCCTGAGTTAGCTGATAGATTCTCCATTATCTTCTGAAATAATAAAAATATATGCTGGTAAATTTGTAAATATTTTTACATGTTTAGCAAACAAACACCAATTAAAAAATATTTTTTTTTTAAATAATCATTTAAAATCATTTAAACTGCCAGGACAGACAGTTTGAGAACATTCCAAATGATGCACAACATCCCTCTGTCTCATTCTTTATCTTCTAATTACCTGACACCAGTTCATGTGTTTGCCTCACACTCTGAGGACTTGCTTCTGAGTTGGAACTAACATTTTTAAGAGGAAAGTGCCATGAGATTCCTGTACCCAATACTTACTGTGTACACGACAACATCTAGTCTACTGAGCTTTCTTTTTTGCCAATGAAGAGACCTAGGAGTGTGTATATGATAATTCACCTTAAGTTTCAGACAGAGATGAGAGAAAATGAAGCACATGCAAACTATAGTCATCACACACTCATCAGACTTTAGTTACCCCTCCTCTTCCCTTGTCCTTCTTTGTTCCCCTTCCTCAGAGTTTGATGCAGTCTAACTCTGCACTTCTCATAGTTACATGTTTATGGGCACTTTGTCAAAATACATCCTAGATAGATAGTAGAAGATGTTTTTCCATATCTAAGTAAATCATTAAGCTCCAAGGAAAAATGGTTCTTGAAACATAGGGCTCTGCAGACTAAAATCCAAATTCCCTTCTCTCGGAATCCTAAATCATAATCCTACATTACATTAAAATATAAAGCTACATTTATGTATGGTAGCTTCTAAATGCTCTCTCCCAAAGTAGAAATGGCTCAGGCACCTTAGTGTCCAGCTGTCACCATGGTCACTATTATATCATGTGTCTATGCTGCTATCCCTACTTTGCCTAAATACTCCTATTTCTTCTGGGTTCCTGGACCGTGAAGGTCACACTACACAACACATTGATTCTGACAAAACTGTAGCAACCTGACATGAAGAGACAGTGAACAGAAGCTTTACAGTGATTGAATTTAAATGCTCTAAAGTTACACCAGATTTAAACTGATTGTATCCTATAATATTTCGGAATGCACTGTACAAAAGTGCATTTTTTTTTCTTCCTATCCATCTACATGTGAACATTTTTAAAAGAAATCTGTATTTTTTCCTCAACATAGTAGAGTAATAATTTCATTCCCTGAGTATCTTAGCATTAAAAAAAAACCCAAAACAAAACACTTCCCTTTACAAAATTGTTAAAAGATCACTGAAATGTAACCTTTATGATAGGTCAGTAAACTTCAGATCAGTAAAAACAAACATGCCTTTGCCTCCAGTGAATATATTCCATTTTAAGAGCCATGTTCATCCCATCTACAAATACAATTTAGTGTACACAGTCACATTTCATTTCCTCACTTTAAAAATGCCCAGATATTATCTCATATTTATACTTTGATTTGCTTGAATAAAAGGTTATTTTAAAAAGTCAGATACAAACATTTCCTGCAATTCTGGAATAAATAGCAAAATCATATTAAAGTTGGCTATTTAATGCATCAAATTATCATGACTGAAAACCCATTAAATAGAAAAATCTCTTAAAAAGCCTCTTACATTGCATTTTTCTTTAAACGTAATTCATTTCTGTTCTACACACTTAAGCTAAAATCAATCACAAACCAAATTGCGGTGGCAACTAGTTTGCATTTCACTACCTGTATCACTGATTTTATGTGGAGAGGATTTTTTTACTACCCAGTGGTTGTTCACTACAGAGGCAGGATTCATGCAGAGTGGCCACCAGTCCTTCAGTGCTCATAAATAAGGGGCTCTCCTGGCTCTCAAAGTACCTACTGTGTGATTTTACTGTATTAGCTTAAGCACTGCTGTAACAATCTACAGCTGAATTCTGAACAAAATGCCATCTTGAGAGAATTATAAGAATTATGTTTTTGAACAACAAAATAAAGTGTACTGCACATAGGGCAACCTGATACAACAGGAGAACATGTGCAGTGAGGTGAAAAAGTTGATGGTTCCAAGCAGAGATTTTTCTGCATGCAGAAATACAACAGTTCAATTGTTTGCGTGATATATTGACAGTCCTTGAAAATTACTAAACTCTTCCAGAAAATTGTAAAAATTGTTGTTGTATTTCTTCCCCATTTAGATTTAGGAAGTATTTCCAGAGCTCTGACTCTAGGATTTTAGACAGCTTAAGACAGACAAGTTTACAAAAGGGATGTGAAACAGTTTATTGCCACTTAAGATACAAAGCTGAAGATGGAGAGCTGCAGTGGTACATCAGAAACCTGGGACAGACCAAGAAAGTGCCTGTGAACAGATCACTTATAAGTGCTTAAAATGTTAAGCATTGTAGCCTCAGAAGTTGCAGAAATTTGTTGGTTCTGATTCACCCCTTGCAGAGACCAGCTGATGCTGTGAGGTTGCATAATGTGTGTGAAGTATGGAACAGCTCAGGGACAGCCACAGACAAGGCCAGAAACAGACATTTCATGTTTTTTGGTACAAACTTGACTCCTCAAGGGAAGCAGATAAAGTAGCAGTTACTTTGCTCCAAGCAGCACTTGAAAGAGTCATACAAAGGGATCACTGATGTGCACAGAGAACCAGAAGAGCAGCCTGAATTCACATCTGACATGACAACGTGAGCACCACTAACACATCGGTGGTTAAGCCAATAGTCTGTTGTTAAATACTTGTGCTCTTGGTCCATAATAATTGTAAATAACAAAGAGCGAGATGAATTCCATCTGATCTTCTAATTTTGGATAAAGGGTTTCAGTGCATTTGTAACAAATTAGAGCATCCAGCAAAAACTTATCAATGCTCGTATAATCTCAAATTTAGAAAAAATAAAACTATTCTACAGGAAAAACATTTAAGACCTTTCAAAATATATTTTTCTTAAATGGCAAAACCACTCTATGCTAAGAAAAAATAAATTTCAAAGACTTAAAACCATGAGAAAATTAATACCAAAATGTGAAAGCCTTTTACTTGTCATTCAATAAAATTTAGAACTTTTTCACTGCACCTCTTCGGGCAGCTGTTCTAGCAGGGCATTTAGGGTCGAAAACTAAGACTGCATGAGAAACAGGTAATCATTTTGGTATTATCCTTAATTTTCCCAACAATCATTGCTAGAAAGAGAAATGCAAGTAATGGCTTTTTTTCATTCTCATTACAAACTCTATCTTTCTGAAGCAATATCAGAATTTTAATGACTCATATATTCTGTGAATGTGCATAATGAACACTACCACGATGACACTTTCAACATTCTGTAATTTGATTTGTTGGCAATTCCTATTCTCTCCTGTTTACAACCTGCAGGAAACAGGTGAAATATCTAGCAGTCAAAATAGTGAATATTTATAAGACTCAATTTTATGGATTCATTTTAACTCTCCAGTATAGTGGAGAGCTTCACCCTGTAATACATCTTCAAAAAACCATTATGCACATGCCCAAGCAATAGCAATTTTTCCAAGAGCAGCCATATTATGAGTTTAAATAGCTTCAGGGGAGAACAGTGCCATATGTTTAGAAAATCTCCCAAAAGTTTAAACTCTTCCACTTAATAAAGTAGACACACAAATGCTATTGCCCCTTCCTTGGTACAGATCTAAGAAGAATTTTTAAATTTGCAGTTTCTATGGGTTGTCTCAGGGACATGAAGAGAAGGCATGGTGATGCTCCCAGGTCATGGAAGAACCAGCCAAAATGGGAAGCGTGTCCAGCAGTGAATCGCAGGGTAGGGTCCAGTCTGTCTCCTCATGTGCCATCACCCACACTCCCCCTTGTGGGTCCTCTGCCAGTGTGACCCCGTGGTCCCCCAGATAAGGACTAACAGCTACTCCTTTCATTGTAAGTGATACTCCCCATATAAATCATACCTGACTCCTGCTTGGTTACAATAGCTGGAACTTGTCTCTTCCCTCATTATCTCAGCTGTGCCCAACAGGACCCTCTGCACTGCCAGAAAATGAGAGAGACCTTTTTTAAAGGTTCCATGAATTGAAATCGTTGACAGGGTCTGGCAAAATTAACATTTTAAGGTTCTTAATTCCCTTTTTAAATGGTTTAAACAGAAAAGCTTCTAATTTTATAACAAATACACCCAGTACAACTCCATATGTTTATTGTCTAAGCTTTCAGCAGATAAAACAGACACATATCACACCTCTAGTTTAGAAAATTTCTAGCCACCATTTTTCACATAAATATTATCTTGGTGCTACTGCTCAAGCAACATGCTGCATGGCCAGCAGTAAACACAGGGCTCCTAGTCCCTCCAGAGAGCAGAAAGTAGCAACATGAGATCTCCTCAACATCTCTCCTCATTCTAAACTGGAAAAAATAAGAAACAGAAATTGCTGGGCAGGGTAGTTTAGTCTCTGTCCTTCAGTGTTCTCTGGTGCAAATGCTGACCTGTGACTAATTAGATAATTACTCATTTAGACTAATTTATACTGATATCCATTGACCTCTCTCCATTCACCTACTAGAGGATGGAAACAGATCTTTATTGCAAAGCTTGTTTTCTTTCATCTGTATTCACCTTTAAAACCTGTTACTTTTAATAGTTCAGATTTGCACAACTAACTTTGATATGAAAAGCTTTTTTGTGGCTTGGTCTCTTTGACTAAATATAAGTTTTAAAACCAAGTAATTTTTCTTTATATTTTAAATTAGCTAAAAATTAGAAGCCTCATTTTCAAAGACTTCTTTGTAAATCCCAACAGCAGTTTCAAAATATTTCTTATTGCTTCCTCTGAATAACTAAATACCTTAAGTGCCACAACATTTTAAAATTATCTTTGTAATTTTTTTAAATGCTGTTTGAAACAGCAAAAAAAGACCTCATCAAGGAACAAGATGCAAGCACCAACACTAAGGATGAAATCACATTGATACAGTTCATATACATGAAAAATTAATGCAAGATGAATGGTGAACACTGAATAAATGGCTTTTTGCACAAAGACTTCCATGTCATATTTCTGGGCTGATGACAGAAGTCTAGTAACAAAATCAAGCAACACCCACGTAAGTTTATGAAATATTAATGTATCAAGGAATAAAAGAAAAGAGATTTCATGCTAAACAAAAATACCTCAACTATGGTGAATGTGACAATGGTGAATGCATATGTATGTTATTGTAAAATACTATAACCTCCTTCAGTGGCTTAAATAGAAATATATCTGGCTGGGAGAAGATGGCCCCAACCTGGATAAAGGACATGAGGCTGAAGACAATTTTCTGGTTTTTAAAAAGGCACTGCTGAAATTAAAACAGCAGTATCATAGAATAACAAGGACAGTTGACTCTGATCCCTTTTTTGACAGCTGTCTGAACTCAGCCCTCCTCTGACAGAGCGGCACCCAGGTTTGCATTACAGCAATTGCATTGGGTGTATAGGATACTTGGCAAAACTACTACACACAGAATTCTGATCCACTGCAAAGGAAGTCAGGTTCGAAGGAAAGAACCCTCCCCTTTCAGTTTTACACTCCTGAGTTTAGAAAACACTCCAGAATGTAGAAAAACTCTCTATGACAACACAACACAGGGAACTATTAAAAAACAAGTGCCTTACTGAGGATTTTGTTTTGATGTACAGCCAAATTGAAAAGATGATACTAATGTACTTCTTTCAGCAGGTAAAATACTACTTATACCCACTAATTTTTCTTGTCTCATATCTATATTTTTTTTAAATTTTTTAAAAAAGGTACTTTGTTCCAGGTAAAAATGAAACATATTACAGACTGAGTGGCAGGGAAAGCTGTTTTCCCTCTGGTGTTTAAGAACTGATATCACAGATCCATTACAACTCACCAGAAATGTGCAATGTGTTACAGAAGTAATTGAAAATAAAAATTATACTTATTTGAAATTACAAACCACTTCACACTGTTAATTACTTCAGCAAGCTGTGTATTTTTACACTTGCAATCACTCATAGAGATAAGATTACTGCTAAAGCAGACTCAAAATAAATATACATGCCAATAGCTGCCAAAAAAAAACCCAAAAAAACACCCCAAAAATCTCAAAAAAAACCCCCAAACCCCCCTCCCCCAAAAAAACCCAAAAACACACACCATCAAATGAAAAACATTTTCCCAAAACATTTTGAAGATGTTGATTTGTGTCCATTCTTCCTGAGAATTCCTGTCCCTACTGGCCCTGTAATGGCAATCTTGAGCTGCCAATCACAAATCACATGAATAACCCTCTCCCTTATGGCTACCAGCTCATAAAAGCATTTACTACACTATGGGATCAATGTTTTCAATATGATAAAAAGTGATTCCGATTAGAAGAGACATCCCTGGAGATCAGCTAGTCCAAGACCCTGCTCAAAGTACGTTTAACTAGATCAGGTTGCTCAGGGACTTGATCACCAGATAGCCTCAAGGAAAAAGGAGGAAAAAAAAAAAAAAAAAAAAAAAAAAAAAAAAAGGAAAAAGTTCCCCATAACTTCTGGAGTTAGTATGCAATAAGAGTAATTCAGCATAGAAAAAACCAGACAAAAGATGAACATTGGAAAAAGGTTTACCTCTTAAAAATACAGGAAAATTTAAATGTAACTGCAAGGATGAAATGACTAGCAGTATTCTTTAAATACTGGCAAGATAATTTGATTACCATGATTAAAATGGGTCACTATTAAATAAAATTCTCTGTGGCTTTATTAAACATATCCACCCTTTCACAATTACATAAAAGAAAAACAGACACCCAAGGGACGGATTCTCACTGAACTTTGTAAGACGTCTTCCTTTAATTATGAGTTGGATAACATCTTCAGAGCCATTTAAGACAAAAAAAGCAAGATTTTAAGAGCTTGAGTGCACATGTTTTCATGCACTCATATGAACTTCGGCACATGAATTCTTTAACTCGAAATAACTGGTAATATGGCCAAAAGCCACTTCACAACCTTTGCAATCAGAGCCTGATTGACACCAAAAGTGTTCTTACAGTTAAAAATACAAGTTTCCCAAGAGTTACTAGGATTTATGGGCTATCTTTGGAAAACCTCTATAGCGCTTCTATTTAAAATTATGTATTTGGATTCAGTAAGAAAGAAACAGTATGCATTTCTATGTCTCTCTACTGCAGGACACAGAGATGTGGCAAATATTACTCACTACCTCTACCTCTGATTTCTCATGCCAGTCACAGAGTGATGCCCAATATAGTCTACAAGGTCCTCATAAAAGACCAGAGAAGATGCTGCTGTTACATTTTAGCTATTCTGCAGCTTTTCTACCTCTGCGACTCAGTAACTGTTTGAGTGTTCAAGTAAAGATGTTTTCAGAATATGTAAAATCTTTGCTCTTTCAAATGCGTGACACATCAGCACTGCCATAGTGGTCATATTCACTTAAATCTTTCCATGCACGTCTGGGTCTTTAACAAGCTATGAACTGTTTCAGAAGATAACTATAATACTTACTAAGCATGTACAGTAGCGACCTTGAATATGGTTGATGCCAACTTTATTACACTGCCCAGTGGCCCAACTTTCTTCATTATAGGCATTTTTCTTCAACAGGAAAAATTAGAATGATATTTCCTTTGTTATCAACTATATATTCTAATTTTTCTTACATCTCCTGACAGTTATAATGCAATTTTCAGAGAATTAAATGCTACAACAAAAAAATATGTTTATATAAAGTCTGCACAGAGAAGTCCTTTATACACTAAATGGGATTCTATGAAAAATGACCTTTGTATTAGCTCTTTGACAAAAAAGCCCCAAAACTCAGTTGTTACGGACCAAAGACTGTACAATAACTGTCACCCCTTCCCAAAGTTCCATAGCAGCATTTCCTATTCTTATTTACATATCTATGACAGATAAAGCAAGAACAAACAGTGACAGACTACTACTGCAGAGCTGACTAAAAATAATGCCCAAGGTACCTCTGAGCAAGAGACCTACAGGTTCCTTTACACTTGTATAAATCATGTTATAAGCCAACTGCATGTAATGCTTTTCAGTGCCAACAAACTTTGCTAAATCATGCTATGATCTGCCTAGATGCTGGTAATATAAAATTACATAAACTAAATTTGCACTGTCATTATCCTTTTATGTTTATCCTTCCAAAATTAGAGTAATTCCTTCATATATGGCTACCAATGGTAAGAGAGCATAAAAACAAACTGCAAAGACCTCTTCTGACAGCAGCAAATATTCAAACATCAGTTTCAAACATCAATTTCATTACTATTTTTTTAATTTGTTCTGGGCTTCAATGTTATTACATATTTACTGAAATATAGTATTTTTTGCTCTCACTAAACTATTATCCAGTTTCAGAAGCTGGACCTTACATTATTACAGCAATGTAATACCAATGCAATACCATCACAGAGTAATCCACAGATATTTTGACACAAATTTTACCAGTTTTTACAGAAGTCAATTATTTCTGTCCCTAGCCTGAAATCCCAGTTCGAGTAACTGAAGTTTTTTATGCACCATTTTCCAGATAGAAGATGAGGTTCTAGTTAGAGTTTCCTTTATCTTCCTTACTCAGTTTAAAGGACTCCCCAGTACTACCAAGCCTGTTGCTTTTTCAGAGTTCCCAGTACTTCCTGTCTTCCAGACCCAGGTAACAAACACTGCACTTGGCAATGACTCCATCTTCAACAGTTTTATTTGAAAATTGTTCTTATGTTGAGACTTCAGAGAAATAATGATCTAATAAAGGAAGCATTCTGTTTTGAAGATACTCTAGAGGAGTATTTTAAACCATTCCTGAGCAAGAGCACTCTGCTGTGTGGGAAATCCAGCTCCAAGTATTAAAGACCTAGGGGAAAAGGCAAACTAACTTTGCTGATATCTTATTTAACAACACTCACTTCAATGAGAACGTGGTAGGGCTGACACAGAGGAGTTTTACTGAAGAGTTGCTCTTGACACAGCAGGACGGGGGTCTGTGCCTTGAGCATCAGCAGTGGTATTCGAAACACAAGTTCTATCGAATGAATTGAATCCAAAAGGGCACTTAAAAGTCAGGTTTAAATCAGTAATCTACTATTAACCCCAGTTACTCACAGCTGAAATGTTCAACAGCAACACAACCTGCTTGACTTGCCTTGGCAACTAGAAAGCGACTGGGTTTGTAGCATTTTCTGTTAATTACACGAAAATTATTATTCTTTAACATTTCCACTGAGACTGGTAATTTTCAGGTACTAACTAATAAATGATTCATTCTGGTAAGCTGAAACATCTCAATTGCTCATTCCAACTTGGCAAGCTCAGCATTATCACCGACACACAAGCCTTGTGAAATTCAACCAACATGGCAAATAGCAACTCTGTGTATACCAGACAGGTGCACACACCACTGTAATTAAGTCATACAATGAGAGAGTTCCAGCTATCTGTATTTCCTCAAGAATATTTTACAAAGACTGACTGAGATGCCCTTTAAATTACTACTGATTTATGTAATGGTGTGTTGGGTACATACAATACTGTTCAACTATCTTGTCTAAAATTGCACACAGTTGCCTAACAGTTTTTGCTCCAGCAGCACATGCATCCAGCAGGCACAGAAGAATGATCCATATTGCCAGGAGGAGAGCTAAGCACTTGGCTGTAGTAGTGGTCTGCACGGAGCTCCGTTCAATAGAGGAGCAGCCTGCTCTTATCAGGTACTCCTGATAACTGAAGGGAACTGACATATCAACTGCACACAGATGACATTTGCAGCCGAAGCACCACACTCCCTTTTTCTGTTACTGATTCATCACTCTTAAAATAATCCGCATAAGGAAACAGAAGGTTCTGCTTAGAGCAGAGGATAACACGTTTCTTCTGTACCAGTGCAAGACTGCTTTGAGAGATAATAAAGAACTAAGGGATGGATGGATGCCACACAGGTTATATTCATTTCCTTTCACTCTAAGGGATATGGATTTGATTTGGTTTACATTGTTTACTGACAAAATTCAAAATTTAAATTCATCAGCAACATCAGTGGTAAGATGTATGTTCTAATGATAAGAAACAGCAGAAATACATATAATGGATTGTAAGTGAAGAGTTAATTCCTTCCTAGTGGACACACATACACAGAAAATGCATTTTATAAGTACCAACACACTTTAGACTAAAGTGTGACCAGATATCAGCACAGCTTTTACTCTAGAAGTTATCCTGTAGGTTCTTTTCACATAATTTGTCACACACAGAGCTTCAGGATAAGGAAAAAATGGTATAAAAAGCATTGAGTATGTTTTCATTAAAACAGTCAACTTAACACTAAGTACAACTAACGCTCTTTAACCATGACAGTTACAATCACCTGCAAAATAGTGAAGTGCAATGCCCAGAAAAGCAGATTTTTAATTATGTCTGGAAAAAAAAATATATTCACCTTTATTTGATGCCTCATACAGTGATAGATTAATGAAGGACAGAGACACATGAATCTTCAATACATATCGAAAATATTAATACTAAAGCACAGCATATTTGGCAACTCCTCCACTGCTACTTCCACTCAAGTGTAAAACAACATTACTGTGAATTCTGATATGCCATAGTGTTTTCACCTCAGGCAATGATCTTAAACCTCATTAGCTGAGTAGGTCTGAGTGGGATCAGAACTGAAAACGTGCAGAGTCAAGAATCAAACCCAGAGGACATTTGTACGTGAGAAGAATTCAAGCACACAAACAGAACATTCATGTGAACATCCCCGATCCTCTCATTAGATACAGGGACCTGCACTTCCTTTCATACACCAGAGCAAACATACACCATGCTGAGACTGTTCCTCCAAGACCACATCAATTGTTGTGGGTTTTATTTTTGGTCTATTAAACATGATTTTATATGATACGTACATACACTGACTTTGCACACCATTTCTTCACTCAAAAGCATTAACTCATTTGTTCTGCTATGCTGTGTGACGAAATTAAGAGAGTAATGCAAAGGCAAAGGCATACATCAGGTGGACTTGAGATTTTCTCACAATATTACAAATCACAAATCAGACAAGATTCCCTCTCCACTGCTACAATTAGATTATTGGGAGCTAACTAACAGATGTTTCCCACATCAGCTTTACCATCATTTTGTCCAGAATGGCTGTCACTCTACCTCACCTGTACACACCTTAGTCATCACATTTATGGGTTTTTAATATTAGTCATTCACAAGACTCTTTGAATGTATGTAGAATACCTTAATTGATTAAAAATCCACAACAGTCATTGAGGAAGATCCCTTTCCAGAGATGGAATATTCTTTTTTGATGTAAGCAGTTCAAAATTTTCCAACTTTATACCAAGTTATTCAACACATTAATTAGTTACTTGTAAAAATCAAGAGAATTTAATTATCTCTGTATGACAGTTTGTCTTTTCCTTTCAATTATTTGAAAAAAATTGTATTTTTAGCCTCCCCTGTGTTCTCTACCAAACTTAGCTATGATTAGACCTGTGCCATTTTTAGAATTTCACTGCTGCCAAATAGTTTGTAACAGAAACTACAGCAATTCATATTTGTTCCTTTTTAGTTACATGCTGATATCATTTAGCACTTGTCCAATGCCTAACATGCAGTGCTCTCAGCTATTCTATTTTTATCTACTTATGTTCATTCTTATTACTCCCTTGTTGATTAACTTCCTTTTTTAATCAAATTTTTTAATCCAAAGAAGTTCTCTTTCACAATTAATGAGTTGTATTCTCTGGCATCTAATGAATCAGATTTTCACAGTTCTCAATTATCATTGTATTCTTGTTTCAGTATTACCTCCCACTCCACTCTCTCCTAACTGTTTTCAAATTCACATACATATATTTATATATTAAGTTGGAAAGTATGCCATGTTTACTCTGTGACATTGACTGTACTGTGTTTTCACATACCAAACAAGATTATCATAATCACTTCTGGTTCAGTGATCAGTGACTTAAAATAACACCAGCACAGCAAAATGAGGGTCTTCTGTGTAATCTAAGGTACCTGTATTTTGCATAAAACACTAATTAAACCCTTCATATGATGTTATTACCTATGACAACATGAGTTCTTTCCTCATTTCCAAAAGGAGTAAACAGAGAGGAATCAGAATGTGAGAAAGTATGCCAAAATTATTCTACTCATCTTCCAAGGCAGGATATGGGGAAGAAAATCCTGTGGTCCATGAGGAATAACACCCAACTTGAAAGGTTGGCTGAGGAAATAAGGCTCCCCAAGAACAAGCTGCTGGGTTGAACTAGAAACAGCTTTTCATGCTTTGAGAGCTGAGATCCAATCATATAAATATGCTTCCTGAAAGCTCCAATGAATGCTTTAGGTGAAAAGAAGTTTGGATTCTTAACAAAGATTTTTCTCAGTCTTATTTTTCTTTTAATATTGAAAAAAGTACCAAAAAGAGGAAAAACAAAATCTGAACAAAAGCAACTAAACAGGAAAGTTTTACTAAAATAATTGTTCTCTACATTTTCATAAAGGTGCAGGTATACTAATATATTTCAAGGGACCTTTTTAAATTGGCAGTGAGGAAAAACACAGTATTGCTGAATGAAGTTTCCTGAAGGTTTATCTTAGATCCTGTACTCCTCAGCTGCTAGATCCTGTTTTGCACATACTTAAAATGTAAGTGTATGTTCTGTCAGCAGAGGCTGCACCCCAGTTATAAAGAAAGTAAAATGTGTGTGCATGCATATATTCTAGGAATCAGTTTGTCAATTTTACAAATATTACGTTCAAAGCAGTGGCCTATGCAGTAACACCAAATCATTTACAGACATTTATTCCCCCTTCCAGGGATAAACCTTTTAAGTGTCTAAATCACTGCTGAAAAGAAAATTGGGTACCCTTGAAAAATGTTACTGTGTATAAGGTAGTAACAGCATGTTTCCAAAAGTTGATAAAATACGGATTTAATTATGCAAGTTCTCATACATCAGTAACTTGCATGTGAGTAAGCTCTCTGCGTAATAATATCCATACATAATATACATTGATAACACACAATTATAATTGAATGCTTGTAATTATTTTCAGGATCAAAGCCTTTATTAAGAATTCAAATTAAAGCGTTATAATGGTAGTAGTCATGATGGACTTACATGTGCATATAATGAAATTAAGGCCTGTAATAAATGGGATGTTTTGCATATACAATTAGATAATCTTAGAAGTGATCAGTGTAGGGCTGACAATTGCTAGGAAAAAAAAAAGATTAAATTGTGACGATATTACTACCATTTACTAGGCAAATAAGAACAGCAACAAAACTTAAAACCCAGTATTCCTTAGGAGACACAGTGAACCTATCAAATTAGAAAAGTGATAGAAAACCTGAGGACATGGGATGTTTGGCTCTTTCTGGGCTAACGACCTTAAACCCTTCTCTAGGTAATGACCTACGTCGAAGGACTGCAGTAAGGAAGAACATCAAGACCACAGGCTTGCAGTCCAGCTCTTGCAGCCCTCTAGCTGCTTGCTCATGTTCCCTGCATTCTCCCAGTTTTTCAATTTGTTGCTATATTGAAAAAATTTCACAGATTTTGCCTCAATATTGTTCCGTCAGCATTAAGATCATGGAATAAAAAGGACTCTGTGGAAACAGGCGGGTTCTTACTAAAAAATATTTCCAGTCCAGAATACTGAGACTAACAAATATTCTCAACTGATGAGGTATAGAAATTCTGCAAGTGAAGCTACACACAGCCTGAATGCAATGTCACTAATTCAGAAGGCAAAAATACATGAAAGTATTTGAGTTGTGGTATCACTGACACACCACTCTTTCCCTGTTAAGAAACTGGACTTCCATGTCCCATTTAAATCACATGTTCTTTGGCAGCAGGCCTCCGAGATGCTCATGGTGCACTAAATTTAAAGACTCCTTTTGTAAAGAAGCTCCAAACATGTTTGTTGTTAGGGATAAAATAAACTATCCCAAACTATTATTTCATTTTAACTAAGGCAGCAATGATGCCTACTTAGTGCTTAAGGCCAAATATTCTTGTACTGCTACTAACAGTAGATTAATCACTGAATTCCTTTAAAAATAATAAACTATTTCTACCACTAACATGCTCTTAAAAGGGGTCTGCCATCAGCAGAGCCACAGGTGAAATGGCAATAGCAGAGAGATGTTCAGATGACATTAAAGATTCTAGCTTATGCCTGATGCTCTAAGTGGGCTGATTCTGCAGGAAGCCTGGAGCATGTCCGCAGGCATCGGAGGCCCTGGAGCATCCCCCAGGCTGCGGGGGTCAAAGACAGGAACAGATGACAGCACCACACAGCTCCTCCACGTTAGATATTGAGGAATGGTTTTGCAATCTGGTATTGTTAAGAAGTTGCAGAAACAAAGAAACTACTCAGGCAAATACCACCAAAGACAGGGACGACTAACGTTTAGATTTTTTTCTGGTTTAGCAAGATTAATATTTGCTTTTGTGGAAAACAAAGGTTAAAGACACTTAAGAGCTATCAGTTGGGTATAACCAGTTTGCTTAAGAAGATTATACACAGCAATTTGTTTTAAAAATTTAAGAATGCATTAGAACATAAACCTATAAACTCAACCAAGTCCACCAGGGAGATTTATTTCTAAACAAGAAGATACACATTCTAACATTCACACAGATCTTAGGACTATGTTTGCTATCTAATTCATGCTGCATTTCCAAGAGAATCTACCATCAGGATTAGGAAACAAATGAAACAACATCATAAAACCTACAAAAACAAACATAAATTCCAACTCTATACAACAGTTTGTGAGGTCTGGCTTTGCTAACTCTGCATCACAGCTGCATCTTACCAAACATGTGGTGGGATGGGAAATATTTCTTTTAACAGCAGCAGTCTAGAAGCTTTTGTTTGGTTATGAAGTAAAGCTCTTGATCATTAGTACTTACAGTAAAACTTTAAAAGTGTATAATGGATTATTTTTGTAGTATAAAGTGGCTTAGTTGGTAGTCTCTCATAACAGCTCACCCATGCATTCATTTCTTCAATTTATAAAAGTGGTGTCTAGATAATTTTCCCTGGAAAATTTCCCTTTCAAATATTATCCACTCAAGACACACATTTAGTTTCTTTGTAAGTTTCTTACTCCTGCCTAGTGCAGAGAAATAGCTCCATAGCTAGTTCCTGCTAAGGGGGAAAGAAAAAAACAAACAGAAATTTTCATTGTGCTCTGCATGAATGTATTGGGTTTTTTTTACCTTTAAAAGCACAGCATAAAATAAATAAATAAATAAATAACTGTTTGTTTCTACATAAATTGTTAAAATACTGGAACTGAGATATTGGATCATACTTATTCCATGTCATTAACTTTTAAAGGGAAGAACGCACCCCCAGCCAATATTCAGCAGATATGACAGTCACAGCTAAGCAGTAGAGTGCTTAGATTGTAATTACAGGAATACTAGTAGATTCAGCATGAGGGCTGAGGCTACCTCACAAAAAGTCCCACATAATTGACAGTTACACAGTTCTTTTAATGCCTACTTATCAATTTGTAAAAATAAAGCCATTTTATACCATGTTTGTTATTTCTGTTGATATTTGAAATATGCTTTGGAATTCTCAACTAATAGTGAAGTTCAAGGCAACTGCTAGCTTTCTAGTTCAAAGAATAGCAAAACAGAACAGATTAAGAAAAAAATAAAATAAAAAACAAATTAGGGGGAAAAAATATAAAAAATAATATAGCCACAGTTTTATTCTGCACATAGGAAGGGTTGGAAAAATGAGGAAAAGTGGGGTCTATTTATCTAGGTATTGATGAGCATGTGTTCTGTCTGCTCAGACATGCTGGGAACATTTTCCTTCACATTGTACAGTCCAGTAGGGAACTATTGAAGAAGAATTGGAGGATTAATCAGTGTGTTAATTGAGGTTATTTAGATCATGATAGATGGGCACAACTTATTAAGCAAGTTACTGTGGCAGCCATACTCATCTGTTAAACCCAAAATTAATAGATAAACAAACTTAAGTTCACTTTCTCATTGATTTTTATCCAGCTGCAGTGGACTATAAAAGAGCTATCAGGCAGAGCTATCCATTAGCTGTCAACTCGCAACGCCGTAAGAAGCAATTGCTAATCCTCCAATGATATCTCACTAAATCCTAATCTCCACAAATTGTTCTTGGAAGAAGCATTAAACTAGTCATCAAACCAGGTCTTCAATGCTTCTTAAGACTTATTCAGACTGTAACCCATTAGAGATCATACAAAGTCCTAAAACTTTCAAAGCAATACAAGAGAAATGAATTGGATGGATATTGTCAACTGCAGGTCTGCACCTTCCTGTGTTTTGTGTGCTGTGAAATAAATATAACATGGGGAAATGGATGATTATTAAAAAAAAAATAAAATCTTAGCTAGCATAAAAATGAAGATAACACTCTGTTTCAAATTCGCTTCACAATGCAATCTCCTATTACAAAAGGGTATTAACCATTCTTATTAAGTGGTGGAAAGAGATTCATTACAATGTCAGTGATTGTATAAGCCCTAAATAAAAAGACATGATTCTTCTCACCCTGTTAAAACCTTGATTGTCTTACCGAGAATTATATGAGACGCAACCACTAAAACGGATACCGCTACACCAGACCAAAGTTGATATAAATCAACCAGTTCTAAGACTAGCATCATATTCGGAAAGGAGAAAATAGCGATGAAGGTTGAAAAAAATAGAGACTGGGGATATCAATTTCATGAAATAACTTAAAAATTATTAATATCTCTGTCATATGTTGGCAAAGGAAAAAAATTCATTTTGCTTCCCAGAGCCATAGAAGTAGCTCATTGAAGACTTTCACTTAGAGTTCTGGAGACAGCAGAGAGGTCAAAATTGCTGATTACAGGTAACAGTCTAAAAAACTCGAAGTTCTTCAGCTGGGACAAACATGAGGTATGATGTGTAAGGAAAAATGATCAACCACATGGCACAGAAAACAAATGGCTAGCAGACACAAAACAGTGAGACAACCCAAAAAAACCCAAGCCAAACCTGAGGCAAAGGGATCATCTATTCTATCTGTGTACCTTACAAAGAACAAAAACAGTCATACCAGACCTTTGACTTCCATAAGTTACAGACTGCAAAACACTAGATTAGAACTGTCTTTGTGGAAGTGAAGAAAAGCTGGAAGCCACACACTGCTTCCTTAAGTCAGGGCAACTCATTTTTCGTCTATAAAAGGTAATTGAGGATGAAGGGTACTCAGTAAAAATATATATATGCAGACATACCGAGTAGTTGGCAAAAATAATTTTTCAACATGCAAACAGTAGCTGACCCAAGCTTATCAAATTAAATAAACATATTACCAGCATTCCGCATTTTCAGAGACCATTTTGGGCAAATTGTTAAGGAAGTTTTGAAATGACTATACTAAAGCATACAATGTCACAGAACTCTCCACAAATCTGAAAATCATTTTTTTTTTTTTTAATTTAAATTGTGTCTACTATTTGGTGAAGTTAGGCAAATATTCCTAATAATAATAAAAAAATAATAGATTAAATCCAGATGACATTTTTAACAGTGATGACTGGCATTAAATGGGGCTAGGGGTTAGATACAAAAGGATGTACAGTAGGAGTTTTACTGCATGTGACCTCTGAAAAAGTAAATGCATTCATACATATTGGAACACACCACACAACACAACTGCAAATTAAAAAGGATCCCAGAATCATAGTAAACAGAGCATGCTACTACCTAATATACAGTAAGATATTCTATTTTTAATATTCTGTATTGTCCTTTTAAATGCAGTATTGCTCTATGTTCTCCTAAATGTTGAGAAATGTGAAGAAAATGTAAAAGGCTTTTCCTTTGAAAATGGCATTATTCTTCATTTAATTACCTGCTCAGGGGAATAAAACCACTGCAAAGTAACGGATCAAAATAAAGCTTAGTTATTACCATATCTAAGGAATAAAGGCAACCTACTGTATTTCTTAAAGTTCTTTCATAGTGCACTGAAATATTTATTTGAATCATAATTTCTGGAAATTAGCAAGAACATCAAATTCAGAGGAAGAAAGTGTCAAAAAGGTGCTAAATTACAAAAAGAAATACTCTGGGAAATTTAAATTATTCCCTGGGAAACAGAACAGACTCAGAATACACATCTCCTCCATCCAAATTTATTATTATAGTAGAATTTAAAGTATCAGATAGTGATCAAAAGTGAAGAAAGGTAATTTTAAAAAAAAAACTACCTGGATAACTATTAAAATAATACAACCTTTTTCTGAATTGAAGATAAGAGCCATACACCCACAAAACACAGATTTCCAAAGGAAAAGTGTAGCAGTAGGTACATCCAAAAGAAGTTACATATAACCAAGAAGCAGTTACAGGTGAATGAAGACAGAAACTCTGCATATGCTGAGGAGAGGAGAGAATGACTTGGTCTGCTATCTCAGTGATGGACTTGGTTCACATCAGACAAATCCGGCAGCTGCAAACCCAAAGGAAACCATCTCACAGCATTGTTGGCATTCTCTAAGAAACCAACAGGAAACTGATCCTCCATCAGAGTCAAACTGTTCTGACTGCTCCTCAGCCAACAAATCATTTGTGGAATTGGAGTTACAGCTCTCATGTGGTCATGGGCAGGCAGGGAGATGAAAAAAAACCAACCCCGAAGTATCCACAGCCACATGTGAACTAGCAAGGAACATGAAGGATAAGGACTCACTTATTGGAAGGGCTGACTATGTGAATTCATCCCCTTGAGCACTATGCAATGCTTGGGAAAATGCCATGTTCATGCACTATGTCCTTACCAAGAATGTAATTCAAAGATTCACAACACAGAATACGGAAGAGAGATCTATATTGCCATAAGAAAACACACATTTCTGGGGGTAATTTTCAAATATTTTATCCCCAAGTGTAACAGAAAATGCACTCTTAATGTGTAAAGATAATACAAAAATTAGTCACTTAAATGCAATTATCATGGGAAAACTCCAGCAGACAGAAAATTGAGTGTTGCTAAAGGTAAAAAAAGTCTCCAAACTCTTCCTCATGAAATATGGAATGGCTCAGAGGAGAGCGGATAACTTGACAACTTTCTACCTGATTGATGCAAGCAAATACAGAAAATTCTACTCCACTGTGGCCACTTAAAAAATCACAGAACACGGTAAACAGGAAAATGTGATTGTATTCTTATAGTCTATCATTTTGTTGTTTCTAGCAGCAACAGCTGCTTCTTGGAACAGCCAGAAAAGGATATCAGGCAATTAGTTTTGACTCAGTTCTCACAGAAAAGCAGAAGCTGTTTCAAAACATGAGTATGATGCAGCTCAGTTATGACTGAAAAGGGGGATGACAAGGAAGACAACAGCCATTACAAAGAATTGGCAAAGCTTTTCAAAAGACTTAGAAAACTGGGAAAAAAAAAGAAAAAAGAAGGAAATTAAATGCAGATGGCAAGGTCTGAGAATATAAAGCGTAAGAATTTCAAATAACATTGTAATCTAATCCAGAAGAGTATGGAATTCTTCCTCTCCCTAAGAGCAAGAGAACAAAGCAGTGGAAGACAGTAGGTCAAATAACAACACATCCTTTCCAAAATAATAATGTAGCCTGAGTATATTATTCAGGAAACTAAGAGAATTTTAAAAGCTGTTAGGTAAAGGCAATAAATAAAGTATTTAAGTGTATCAGTCACATACAGGAAGGCTATGAAAGAATCAGATATGCTACTAAAAGATCAGGCATCAATTATGGATACTGCAGATAAAATAAATTACTTCTGTGCATTGATCTTTAGCACAGAATATGATGGAGAAACATTTCCTACAAACTTTGTATTTCCAGTAGGAGCCACTTATAGAGAAAATGAAGGACTTACATATAAGAAGCATCATGGAAAGATTCTAGATGATTACTTTCTAAAGCTCATTGCAAATTCCAGGGCATTTGCCAAAAAAAAAAAAAAAATCCAATTAAAAAAAAAATAAAGCACAACAAAACAAACAGATAAGCAGAAACAGATGTCAAACTATACCTTTGACCCATAAGAATTAAGCAAGTTTTGAATACAGTGAAGTTATTCACTGCTTAACAGGATGCAAGTATCAAATTTACATTCTGCAGTTGCCTACATCAGTATTTTTGACTCTAATATAGCAAGTGGCAGAGAAATGAAAATGGAGGCAAGACAGATGAACCCGGGCAAGAAACAAGACACACAGCCTTCATTGAACTTGCATAGTAAGTACAAACGATATTCTGAAATTAGAGTACTTTCCTTATTAGGTAGATTTTTAAAGGTAGGACTCCCCTTCGTGATAAATTTTTTTGAAAAGTAGCATTTTGGATTAAAAAAAAAAACCAAACAAACCCAAAAAATAGAAGCAAAATAAGAATGTTGTGAGCACCATTATGGGGATGATTCTTTGTTCACTGGGACATGTGGCAGCTTTTCCACAGGTTCCACTTTTTTCCACGGTTCAGGGATGGAGAAGCACAGAGCACTCAGGTGATGACAGTGACAATAAAAAGTTCTTCCTACACAGTGCAGAGACAGCACAGACAAAACAACAGGTTTGGCTGCCTAGGAAATCTTTCTATTTGGGAGATTGAAAAGGTAGACCAAAATGGCCCATGATATGCAGAATCTTCTCTCTAGCTCATATTACTTCTTTCTCTTTGGTAGAGCCACTCATTCCAGGAGAAGCCCTGGGAAAAATACCACAGCATCCTGTTGGAGAGCACAACAGGAATTGTTTCCAGACTGTATCACCTGATTGTGGGCACAGCATATCATCCTAGGGCAATTTCCTTCTTCGCTCTTCAATAATTCACCCACTGGCAGGAGCCTCACCATAATAAATTAGGCCTAAGAGAAAGCACACTAAATATTCACAATACCTACAGCTCCACTGGTTCTTCTGATCTTCTAAATCTATCTTTCTCATTTCCTTTCAGCATAAGACCTCTGCTTCTACCTCTATTGTCCTGTTCTCTCTGGGTATTTCTGGATGAGCTTAACTGAACAGCAACAATGGAAGAATCAGCACAGAGGACTGAAAAAAAGCATTTGCAGTTTCGCTGCATCAGCAAGGCACAGGTACATAGCATATATTTAAAAAAAAAAAAAATAAAAAAAAAGAGGAAAGACAGCTTCTGTTAGGTTTACTGTGTACATATCCTCCAAAAAAATACATCACTTTGGAATAACTGTTACAAGTCTCTATTTAAAAGATTCGACAGAACTCATCAATGAAATGTTGATATCGTTACTACAGTCTAAGCTTTGAGAAGCAAATACAGCAGAATATATTAGATTTCATGCCTACGGCAAGTTGAAGCCCAAGCTACAGCTAATTTGTAAAATGTGCAGCACCAAATCCTTCTTTGATCATATCTTCATTTCATGTAAAAACTCCAAATATTCCATGTGAATATCTTTTTTTTTAGGTGTGTTTACAAAATCATCTAATAATCACACTTTCTTTGATGCACTTCAGTGACTATGCACACTAGTTACAGAATCAACTGCTTATCTCTATGAGAAGTCAGTCATTTGGTGGAGCTTCACATGGTTTACAGGAAAAAGTACCTGCAAGTTTGGAGAACAGTGGATTTCTTTTCTTCTGAACTGCTTAATAAAGAGTTTGAGACTTTGACCCTTTTTAACATAAATCTTTATTATGCAATGACCTTGAAACCTCAGGAAGTTCAGGTCTTGTACAACCATTTCAATCTGAAGCTGCAAAACTGTATGATTTCACTTTCTGGAGAACAGATACTTCCTGTATGAAGACTTGAGAAAGGAAATTCTAACCACCCATGCCTCTTACATGAAACTCACAAAAAAATACTACATGCAAGCAGGATTGTTTAGGGTATGGGGAGTCAACCTAATCATTTGTTTCATCCCAAATAGTGGGTCAAAAAAGTCACTGAGAAGGCCTTTGCTTCTCCCAGACTAGTGCAATGGTTGTTTAGATTACAAGTGCTGTCTTAACTTGCATAATGGGTAAATATTGCCGTGCTTCAATAACTTATCTGATACATTTTTTTTTATTTTCCTACATGCTCTTTTCTTTCAAGACCTGATGTTTACACTGCAGCTTTCTCTACAAATTACAAATGTGATTTAAAAAGTTGCGCTTGCAGATACCAAGGAAAATTCTGAGGCAAGGAAACCACTTCTATGGCAGATCCCTTGAAAAATCTTTCTCCTAGTGCTTATCTGACTACCATGTGGATGACTTGCCACATGATCTCAACTGAAACATGAGGCAAGGGGGCGTACCAATTGGAAAGATTTAACTTTCACATTATTTGTGCAAACTTTTTTAATGTTTTGATGTTCTTATAATTACACATCAAGACTGACAGAACCACTGAGAGTCATACTGAATGTAACACTGTCAAAAGCCTTCTACACAGGTACAGCTTCTACACAGTATTACCATTCAGAAAAGGTGGCCTTCTAGTTGGGCCCAACTGTTCCAGACTGGGAGAGTTGAACTGTGTCCCACAGAGGTCATTTGCAGAACTTCCAATGACTTCAGTGGTCAACCACTGTAGGCAACCCCATGACTGCCTAGGAAACAGATATCCCACCCTGCAGGGTGCACACCATATATTCTGGCCATAAAAACAATGCCAATCTCATAGTTAACATCACAGCTCTATTCATTTATTACTCCTCCTTGTTTTCAATCCATTTCATTATTCTATTTTCAACCAAATACTCACAGCTCTCCATTCCAAACAGCAGATTGTACCACTTAATGGCAATTAAATGTCTCAACAGCATTAAAAAGGTTATTACCAAAACATGTTTTTCAAGCACCAGCATAAATCATTTCATATAAGCTTTGAAATTCATAATGAGTGAGCCTTCAATGAGAATGTCTGTGTTGGGGTCATACATCTAGGTGTTAATACAATATTTATCTTCAGTAATAACTAATGATACTAAACCTTTCTTCAAAATATCAACACAGTCTGAATATATGAGCATTTTAAGATGACAAACATTTTCTTGCTCACCATTAGTTTCTTTGGTACAGACACTGTTTTTAAACCCCAAACCCAACAGCTGGATAAACAAGCAAATAAAAAAAAACACTTAGCAAGCCTTATTCTTATCTATTTAGACTTGAAAGCTAAGCATATTAGTTCAAGTTATGAAAAACATTTTCAGCTAATTTAAAAAAAAATTAAAAAAACCTCACACTTTTTTGATGTTGGAATCCTACTACTGGAAGGAGATTGAAAAGTGAAAAGTTACATCCCTTCACCAAAGAGACATAGAAAAAAAATTTGCCCATTTTTCTCCAATTGTATTGGTAGATCTACTACGATATCCTATAAAACTTGTCTCATTCTCTGAGAGCTCCTCTAATAAATGTATTTTTATTGTTAATTTTTTTTTCTTAAGAGGTCAGCATAGTTACATTTCATAAAAGCCAACTATGAGCAAATGCAGAACAACAGACTAGGCTAAGCAAGTCACTCCTTTGTAACTGTTTATTTTAAATGTTAGCTAGAGCCCACTTATTCTCACTTAGCTCATTGGGTTTGGATTTGGCTTAGGATCCCACCTACTCAGAGAGCATTTTGACTCTATCTATAGAAGACTACACCATACTGAAAGTGTTTCTTCCTTTTGATGTGAGATATGGCAACAATAACACTTTGGTTCTAAAATATAACAAGACAGCAATATAAAACATAGTAGTTACTAAAATTCCCAGTGACAAGTGATTATAAAGTTAAGCTAAAAAGATTTAAATAGGGTTGTCATAATGGCAGGTTTTGGCCTAATGAGAGTCCCAAATTCAAACCTGACTCAACTCACTGCAGGACAAAAATAAAGAATTACAAACTAGAGTAAGTGGCGTGTTAGGGTGTCTCACAGCCCTGCCCTCCTGTCAGATACACCCCTGTCATATGGGGACAGATCTTGGCTATATATGGAGATACACTTTCAAATCACCAGGCAAAAAAAAAAAAAAAAAAGAGCTTCTGTCCCTTCCTCTTTAGCATTAAAGTCCAACAGATTTCACTGTCAGAGAATTATTGAAAATTATCAAACAGCACAATCAAGGATATCAGGCACTTTCTGAAATTTAAAATGAGACCTGTGAAGTGTATTTCCTTATTACTTTTTGAATATTCATTATAACACACCTCATTTCTCATCTGTACCTCTTTGCCATGTCTTTATTTCACAAATGAAACAACCTGAGCTTCAGGAAAAGAAATGACCACTCCTGGTCTCCTAACCTCCAGTAACAAAATAGTCTCTGATCTGTTACTTTCAGTGAGGTTTTAACAACTTGTTGAGATGAATAGCAGACTAGTAAGAAAGCTGAAATAGTGAAAAAGTCATTGTGTAGCAGTTGTCTATTGTAACAACTCAACACTGCAAAAGTCACCCTTCTTCTGATGGAAAGGGAAAGTCAAGGTAATTTCGTTCTGCTGTAACAACAAAGGGCAGGGCTCCAGAAAAGACACTGCTGTACAGGTTATTCAACCTGCACACTGTCTTCAAACAAAATATTTCCAGCTATGCACTAGAAGACATGCTTTTTCAGCACCTAGTGGGAAAAGTTATTTTGTTATGTAAGAAATCATTATACAAAGTAATGAACAAAGATGCGAAATAACGCTGATACTCATTATATTGTGTTTGGGATTTTGTGTTTCTTGGGTTTTGGGTTTTTTTCACATGAATTTATTTTCCATAACTACTACTCAAATTGCATATCACATATATTTAATATCCTCCTAATTTCCTTTATTTGTGTTTTGATTATCCCAACCTTCATTTATGCAGAGCTGAATTGAACTTAGAAGCTTTTAATTAACTCTTTGCCAGTGAAGAGTTTGACCAAAATCTAGTGATAATTAGAAGAAATTAGTTATGTTTGGACTCTAAATTCTTTAAGAAGCTTTAATTAAGAGTTCTCATGTAAGACATTCAATCTAATACAAGTCTGTGGTCTATCCTGCTTCTTGCTGTGATTTTTACAGAACTGCTGAGCCGCCTACAGCTCCCACTTGGTTACATATGAGATGAGTTCCTCAGATTCTAATCCTACTCCATGACACAAAAATATAGCAAATTTATCTTTAAGTAGTATTTGTTAAGAAAAAGGTCTAAGAGTCTATGCTGTTGTATAGATTGCATTCATAAACAGGATTACAAATATGAAAAAAAATATTAAGAGAGTGTTAGAATTTTAAGGGATGGTTGAAAAATAATCTCTAATTAAATAATTCAAATGCAATGTGTCTAATTAGCTAGATATAATCTTACAGTTTCTTCCTAAAAGCATTTTTAAAAATTAGCTCCCTAATAAACCCACACTGCTTTTAAGCAGACAAAATTCTCACCCTGCAGAAATAAAACATATCACAAGAACTCAGTCTTTCTATCACCTAACATACCTCATCCTAACTGTAGGACTACCCACCGTCACCTCTTTACAAAAATGAATTTTATCTCTAGGCCTGTCCAATACACCTTATTTTCTATACGTACATCACTGACCGGTCAGGGGCATTGTAAAAACCAGGGATAAATGTACTTTAATTATTGTAAAACATAAAAACATGTTCATGTTGCCAAAATATGTACTATAAACAAACCACAAAAGAAGCAACTCCTCAGAGGAGGTAACTCTGTAACTCCTCAGCCTGTGTGTATTCAGTTCACATTTACAGATCCACCTTACAGCAGTGAAGCTGTGGCTGGCTACAAATTCCCTACATCTGCCAAGGTAACAAAGGACTACTATGTATGTAAACACAAGCCTTGTAGTGTACCCAACTACTGAAATTCGGGAGATGCAAGTGATCTGTTCAGTCTCCTATAAAATAACAATTACAGTATCAGACTCTTCTTGCCTCCCCTCTTTAATGTATCACACACTAGCATTACAGCTTCATATATTCAGATTAAATTCAGCCATCCAAGAACTAAAACCTGAAAGAATTCCTTATTGCAGGAAGATACTTCTAAAACCAATTTAAATTATTAAGTTACTTTCTTGCTTTTCATTCAGGACTAAGTAAGCCTTTGTAATGAATGTGCTCCAGATATGAAAAGGTATTAGTAACACTTCTTTCCCTCTGTGCTTTTGTGGAGAACAAGGCAGGATAGTTAATGCTGACAGAGGCAAGGCAAAGGTCATGTCTTCCCAGATAAGGCCAGAGTGTGCTGAAGAGCTCCTTGTGCAGAAGTGCAGGACAGGCACAGCATCCCCGTCACCTCCACTGCCCACCCACCACCCTTCTCCTCTAAGGCAAGGTGACAGCAGCCACCAGGTGGCAAATCTTCACCCTCCCCGATATAAATGGGACACTAGTATCCTGTGAATGCTGTGTTTTCTCTGTTGTTTTTATTATGATGAGCATGAAGGTCATCATCTTCACAGCTCCGAAGGTAATCAGTTGAGGTAAAGGTACAGCCCCCTAACAGAGCCACTTTAGTGGAAAGAGCCTACGTGCACTATCAAAACATGTTGCAGAAACACAGTCCCAGTTTAGCAGTACACTGCAGCATTTCTACATTACTTTGAGATAATCACTGCATTTCAAAGTGTGTGTGCTATGTAAACTTAGACACAGCATCAGTACCTACTTTCACCTGTTAGATAGCATAATTTATAAACTGGTTTTTTTCTAACATTTTTGATTCATGAAAACTAATTACAATCAACTTCATTACGCTGAGAACAGCTTATAAATAAACAGCTGACCCTGTGAAATGTATGGTATGCTCTATTAGTGTAAATTATAAAATAAAGATTGAAATCTAAAAGCAAAAGAAATCCAATCTACTTAAGGAAAAAATCATCGCTGTATGTATTAATCCATGGCATTTCAGCTTTCTAGTTATTATTTAAAAAAAAAAAGAAAAAAGAAAAGAGGGAATTGAACTATTAACACTATGACTATTATGTAGCTGTGCCAGATTTCAGGCTAAAGACTAATGGGGTTTAGCTACTTATGAAATAATTATAAAAGTACCTCTACCCTTCTAAATCAGGAGCACTGACACTCATCAGAACAATCCCGTGAGTTAAGTTCCTGAACCCACTGCCCACTGAATCCTAGCAGTGCAAAGTCTGGCAGGAAAATTACCACACCATTTCAGTGCTTTCTTTACAACTTCTGACATCAGTGAGAATAATCAGATCTGGAAAAGAAGCTATTTGCTATTAATACTAATTTAATGATTTGCTGTTACGCAGTGCTATAGCCCCTCTATCTGGTAACAGCCAGCAATCAAGGCTCAGTTCCTGCTGAACTAGGAACTTGAACTTCAACAGCAATGATGCTGTGAAATGAACAATGTCAAGGTAACTTCATAATTTTGGCTTCAGAAAATAACTACATTTTAAAATAGATATTGCCATTTCTAATGTTTCAGAGAACATTTTCTATCTACAAGCTTCAGGAAAAAGTCAATTTTGGCATATATCTAGCTGAGGACATAATACAGAGAAAAACTGTACAAAACCAGAAGTAGTTTCAAAAATAATGAGAAAAAAATCAGATGCAGAAATAATTTAAAAGTGACATGTAAAACGATTCAGAACCTGCGTGTATTGTGACAGTCTACAACAAGTAACTACAGTTCCCAAGAACACAAAGATTCTACTACAGAACTTATTTCAGGAAAAGAGTAAACAGAATAATGCTCTATTTTTCAAGGCAGTGCTAAGAACACACACGAAAAGAAAATGCACTAATGGAAACTCTGTTCTAATAAACACATTAAAATGATGTTGGCAGTTTTAGAAAGTTGATGTACATTTACTTACACAGGCATGTTTTGTAAGCATTCACACTGCAATCTAAGGCAGAGTAACAGATATAATCACACAGATGTTCACATAAATTAGCCCTGATTCTGCAGATGCATAAATCTAGAAACAAGAGAATGCATCACTCGCACACCCTATATGTTTGTCAAATTTGGCCATACAGCAATTTCATTATAAAAAATGGAAGACTGTAAACTACTAAATTCAGCACAACTGCAACTGCTACACAATACTATCAGGATATTTTTTTCTCAATTCTTTGCTAACAGAGTTACAAAATGCCTCAGTGAAAGATCTGATTTTTTGTAAAAAATAAAATATTAATTAATTTTTCTACAGAGCACTTACCATGTTGCCAATTTAGATGCACTGCTAATGTGCACCTTTCCTGTGAGTGCAAAATACAAGTGGGGGGTGAGGATAGGACACAACTGTAGGGCCCTTAGAATTGCCAAGATATTAATTCAAATTTTAAAAGAAAAAGAAAAGCCATAAACCCAGAAACTCACAAACAAAAAGATACTAAAGTAAAAAGAGGAGACTTTGCAAGTTGCTGAATTTATTTCACAGGGACTAAAGTAGGAATTTCTTCAGACATTCCAGACCAAAGTTTATCTTTTTATCCAATTATATTTTTTAGTGGACAGGGAGCCTCTCCCATTCTACTTGAGCTTTTCCCAAAGGTATAATTCTCGCAGAAATACAAAAATAAAACCATTCTGAGGAACAAACATAAGTAAATTTGGACTTTAAAAGCAGTTCCCCAACATGATATGCAGTGAATTATCTTTGAAGCTGAATGGGTTGTCTTCTACTGTCAGCAGTCAACAGATCCACATAGAAAACCAGACCTGAAAGTCATGCTCTCCTTCTATATTTACATGCTACGTGAGAAATCCAGCTTTGGAAATGCAAAATACTCCTCTTGGAGGATGGACAAGATGGAATACTGGAAGAATTACTTTCGCTATATTATATTATATTCAATATTACTAGGGTAATACTGAGTATATAGACAAAATTTCAGAAAAAAACATTTTAACAGTCAGCTACAAGCATTTAATGTATTTCTCCTTACTATCTCCAAATTTCCTAAGGAAGAGTTGATCCACTTAGATATTTCTTCCATGAAAAGGACATTGAAATTTATAAATGCAGTTGCTATTCTAATTTTCCTCATGGCTGCTTTATTCATTTTTTTCTTCTTGAATGCATTCTACCAAGGGGCCCCAGAAACCAGTGTGATAGAAAGTAAAAAGCCATTCAAAAAGCACTTGCCCACCCGTATGCATTTACTTTCTCTGTGTTACCTAGAAGCCTTCTGAATGCTTATCCTCCTCTGTCCTGTCCAGGTCAGAAGTGCCCTCGCTCCGCCCTCACAAGGAGCTACTCTCCTCCACTGAAAATGTACTTTACTCAGTGGAGTGGCTTGAGATTAGTTATGAAGGGGAAGGTAAAAGTAAAAAAAGC
Source organism: Anabacerthia variegaticeps (assembly GCA_035583185.1). Taxonomy (NCBI): domain Eukaryota; kingdom Metazoa; phylum Chordata; class Aves; order Passeriformes; family Furnariidae; genus Anabacerthia; species Anabacerthia variegaticeps. The sequence continues at coordinate 9,543,846 of JAWWEW010000166.1, forward strand.
AGGTTTATGAGTTGTTCACCCTAAAAATTTAGTTCCAAACAATGAGAAAACACAGCCCCAGTATTACTGTGAAGCACAGCCACCCCATTGTGAATGAAACTCCTAATTCTCACCATATCAATCCAAGAACTAAGTCCCTCAGAGGAAGAAAACCATTCCATAACATAAAGTATTTCACTATTTTTCCTACTCTTACAATGCAAAATAATAATAATAATAATAAAGTATCTGTACTCAATAGTAACCATGAGATCAAATCCCTTCCATGCAGAACCTGAGATTTCCAAATTAAAAAAGGTGCACTTCACCTTAGCATTCAGTCTAACTAGCTACCATAAAACCTCCAGGTTTCTTGTCTGAACTGCACTGCAAGGACAAGCACCAGACAAAGGAGCTGTCTTGTTTAAGAAAGACTAGTCCTGGAGTTACTACAGACTTTGAAGTCCTGATCCTTCTCACAAACTGGCACATCCCAAATGCACAAATACATCCTTGTGTTCTGTGCACGTGCACACGTGTGCACAGATAAAATGGAGTATTGCAAATTTGTTCAAACCAAAACAAAACTCAAAGAGAAGCCACAAGGCTGAGACAAACAAAAGTCTCTGCTTTTAGCCAATTTATTTATTTATATTTGTGACCACATCATTCTACATGATTTTACTAGGCACTTTTCCTTTGTTTCCAAACAAGTCACAAGAGGTATCAGCAAAAGCAAACACTAGTATGTTTTAGATACTCCCTGAAAGCCACATGAGTTATAAAATTTAAAGATAAAGTGGGGGCCAAATCCATAGCAATCCATGTATTTACTGGGCTCTGCAGGAGGTTTCAAAGCAATGAGTCAGATGATAAATGTACTGCAACACTATACGCAAAACTGTAGACAGAGACGGGTCTTTGCTTTAATTTTTAATTTCCATTTTCTGTGGGTTTAGACAAACAATTGACATTACTTTAGCATAACACTTTGCAATGAATCAATACTTTAATTTAATAATGGTATTCTGTTGTCAACATATATCACACAATGCCCTGATATAGATGCAAAAAATTATGCTAAATAAAATGCAGGATTTTGCTTTTACCAGTGATGCCAGGTTAAACCAATGTAATGAGGAACCTTGCAGTCCCCAAAAGGATTTTCTTCAGGGTTAAACATCAGCATGGAATAATTTCAGCCACATCCCTTCCACTCATCATACCAGTGCTATGAAAGTTCTCCTATGTCATAGGATTCCAATGAATACTTTAATAAAAAGAACCAAGAAGAAATATATCTGAAGAGAATCAATGTACATATCTGAGTGGGACTTATTTGAATATTCCACTTCTTTATGAATTCAGTGATAACTGCAGTAGTCCCTAACTATAAAGAAGATTATAAATGGAAAATGGAATTAAGTCTGGTGTCATCCAACTTAATTGAAACAGATGAAGCAAGTTATAGCTATAAAATGTGAAAAATAAAACTAAAATAACTTTCTTTTTAGTGGTGAGGCCACAATTCTGTATGTTATTTTTATCCTGATGTTAGTCTTCCTGTTGACAAATATTTAAGATGGGAAACAGAAATCTAATCATGTCTGTAGGATGCTGACTGAAGGTATGTGAACAGAAAGTAGGAATGATGAAGAAGCAAGTGCACTTATAACACCCAGTCATTTGCCTCAGTATTTTTTTTCCAATTCAACAACTTTTGAAGCATTTAAAATTGATACGTAACCAGCATATTAATCTCAGTTAATGCTACAGGCACGTGCTTTACAGTCCCGTGTGCTCCCCTTGATTTCAATGACAGCTCATGATCATAATGCAAAATGTTTGCAGATACATGTCATTTGTTGGCAGAATGCTGTAGAGCTCTGGGGAGAGTAGGTCTGGTTTTACTACGGTTTGGCACCTCCCACAACACCCTCCAGTTGGTGAAAACCCCGCAGTTCCATCTAAGTGTCATCCTTAATGTGAAAAAGATATTTGACTCAGTGCAAAATAAAACAAACAGCTTTTACCAAAATGTCAGTGCTGATAACTGTACATCTGCCAGATGCTTGTTACTTGAACCCATGCCGTGCATAACAAACAGTCAGAGATATGACTAGGACAAACGACTGGACCAGAAAATCTTTACCAGGAAATCAAAGCATACTCAGGCAGAAGTCTGGACTCATAAAAAAAGGTTGCAATTGGACTTCACAAGATTTATTGATTAAGTGTTCTGTAACATCTCTGTTCTTGGTTACCATGCATTAGTTGAGCCCCACCTGCCTGACCTCAGTTCTATGCTTTAGTCTTTGGTCATATGGACACAACAGAAGCCACAGTGCTATTTCATAGCTGAATTCATACAGGAATTCTTATAAGTACAGTATCTCAATTTAAAGACAATAACATTACTGAAGAACCCAGAATACCATGAAAAATGCATATTGGAAAAATCAGGGCATGACTCTTTAGAAATGAAACGAATGGCTGGATAAAAATAAAACCTCACTGGTATGTTCCAGTCGGTTGATTTTTCTGATCTACAGGCTGGACTATCCTTCTAAATCAGTGACTGACTTCTATATTGAGCCCTAGATGAAGAGGCTAATGCTGAAAAGCCATAGTCCCCACGTGATCATGGAAAACACACGCAGGCACAAGATGCAGAACAAGATTTGATGAGTAAGTGGCTTTTGCTTAGTCAGAACCTGAAGAATCTTCATCAAGAACTTTCAAAACAGCTAACAGCTAACTTGACTTTGAGTGAAACACAACCAAGAATTATTGTCATTATGCACACCTACAAAAAAGAGAGATTTCACAACATCTCCTCAGACGAATACACACATAAAGAAAAGGCTTAACCAACATTTATTCAGGTGGGCAATCATCTGGCTTTCTGAGGAAATAACTCCTGATTTGCCTTCCATGAGCCCATTTAATGTTAAAATAATTAAATAAACTGCAACACAAACCAGTATAAATACAGACAGCTCCTTCTTTTCTTAAAAGCTGTGAAACACTAAATAACCTATGACTTCTGCCCACATATGTGCCTTGCAAAGCCAGGGGATCACACAAGGGCGTGCAGTATTTTGAAAGCTGGGGCATGAGATTCATCATGTCAGATTTGTATTCACATGGTACAACTGGATCCATGACTTTCATTTCAATACTAGCTGGAGCAATGGGCACAGAAGGAACATGCAGCTCAATGTGGGAAATTGTGATGAATTTGACTGAAAAAATTCCCTTTCTTACTCTTAGTGGCAGATGCAGATACTTGCTCTGGGGTCACCCCGTGTCAGCAATTCACAGCAAAAAGATGGCATTTCTCCTCCCTCTCCTCTGCAGTGGATACTGCAGCCTCAAAGAATTTTACATGTATCCTCAGAGATGCTAATATGTATCTGGAGAGTACAGCTGTAGGCTTTAAAAAAATGTTCACATGCCCTACAAATTCAAATCCTTTTTTATGTAATCTATTTAATCTTCCATTAATGATAATCTCTGCTATCAATGTGCCCAAACAGGGTCAATTTCTGCTGGATTTGCACTTCTTGCATTTCCATCCTATAACTGAGCTGTATTTAATGAAGGGACACACCCTGCTGTAAAAGGTCTTAGCACACTCCCTAAAACAAAAAAGTTAGGAGGCTCTGCAACTGCCAGGAACATTTCAATATCGTGGGTTTTCTTCTTCCTTTGTGTGTCTTACATGGAGGAGAGTCCTGCCAGCTGAACATTATTTATTAATCAGGATATTCCTGCCTCCTAGACCTTGTAAGGAGACAGCATGGAGGGGTGGAAATTGCTGGGGATTTCTCCTACATACCCAAAGAGACAGAAAGGGGGAAAAGGAAGAGATTGCAAGGGAGCATTTAGACCCTAACAGGTCCCACCTGGAAAGCTCAGCAAGACACACACACACACAGAGGTCACAGCAGTTAGAAGCACCACATAACATAACTGGTTCACATAAGAATTGAAAACAGAGACAGGGGTCAAAAATCTGGCTTTCTTTGCTGTTTTGTTTTTTATGAAGTACCTTATACAGGTGCCTACTCCTACATGAAATGGGTTCTGCTTCACAAAAGATTTTCCTTCTGGTAACTTCTGACTTCCTTAGGTTGTACCCACAGAACATGCAGGCTCAGACACACCTGTAAAAGATGCTTCTCTCTCAATTTCCGTAGCAGACACAGGAGAAATTAGTTACTGCCTTGTTTGTGCTTCTGGTTTAGTGATAGTTTTATGCGTAATCATTCCCAGCCATCCGCCACCTGCACACCCACCCACACATACATATCCAATTTGCAGTTCTCCCGATTTTGTCAATTCACAAGATCAACTTGCTCTGCATATACTCTCTGCTCATACTCTCTATCCCAGTGTTTATCAGCAAATAGATTTAAAAGACAAAATAAAGTTCAAATTACTTGCTAACAAAAACCTCCAGCAGAATAGCGGTACATTAGCATGCAAAGGGAGAAGCCTGGGTTGTAAAAGTGATCAGGTGGTAGTTGAACTGACATTCCTAGCAGCAGCAACTAAGAGTTAATGGAGGACACCCGGCTCTCATTTCTTCTACTGCATTCAAGAAAACTCAGATTACTATAACACAGTATAACTGAACATTCCACTAAATAGCACCACAAAGAAGTTATTTCGGCAAGAATTGTATTTGTCCTAAGTAACCTTTATGGGAAGCTGAAAGTTGATACACCTAGACCAAACGAATTTTCAGATTTAGCCCGAATTCTTAGGTTTGTGCTTGGGAGGGTAGAAAGAACCAGCCACCGAGCATCAATCGGAGAACTAGCCCCCTCCTCTGCTTAAAAAAAAAATAGTCAGCTACAGCAAGACGGTGCTGAGGCTACACACGGGAGCTGGCAAAGCGCTGTGCTGCGCCTGCATATCCGCGGGGTGCCCCGGGCTCCGTCGTGACGGAGCTGACAACAGCTCCTTAGGGAACCGGGCGCTGGGACGGAGGGAGCATCCCTGCGGAGCCCGCACTCCTCTCTTTCAAGGGAGACGAGTGATCAGGAAGCCAAACTCCTTCATCACCAGCAGAGAAACACATGCACAACCCACCCCGCACCTCCCGAGGACCAGTCTCCCCATCGCCCCTTCTGGGACGGTCATCAACGATCCCTCTCGCTCAGATACCTCCCAGCATCTCCTAAATACCTTTCGCAGACCAGCCTGGAAGGGGAAAGGGAGGGGGTCTGTATCTTTCCTAAAAAAAAACCACAACGAAAACCGGTTGCCTCAAATGGCTGCTCCTGTCTCAACACCCATCACACCAGCTGGGAACTTGCCGGGGGTGGCGAGGGAAAGGGGACGCAGGCGGGGGAGGGAGAAAGAAGCGCAAACTTCGCAGCTCTCCGGCCTCTCGGAGGGCAGGAACCGCACGGGAACGACCCGGCGGCCGCCTCGGAGCGGTGCATCGCCCCGGCCCGACCCCGCCGCCGCTCGGCCAGCACCGCGGCTGGACGGGGCGACGCGCGCACTGGGCGGCCCGAGGGCGCGGGCGGCAGGCTCCACTTACGGGTTTTGGGGGTCGTGCTGGCCTCCGGCGTGGTGGTGGTCGACTCCTGGAAGGGAGACAAGGTCCAGGACGGCGCCGAGTCGTGGACGTAGATCTTGTAGGAGGAGGTAGCGTGTGCCGCAGTGGGCCAGGCGGGCAGCGGCGGGGTGCGGGGGGCGGCGGGCGGCGGCCGGGCACCGCGGCCGGCGGGGCCGGGGG
>JAWWEW010000166.1:9549660-9560470 GCA_035583185.1 Anabacerthia variegaticeps
GGGTGCCGGGGGGCCGCGGGGGCGCCCGGCTCATGGTGGTGAGGCGGGGGCTGACACGGCTGGGAGGCCGCGGCGTGGCCGCGGCGGTGGTCTCCGCGCCGCGGGGGGGGGCGGTGGGCTTGGAGAGGAAGAAGGGGTCCTGCCCCACGCCCTTGGCGTCCATCAGCTCGGTGGGGACGTACTCCTTGACGGAGCCCACCACGATCCACTTGAGCAGCATGAGGCTGAGCCCCAGACCGATGAAGCCGATGAAGAGGGGTACCACGCACAGCCACGTCTGCTGCCGGTTCCAGACGATGCAGTCGCTGCAGCGCAGCTCCCGCGGCGGCCCCCCGGCCCCATCCCCGCCCGGGCCCCCCGCTGCAGCCGCCGCCTCCGCCGCCCCGGGCGCCGCGGCGCCGGCAGCCCCCTCGCTCATCCTAGGGGCCGTCCGCAGCGCCGCCGCGGCCCCGGGGCATCAGCGCGCCGCGGCTGCCGGCGGCATGCGGCGAGCGGAGGGGAGCGCGGTGCGGAGAGGAGCGGAGCGGGCGGGAGCGCCCCGCTCAGTCACGCCGCCGGCACGGCATGCCCCGCGCCGCGCAGCCTCCCGCGGCCGCGGAGTCAGCGGGACGGCCGCGCCATCCGCCGGGCGCCCTCCTCTAGCGCTGCTCGCTGCAGCCTCGTCGCTCTTCTTCTCGTCTCTCCGCTCTAAGGTTTTTCGTTCTTTTTTTTTTTTTTTTTTTTCCGGGTAATAAGTCGCAAGGATCAGCCTCCTCGGTTTATTTATTTTTTATCCCAATCGTGCGGCTCCGGCGGCGAGCAGGTACATTCCTTCACATTCACGCACCTTCTCGCCTCTCCTCTTTTTTTTTTTTCCTCTCCCCTCGGGGCTGGGGGATCCTTTCTTTCCGTCTTTCTTTCCTTCCTTCCCTCCGCTCCCTCCCCCGCCCGCGCGGCTCCTGCCTATGCCCGGCCGCGGCGCAGCAGCAGCATCCCTCGGCGGCTCCGCGGGGAGGCGGCGGCGCAGCGCACCCGCCACTCCGCGGCCAACCCGCGGCCGGCGCCGGGCCAGGGAGGCCGATCCGCGGGCGGGGCCCGGGGCAGGAGGCACGGCTCCGCGCAGCTCCTCCGCGCCCGCGCTAAGTCCGGCCCGGCATCAAAACTCGGGCGAGGATTCCCGGGAAAAAAAAAACAATAATAATAATCCACACACACGAAAAAAAAATTAAGATGAGACCCTGAAGGGGAGCGGCAATGACCCAGTCGGCAAAAAAAAAAAAAAAAAATACGGATCCGGCAAATAAATGGGCAGGCAGAGGCAGCTCCTGCCAAGCTTGCAGCTTCGGTTCGATTGTGTATTCCTCTGGCAGCGCCGCGGAGGCAGGCTAGCGCGTACAAAGTAAGGCGCCTCCCACCAAAGCCTAATGGTGGTTGCTTAATGCGCACAAGATAAATAAATGATCCAGGCAAACCCCTCGGGAGGGTGTATGCTACGGCAAGCGGAGCCTAGGAAAGGAAGGAAAGGAACGAAAAAGGCAAGAAAAGAAAAAGAAAAGAGAAAGGGGCGGGGGTGTGGGCGAAGCGCCTGAACCCATCCTGTGGTAGCAATCCAATAGGCTGGTGCTGTATGGCAAAAAAGGCATGTGTGCAGGGGGGAGGTGGAGGCATCTTCCGAGAGGGATCCCAGCAAATCCCACGCGAAGGCCAGGGCTCAGGACAGATGTTCTCCGATCCTGATGCTATCCGACAACTAACAGTGGGCAACATTTTACTGTTGTTGTTTCTAAAGGGACTTGCTTAAGAAAAAAGCACCAGACACCTGCAACAAAAAGACAGGTGGGCAGCCGGAGGGCAACTGATGGCACAGCCACATACTGAGGTTGCAGCTTTCCATACGTTGCCACAGAAGTTTTGATATTTAAACTACCCTGGCTTATTTGGTCTACTCTGAAATTGAACTCCCAAGTTCAATGCGGTCAACAGCATGTGCTTTCCATTCACTTCCGGGACAACCATTTCAATAACTGGGATGGTCACTGAAGGGTTAGCAGCAGTCTACCAAAGGTGGCCTAATCACCATTTTCAAAATTTTAGGAATTGCGCCATAGAATTATATATGTACAGATGTTTTTAAACCTTTCTTCTGACCTGTTGCTTTGTTGGTGTAATTTTCTGGTATTGATACATAATTTCCTTAGTCATGTATTTAAAAGTGTATAATATTTATACAGAATAATTGAACAGAAGAGTTGAAAACAAACTGTGAAACACATTTTTTCTGTATATAAAGAGACAAATATTGCAACTGAAACGTATCTGCTTGATTTTTTCTCTAGAATTATTGTATCATATTACATTTTAGACATCTAGACTAATGATGACTAGACATCTATATTATTGCAACTCCAAGCACTCCATCTGGAGTATGGTGGCTTCTGTAAGATAGTTCTGTGCTAACATCCATCAGAAAAATCTATGGAAGTAGCTTATCACTTAGATAAGGGTACTATTTAAACTTAGATAATAGATAAGGGTAGTATTTAAACTCCTCAAAAGCCTCCCACTTTGGCATTGAAAAACATGAGTATATGGGTTTCTGCTCCTTCGGTGAAGAGGCAAAAGAATTAGGAGAAAGCATTTAGAAAGAACCACATGAGCATTGCCTGGTACACAGATGGATGCCCAGTAAAGCAAGAAAATGAGAAAGATGTCATGGTGATTCAGGGAGGCTTTGTCACTGATTTTATAGAACCCAGGATTTCTCATGGAAATACAGAACCGTGTGCTTTCAGTCTTGAGTGCCTGTCCTACACAGTCCTCACCTTCCTTGCAAATTTGGAATACCTTTATCTGCTCTAGGCTTTGTGTTTCCTGTATGAATGTCCTTTAGCTCCTGCCTCTTCCATAAACCATATTGCTGTTTACTAAGCTCAATATGAATCATTCTTTGTATTCATCCTCAAGTAATTTGTACATGCTTCTTGGAAGAGCAAAATGTTTTACAACCCTCACAAGACAGAAAGCTTTTATTATTCTCACGATTATGTCCTGAACTCCTTCAGTGTTTCATCTGTCTCAACTGCATTTCTTCCCCCCACTAAGATTTTCAAACTGTCAGCTCCTAAATTTTGTAATGGTTCTAATGGAAGACATCAGGATGTGATACCATTAAGATGACTGAAGTGTAGCCATCTCATCAATTAATATTGAAGGACTTCCTGTATTATAAGTAAAGATTTTCAAGCTTCTTTTCTTACAATTTCCCATTCTTATCATTCAGGGCTGACGAACTATTCTTGAAATTGATTGTGGAATGCTTTCAATGTGCCTTACTTAAGTGAATTACTTAAAAACAGGTATTACCCTGATAAGTTAATGAAGCCCTTACCACTGACTATTAGCCTCTTGAAGATTCTTCAGTCTAAAAATATGAAATGGCATGGATCTTGATACAGGAAGCTTCCCTTAAACCCACAGTAACTGCAAATGTATTTCAAAGAAGTTGTCCTTCAGTTAAAAAAGAAAAAAAGCCATTCATCTAGACAGACACCTAAATGCAGGCAATATATGGAAATGTCTTCCTGTAATAACTTAGTCATGAGTTAAAATGTTATGATGTGTACAAAAACACAGTCTCTGAATGCTTTTAGATTATTTATCTGTCCTTAAAAATTAATATTCAAATCATAATCAGTTTCTCAAATCAGCCCACTCTTGTTAAACTGAATCTGTTCAGTGCATTAATTCTAATTTACGTAGGTATTTGGTAAATCTCACTTGCATTTCTTCCTACTCATTTTGTATCATAGCCCAGTGTTTTTACTTTTTCTGAAAATATGTTTATCACGATCAGAAAACAATATATAATTTTTTTTTGACTTCTCATCACAGTATGCAAAGAAATTCTTAGTATCTCCCTTGGGGCATCTGTGACTGGGATGGATTAAAGTTATTTAGTTATGGTGCAGCCAGAAGTCGTGTTTTCTTAAGGCTTGGAGTGACACGCACAAAACTGTTCTACCATAATGCATTTATCACTTTGTTTGTCACAGGGGGTTACATTCTGGCTGTGCAGGAGCTATGCCACAGCTAATCATTCAGTTACAAGGATGCTGTTCCTGGTTGGCTTCACACATGCCTCCAAACAGCAGAACCACCTACAACCATTATTTCAAATAATGCAATGTAGTGAGGTAAGTAAGTTAGACTTTGTTTAACTGTTATCATGGAATCCTAGAAACCTCAGGATAATTATCCTCAGAACAGCCAACAAGAGAAACAGAAACTCAAATTTGGAAAATAAGACCCTTTTGGAGCCATGTCCATTTCAGCACCAAAACATTATGCCTGTGGGATACCTATACTCCAATCACACGCAGTTAGAAGCCTTTTTTTTCCTCCCCAGCTGTACAAAGTATCTGAAGACATTCTTTCATTCACGTAAATATTGTCTGAAGCTAAAAGCAACAAAACCTCAACAATTACGCTGCTTTATGGTGTGATCAGCTGCTGAGACCATAAACAGTCTCTCGAAACTGTGAGTTGCTCCAACACCCACCTTACCTTCTGTGTTCTGATATTTCAGTAATTGGGTGTGGCAAACAGAATTTCACGAACAAAGGATGCTGGAATAGGGGCTGTTTATATAAATAGGTGTTATGCTGTTTCCCGAACTAGGGCATTTGAATATTCTTTACTTAATTCTTCCTCTCAGCTTTCATCCCCTGCTCAGCTACAACATACACATCTCTAATGGTCTGCTCACAGTCGGGGAAAACCTTGGTTTTTGTCTGAGGTCAGCATGTAACTGTTCTTTCTTCCATGTGAAACACGTAAATAGCATTCCACTGATCCCATTAACGAGTGCTCAGAACTAAACTACTCTTTCCTACACTGACTGCTAAAATAGCTATTATGCAAGACAAGCAGACTAAGCTTTATTCGGCTAACACATTGTCAAGAGACTTGGGCTACATACCTGTGCCTAATGTAGCACCCCAAGTATTCCCCTTGTATTTTTACATAGGATGTTCTGCATACTCCTGGTGCCCAGGAGGAGCAGCACAAGGTGCAACAAGTGAGAAATCCACTGCAGAGTTCAAAAGCACGGCAGCCATTTGGGACATTAGCAAGCTGCCAGTTAGCATTATGTCAGTCTCAGACAGGTGTAAGATGAGTAACAATTAATATCGGGTTAAGGAGAAGCGTCTGACTCTCACTGCAATATAAACTGAATAACAATCCCGTGGCTAAATTAATGGGATAAAATATACCTATCCTTTCACACAGTGGAAGTGTGCTGATTCCTCCTCAACAGTCAGCAGCCCTCAGTTACCCCAGTCGTGCAGCCCATTTGTAAATGCCAGGGCTGCCACTAGATATTTAGAATTACACTTGAATGTACACCAATGAATATATACAATTCAAATATTTATCTTCACGTTGCTTATAATGATGAAATGAAATATGGCATGATATTAGCGAAATATCCTATACCTCAAATCCTACAAAACATGTTTCAGTCAGGAAATATTAGTAAGCTGAATACTTTCCTCTGAAGAATTTTTTACAATATATCTGAAACCCTAAAGGCCTGACTCACTTTTTATCAAACCAAATTTTCAATGTTCTCTACTTTTAGCTGACTGTAAATTCTAAGGATTTCAGTGAGATAAATTCTGTTTGGCAAGACCTTTTAAAATTCTTTTTTAATTCTGATTTCACTGATATTGTATCAGTCTCTTAAGAACACAATAGTGATTTCATACTGAGAAATATAGTGATTAGTCTTAATGTCTTATGACATTACTGAAGCCACTGCAACATAACAGAAATGAATATATTACTCTTCAAGCCTTTGTAACCCCTGAGATTTTTCTCAGGAATCTAAATTTAGGATGCCAGAAGAAGAAGTATTTGAAAGCAAACATGGAAATGCCATCAAAACAGGTTGCTCCAAAGTGTGAGGAAATCAGCAGAAATCTCCCAGTACATTGTACACTAACTTGGACTAAGCCCTAAATGAAATACATATCTTCCCAAGATTTATGACAAAATTATGACTACAGCAAGTGGGGAATCCTGTGAAGCATTCAGTCATCAACAGACAAGAAGGTTAAAATTATTTACTATTATGACTCACTTCCGAAGTTTTTCCTGAAAATCTACACTTTTCCCATCCCAGTAAGGATGTCTGATCCCAGTTAGGCAAAAAGGGAATTTATACTATATTTCAGACTTTAGGATATTTCCTCTTTCCATTCAAAATTGTTTGCTCTTCTATGTAACTTCTGCCCAGTGCAGAGAACACTGCTGCTAAGCGTTGTTTGGTGGATATTGTCACATGCCATGAGACTAGATACATTTTGGAAAAACTCACACTTAGCAGTCTGCCACAAGGAATAATGAATACAGATTTAAATACCTTTAGTTCTGCTGTCCATTGCAAGAGTTTTAGTCTTTGCAGAGAGGTGACAAAGAAAATACTGTGTTTCTGCATTGGTTTCCATATGCTACCAAAGGGGCAAAGAGTGGAAGTTATCAACAATTAAAATGTACCTGAGAAAAAGGAGGCTGTGTGTCTGGGTCCTCCTCTGTCCAGTGGCCCCAGGGATGGGCAGGGATCTGTGCCGCCATCCTCCGGGTGAAGGCTACTCCAGCAGTAGCTCTACTGCAGAGCCACAGTCTTGAAAACTCCTCCGTTTAACAGTTCTGAGTGTCCAACATATTCTTTCTGAGTTTTCCCTGGAAATTAATCCAAAATAACAGCTACTGTCAAATTTAGGAAGAGCATGAGGCATCCAGATACTCAATTAGTTTTGACTATTTCATTTTCAGGGTAAATCTCTCTTTTAACTGGTAAATCTACAAGGGTAACAACACAGGGCAACTTGTGCACCTCCAGATGACTTTTAACTAAGCCTTAAATCATTGCCTCCTTTAAGATTATAATTATTTATTAATACTGATTTTTTTTCAGTCCTGATTAGTTTTGATGATAAATAAAAATACATTCTGTCAGTGTCTCTCAACAAACAGTACTTTCATCATAGCCTTCACATAAAAAGAAGACATTTTATATTTAAATAAATGTCAATTATTTTTGAAAAGCTGTAATCAGTGATCAAAGACTAAGCAGGACTATAGAAACACTGTGTTGGAGGGAGGAATAAAATAGCAATGGGAAAAGTAGAACTTAAAATAAATTTAACACTCTCATGAAGACCAAAGTTAATAGGGAGAAGAAATTCATTCAAACTTCCTCACTGGTCCCAGCAGGTAAAAGTACATCCAAAAGTACTGGCTTCTTTGCCAAAAATTACCAAATAAATTGCTGATCAAGCCAAATATTGCTTCTGATTTTAACACATAGAAAAACAGTGACAATAGAAACTGCTAAGATCAATAGATTTAGTGGAGATTCTAGAAAAATGAAGTTAGAACTAGCATTTTCTTCATGGTATTAGCATTCATTCAGAAATTTATTTTAACCAGAATGTTTTATTGTAGCACAGACAAGGTGCCAAGATTGAGTATGCCCATTAAGCTACGGATTTGCTTTTAAGTCTTGGATAAATTCTTTTATCACAATTTCCTTACCTTCCAAACAGTGTTCCCTTACTACTTTGTTGTTAGGGGTTCCTTCATTTCATTTTGGTAAAGCTCTTTAATGGTGCTTTTCATAACTGTATTATCAGGGTTTTGTTTGGGCTGTTTTTAGGAGTTAACTCATGGTCATACTCAGCTTGTGTGAGTTCAGCCTGAAACAGCTCTTGTTGTATTTGAAATGTTAAAATCAGGCAGTGACTTTCAAACTTGTATGTAACAAGTTTGGAAACTCATGTTTTTAACCTTGATTTTTTCAAAGGTAGCAGCAATGTGGAACAATGTTGACCCAACACTTTCCCTGCTCTAACAGGCTGTTTCCCCTATAGCTGACAGGATCTGCTCCCAGATGTTCTAGGCCAGATTTCCATTCCCCAGTGCATAGGTTAAGCAACATTTATTCCTGATATAACCCAAATGGTATAGAATGTAAAGCAATTGCCTGGGAAAATTATATTTTGAATGTCAGAGTCCTACAGCTTAGGAGGTGCAGAAGCATAGCAGGTACCTCTTCAAATCTCCCTGAATGTCCAGAACAGCAACAGGTAGAACAAGCCCAGGGGAGGAATCTCCTTATGTTTCCACATAAAACAAAGGGAGTTCATTCTATCAAACTTCATGGAAATAATTCTGTGGCATCCATCCATACAGTTGTATTTAAACGACCCCTTCAAGTAGAAAAAGCCCACAGGATCTCATAATTCTCATAGTTTAATCAGGAAGAGAAACTGGATCTTTAATCTTTAAAGCTTTGAGACATCCATGAAATAAATTTTCCAAGCATTTCAACTCTTCATGAATTCAACTATGAAGCAAAAACATGGGTTTTTTCCTTCAATACAGGAGTCAGAGTAAACTTTTTTCTTAGTGCCCCTGTGTAACTATGAGGACCTTTAACTGCAAATGGAGAAACACTAGAGTGGGACAATAAGAAGTAAAACAATGCCTAGAGCAAGATAGCTGATGAATAAGTATTTCAAGAGAACAACAGGTAGAAAGTTAATCGATCTGTATTTAAAGCTGTGATTATAAAAAGAAAAAAAAAAATTAAGAACGTACTCTGAAAATTTTAGGATTTTGAAACCTATAGAGTTATCAAGAGCTAATCCAAGTTTCAACCTCAGACTTTTAAAAATAGGTGATTTTTTTGCCAGTGTACAAGTCTATGCTTCCAATTACTACCACTGTAGCTTTTAACATTTATTTGTCCAATGGAGAACTAGAGATGAAATAAGTAATTTAAAATCCTGGTAATTCTGAATCATAGTACTCTGTGTGTATACTATGACTACAATGATGCACAACCTGTCGTGGTAGTTGTTCTCTACTCAATAGCTCAATAATCAGGGATTTAATATTTAATAGTCAATATTACACCAATAACAATATACCTTGCATTCTCTGATGTTTTAATAACTGTAAGCCTGACAAACAAAGAAATATAAGGTTTACTGAAAGAGTTTATTTTGTTTTGTGTTTTTCTTGGGGTTTTTTTGTGGGTGTTTTACCAGACTAGCTGAGCTAGTTGATTAAAGAAAACAAGCTTTCAGTCACACAAGGCTTTATTTTAAACTCTTTCTTTCCCTATAAAAAAATGTATTTTAAATGTCACCATCAGATCTAAAAGGAGAGTAGCAAAGCTTTTATAAATATGTATTTATGTATATATCTGTAGACATCTATATGTGTTTAAATGTAGCCATATATTTGAGAAGTAAGATGTTAAAGCTGTGGATTATACAGAATACATCCTCTGGCTGTGGAACAAAGCTCTATGACTTTGACCCATTTGGTACCAAAGCAGACACCGCTCAGGTGCTAAGCAGATTCATACAGCTCACTTTCGCATACAACTACATGTGTGCTTCCTGGTTTTAGAAGAAACATAATACAGAGCCACTTTATTGAATCATATTTTAAGAATCAAATCACACATCCAGGACCCACCAGGAGATTCTGGCAGTTAGAAATTGAAGCATATCTCTCACCATCAGCTGGAAGGCATGGAGGACTCCCTAAACAAGACAGCTACGAAATGGGGTTTTTGAGAACAAAATCACATAAGCTCCCAAACACAAAGCAGGGCCAGAATTTATGTATATCTTTTCTGTGCTAAATGAAGATTTTATTTAGAATGGCTGTCATCAAAAGTTAAGTGGCTAGACTTCATACACTGCTCAGCTATTTATTTGTTCTACACAGCCATTCACATTTCCCTTCATCTGTTTTGGGAAACTGAACCTATTTTAAGGAGAAACCTCTCCAGTCAGTCAATCTCTCTATAATTAGAGAATCAAGCTCAGCAGAATGGTAAAACTGTACTCAGAGGTCAACAATTAAGATTTCAAAATTTGTAACTCCCTGATCATCCAAGCCTGTGGTCTGGGAATCATGAGTGCCCACAAGGTCTCATCATAAACTGCTCTCTACTGCTATTTCTTCAATTCCTATATTTCTATACTAGAATGTTGTACAAAACAACAATATCCACAATGCAGCAAAACATTGTTCAAAACAGAGTGTTTTAAATTTTC
Organism: Anabacerthia variegaticeps; assembly: GCA_035583185.1. Lineage (NCBI taxonomy): Eukaryota > Metazoa > Chordata > Aves > Passeriformes > Furnariidae > Anabacerthia > Anabacerthia variegaticeps. Next base: position 9,559,779 of record JAWWEW010000166.1, read on the forward strand.
ATTTTCAGTATTTATTTGGATATCTTATATAAAGCATCTGGGTCAAAAATGCTAAGATCATCTGCTTCCATTAAAATCACCAGTAATTGCATGAATTCTGTATAAACCTAACTTTCACAAATTTAGATGCCTGAAAGAAAGGTTTAACTAAATTTCTGTAGTTTTAAAACTCAAGATGTTTCCACTGCACTCATGAGGATATGCCCTAGAACTAGGTGTTCTAAACAGAGCCCTCAAATTTAGCCTCCATTTCTCAGCCCTGCTGTGCAACAAGCCAAGCTGTACTCACATGTACAAGAAACCTTCCTCTAGTAGCTTGTGACAAACAGATTTTTAATAGAAAATTGCCCATAAAAAATGAATATGCTGCACATATAAATTCAAAAGCATACATAGGCATGCATACAAAGGACAGAAAATCTCCAACCTTTGGTCTCAGAAAACCTATTGCATCTCATGAGCACAGGGATATCCTAGTTGTAAATCTGTCCTTCAGAGTCACTATCTTCATTCACTGGTTTTGCACAAACTGTCCTTAAATACTGAGCTGTCTTTTTATTCAGTAATGAGGAAGCTTTTAATGATTAAACATCCTTTTGATAAAGCAGGGATACAATTTGTTATAGTTTCAAACCTTTTGAATTCCTTCCAAAAGCTTGGAGGCAATGCATTAGCATAACTACAGTGGTTAA
>JAWWEW010000166.1:9568969-9584100 GCA_035583185.1 Anabacerthia variegaticeps
ATAGAGGGGGTAGAATACATAGCTTTGATCACCCCCCACACAGTGATAACTGGTCCCACCTGCTGAACTAGGACACAGAACTTAGACCAGATGCACCAGCAGGGAGCAGACTTTTGTTTGTTCCTATTCTTAGAGCCAGCTGCTCTGAGCTACCTCAGTTGCAGGCACATAGGTCTTTTTGGAGTCTGGGATTTCTAGCCTTTTCATTTTTGTGTTCAGTTGCAGCCTTCCAGACAAGCTCGCCTTACAATTCCAATTGGACACAGTAGAAAATGTTAAGATTTGAGCATTTGCTTCAAATTGGAAGGCAACCAAATTTTTGAAAGCTTCCTTAAAATGGAATTGCTTTTTTTCTACACAGATTGAAATGCTGGATGACATGTGAATGAGAAATATTGAATTGGACTCCCAAGCCCGATTTTTTATTCATTAGGTTTTCCCCCTCCTCACTTTTTGGCTTTTCCCTTGTTCAACAAAAATTATTTCCAGATTTGGATATTATAGAAGCATATTTCATATATGGATAAAACTGCTCTCTGCTTCACTCTCCTTGATATTTCTCTGTATAAAGATACAGGGAGTCAGCCAAGCAGGAGTTCAATTTCTGCAGCTGAATTACGTTACAACAACACAGATGGAACTTTAGATGTAAAGCCATATTTTTAGCCAAAGCACAGTTGAAGTGGTGTCATCTGATGTAGTTAGAGACATATAGAAAGATGTTTGCAGTAATACACATTTATCACTTTTAGTGAATGGCTGATACAAGTACCCTGTGTACCATCTCTTTCAGAAGTGCAATAATTTAAAATATAGGTTTTTGCCTTTAACAGGAAAGAATGGAGTATTCTATTCCCATATGTGCCTCATACTTGTGCTTCATTTGGTGAGCACTCAGACTATTCCTACAGTTTTCCCTTTGTACCTGTGTAAAAAACCCAAACTTCTCGTGGGCACTTGTGTAATTGCCCCAGGATGAAACATTTGGTCACCTCTGTCTGGGAATTCAAGTATTCATTGTAAGAACTGTGAAATTTCACCTCTGGAGCACAGGTGTGAATTTCCATACATTTGCAACTGTCAGAGGGAATGTTCAATGTTTTCATGGTAACCTGATCATTTCCAACAGCAAAATCCCCTCATTTCATGAAGAATTCAAGGTGGGATCGGAACCATTTACCTTTATCACTAAGTATTGCTGTGATGTTTCTCTGGTATGAGAGGTTTTATTATTTCTGGCATATTACATATCTGAGCTTAAAAATCAGAAAAAATTTCATATTAAAGTAGGAATTTGATAGCACTGGAAGTATTCAGAATTTAAAAGAACTAATAAAGGCAAGAGGTTTAGAGCAGTTCTCTGCACAAACACATATTCACAGTTCTCAGTTCCCAGGCTTTGATGTCCCATAGAGACACATCAGTGAGGTGCTGGACACCTCACTTTCTGGAAGGATAAATATATACTCCTCCAACAAGTTGGTCAAATGTATGTTAGGGCAGCAGTAGCCCCTTGTCAATGTAGATTGTCACTGGCTTTTTAGGATTAAAAAGCCACTGGAAGTATCTCTTCACCAAGTCCTTTCCCATTAAAGAACATTACTGTCACAGCTCTGTCAAGAGTAAAGAAAAATCTGAAAAATCTAAAAACTCTGTTAAATGTTGGAGGCTTTGGAGCCACTTCTTGAAAAATGCTGAATTTTTTATTGCTTTATATTTCTAGTAAACAGGATGCAGATCTTGGAAACAGGCGAGGAAGAATTATTCCTAGTAAAAGAGACAAAGAGAGAAGAAGCCAAGGCGGGAGCATGGGGAGTAACAGGCTTCTTCCTGGAAAGCTGGTTGCTGGTGTTAAGGAAAGAACTGCTTTTCCAAAGAAAAGATGCCATGGAACAGCCAAAGGACTTCTGCTTTTAACCTTAATGGCAATAAGAAGTCGTGACAAGCTAGTTGGTGTTTTCTGAGGTATTTAAGGGGATGAAAACATGACGTTTCATACTTCATAGTAAGAAGTCTTCAAGAGTATTTTATAAACAGATAAAGCAAAGAAAGTCAGAAACAGCTCTTTGAAGGCTGTTTTCCTTGCCTTCCTCCCCAGTAGGAAATAAGAAAAGGGCAGATAGCAGCCACACAAAATTGGAGAGTGTGGGTGGATGGTCAGGGTGCAAAACGTTAGATAGCCCAGCAATTTATTTAGCTTTGTTACATATCCCTGACTACACCTTGAGTCCTCCCCAGAAAACAGCTTTAATTCATCTCACAAAAGGAAAAAAATTAATTATTAAAGAAATGAGAGAGCCCCACCTACTGTTGTTTTACTGTATACATTTCTAGATACACATACACATGCAATTCAAATGTAATTCATTACTGTATGCATGGACATTTCTTTTATAGGAGCCCTAATTGTGGATTATAATCCCACAGTGTGTATGTTTTGTGTATACACACAACTGCTTGTCCTGCAGTTAAAATCTAGAAATATAAATGGATTTCTTTCCATCACTTTTGTGAGTCAAGCTTTCCTGCTTAATATGAGCATACACACATGCAAAAAACTCCCCAGGGAGAGATTAAAATTTTTCAAACAGCCTTGAAAATCTTTTGGTCAGCAATTGACAGAAAAAATACTCATTTTGTTAGCAACACTGGTGTTTACAGTCAGAGAGGTTCCATCACCCGTCACCATCCTTACCAGATTATCTGGCATGTGGTATTTTCCACCCAGACTCTCACTGCTCATGAGTAAAGGAGAACCAAGTATCCCAGAAATGTGAACATCCTATGAAGTGGTACAAGTTTGGTTGTGCAAATAGAAAAGTCTAAATGCAACATGCATGAAAGATAAGGTATGCATTATTCTAATTTTAAGTAAATGGAAGCACAGTACAATGGAAGTGACTGAAAGTGCCATCCAGACAATTAATTGTCTTGTCCTGACCAACACCTCCTCTGCTCATAAAGAATGTGACACAGAAGTGAACTCCTGGCATGCACAAAGCTTTTAAAAATGTCTGTTTCAGTTGTCTCCTTGTCATTCCCTGTGTTTTTACTTTAGTTTCATGTGAACTGAAATTCCCATTCCAAAGGGAATTCTTTAAAGAACTTTTTTGAAATCCCAAATCCAAAGTGGGAGGTGTATTTTGAAAACACCACAATTCATTCTTGTACCCCATAGCAATTTCAAATCAGCATCACATTTTGCAGGTAACATCTTGTCTTTCAAGTGCTACCAGTTACTACAAGTTCACAGTTTAGTGCAATTTTAAAGCAGGAGGACTGTGTCAAAAGTACAAGGTAAAAAGACCTTGTGCAAGTGAAGTGAATTGACATAGCTAATAAAATATGACAGCTGGAGAAAAGGAATGATTCATGTATTACATTGAGATTGGCAACAAGCTTCAGAAACCTATTGTTACCTGGCAGCAATTTTTCTGTCAACTTAATAGGTGTTAAGCCAAAAAGGTGGAAGTAAACATCCATATAATAAATACTTATAACTTCTTTTCACAATTTCATGGTAGTGTTTTTGATAATACTTTTAAACAAAACTGTCCAAAATATGAAGTCAGTGTCTTAATAAAGCTAAACAGAAATTAAATTTTGATTTATTATTGGGGTTTTATTTTACCTTCTTCAAATGAAGTATAGTCATGTCTCCAGCCTGACATTTGGTGCCTTACTTTTTTAACTGCAATATTTACTGGCAACAGCTGATATGGTTTTACTTGTCCCTCCAAAGATACTAAAGCATTTGAAACTGTTCAAGTTTCAAGGATGTAGTACTAAATATAACATATAGTAAACATTGATAACTCACAAATGAGAGAGGACACCTTGTGCTTTGTACTACAAAGCACTTTAACTTCAATTTTTTTTTTTTAGATTAAAAATATATTTAAGAAGAGACAAGTTGTTCCCTGAGAATTTGGAGCACATCCTTGAACAGCATGGCATTATGCACAGACTTAAAGTCTACACATTTCTAAGTTCTTTTGTAGCAGTATATTTTTTTTAAGAAAGAGCCACACAATACATTTGAAGTTTGCTTGATACTAGGACAAGAGTGCATTAAACAGTTCATTTTTTCCCTCAGGGACACCACTGCAAAGATGTGGCAGCAAAGAGTACTTTACAGGTGCCAAAATCCAATGACAAACGAAACAGGAACCTGAAATGGTTACAAACAATTCTGGCAAGTAAATATCAATACAATTTATTGTTGTCCATAACAACAGGAAGCCAGATCATATAGTCTGTGGACTTTCTTTAGTACTGGCTCAAAGAATTTGTGACAAATAGTTCATTATTAAATTGCTAAAGGAACTTGGGAAAAAAATAACACTGTCTGATATTTAATGCAATAGTTTGCTAAATAGTCAAATTTTTTTGCCAGACTGCTGAATAACTCAATATTGAAACTTTTGTCTGATTTCTACATCTGCTTTTAAAACACAACCCCTCCTCTGAACATACAGGCTCTAAATTTGACCATCTCACCTGGATTTTTACTCTGTCTTGTTATCTAAAAGGACAGGACTTGCTGAGGGATTCTATCTAGAAGGTAGGAAATAAAGCATCGTTTGGAGTCAGGATGAATGGAAGATAGTCGTATCATAGGCATCTGAATGAAGAAATGTGAGTATGCCTGCTACTAATTTTCCATACTACTCACCATTCTGTCCTTAGAAACATACCAAGCCTGAGTACCCTCCAAACAGGTATCAAAGTCTGGTGAAGCAAAACTATTTTTTAAACTTCCATATTGCTACATGTACAATCCATAGAATCCTCATGGCCAGTTAGGACCCTGTGTGAATATCAATTTTCATGTCACATGGGAGTGTGAAAAATGAAATTTTCTCTAGGACAGATCAAATGACTGGGATTAAATTTGAAGGGCTAGATATTTGGAATAACTGTTGACTTTTCAGAGTTTGCAGCTTTACACCACTTACGAGTCTGGCCTAAGGTACATATTAATCTGTTTAAAGTATTTCAAGCATTCTAGTAGTATCTTCTAATAGTAGCTTTCAAAATGTGTTGCAGGCCTAAAAGTATGTTAATATTAGGTGCACCTTTTCCCTCATATAACAGACTGAAGGAGAAAGGAATTTGGGAATATCTGAATTACTGTAACTGCAAACTAATATTCCAACCCTGATACTACTTTATGAATATCAAGAAGGAAGCTTTCCAATACAACTCTCATGAACTTCAACTTAAGTTGCAGAACAGTGGTTTTGACTATCACACATTCAGAACAGTAAAATAATTTATCACAGCAAAGTGTAAAGTGAAATTGGGGACTACAAATAAAAGGCATGCAGGTTTGAGAGATATATTTGTCTAGTTTCCTTAGAATTAATTTTTTTTAGAAAGATAAATATAGCATGTATAGACCAACCAGGTCCACTTCTTTCTCTCTTGTATAATATTTTTTGATCCACAAAGATTTTGTTGCCAGTTGAAAGCAGAATTGTGTCCTAAGAGAAAAGCAGATTTTAATGGAAAGTTCTATGCAATTTAATGGTGTATGAATTTTAAATAAAGCAAAATGAGAGAATATCAGCACAGCTCGGTGCTACAGACTGTGTGAACAGATTTGTGGTTGTACTTTTGTCTGCATTTTTATTTTCCAGGTGTATCAGCAGCATCAGTGCAAGACATTTCAGAGTGACTTCACAAGCCTACATATTTTCCAAGTCCAATAAAGAAGGTTGCAAACTCCCAAGGAAAGCCCATTGAACTCCTAGCATGTTCTGGTTTCCTTTATCTTCTCATGTGTTAGTACTTTAATCATGACCTAGCAAGATTATATAGTAACAACTAGCAAAACAATTCCCTCTTTTTCTGTCTATATTGCCTCTTGTAAAGTTACCCATGTCCTTTTAAGTTGTTTGTCTGTATCAATCAATACTGCTATAGAGACATACAGGTCAGCAGAGTTGCAAACCCTTCCTGAATTCTCAGCTGCCAGCCTGTGGTGAGCTCCTGCAGGAGCTGCTAACCAGCTGAGGTATGGCTGCTCTGTGGACATGCCAAGTGCCATTACAGACAGGACAGCAGCACCAAGAATACACACATGGTAAATGCAGTGGTGGAATTTTATGAATAACCTAAAGATCCTGTGATTTTGTGATCCTTACCAAGAGACAGAAGTTACCTTTCCAAATACCAATAAAAACTAAAAGAAACTAGATAGCTAATGCTCCTTAAAATCCTATCCTGAATTTTATAAAGAACGATTAAGCAGATCAAAGATGTGATAGCAATTTAAACCTTCAGGACATCTGAAAAAATTTCTACCTAGTCTCACCTCTGTCAGCAGGGTTCTCATGTGCCAGTAAGAAAAAAAAGTGGGGATGGCTTTATATTGACTATAGTTACCACTTATTTATAATTTCTTCCTCTTCCTTAAAAAAAAAAAAAAAAAAGTAAAAAAAAAAGTAAAAATTATTCTTGACATAATTATGTCTACTGTTGTATACTGCCTCTCTACTGAGCTCTCCTGGACTTCCCCAAAGTACAGTTCAGTTTGAGACCTAACTTCCTGTTTAGCTCTGGATGATGGATTTTCCTTGATATAATGCCATATAGTTCAATCTGATATGTAACTGAATTTACACAAATTAAAAGCCTGATAAGAACAGCCACCTGTTCACAATGCATATCGTTCTTTTGTCTTGTATCTCATGTACCAAATAGTCCAATGATGTCGGATCCACATGAACCCTCTAATTGTCCTTAGATCTATTTATCTACAATTTTCATCAACAAAAACATTAAGCACATTGCTGAAAAGTGTCTGTCAAGTAATTTCTCTTCACTAGCACAGACTTGACTATCATGTGCCTGAAAAATAAATGTCTGACTCAGGTGACTGGGCTATGGCTGAAATTAAATAGACTTTTGTGAAGCATTTCGCTCTGTTGTTTCAGCTCTGTACTTTCAGCCAGAGCTGCTACAGATTTGCAAATTCTTAAGTATCTTAAAACTATCTTAATAAATCCTTTTTTTTTCTTCTTTTATAGCAACAGGCACATTAACCTTGATGTTCTATTCTATGATTTACCAAATTATATATAGTTTACCAGAGTTTCATTTCACATTCTCTGTTGAACTATCATGTTTTAATTAGGTGAACTCCTACGACAGAACTGGATATACTCTGTGGCTTAACCTTATATATTTAAAAAATGTTCAGATTGCTAAATTTGATATGAAAATGCTATTATAGGTTCAAGATGATTAATAAATCAACACAATCCTTCTCACCTTAACAATCAGTATTCTTTCAAACCATTAAAATCCTCATTTCACTTGTGTTATTTTTGAAAATTATGTATCTTCCATACTCTTTTTTTGCTATATCTTTTGCAGCTCCCCAACTGTAACATTGCCTTTCCTCTCTTTGTGCTTAGCAGTTTATTATTCTATATTCTCCTTGATGTCAGATGGGACTACTAGTACAGTAGGCACTCCTTCCTAATTGCAGCACAATTATGTGTTTAGGGAATCCAATATAAAATGGAAAAAAATGAATAATATAAGGATTTAGATTTTCATATTTTGTTTGGGAAAAGTACAATTTAGTCTTCTACTATTTCTGCTGAAGACACATACATTATAATTGACTATTTTACTCTACAAAATTTCCCACAATGATTTTTTCAGCAATCATTGAAAAACAAATCTTTGCAACAGCACTACAGTATTAGAAAAAAACCAAATAACCAAACCCTTTTGAACTATAAATAAATCTCTAATCATGGAATGAAAATGTTTCAGTTCGTCTCAGAAAATAATTCTGTGCACAAATGCAAATATCAGACTTCTGCACAAATTGATTTCCATTTCGTTTCCATTTCCAAAACCTGAATATAGCACAAATTTTATCTTCCAAGAAAGAAATACTAATGTTTTGGACAAAAAACTGTATGATCATTGCAAGTGTCAATAAATATGCTGAAATACTGTTTTGGAAATAGTCTTATTTAGTGTGTTCTTCATTGATAAGGGACATGGTTTTTTGTATTTGAAAATGTTCAAAGTAATTTCAACAGAAAGTGTAAGAACATTTATCTATGTGATGTTGCAGCTCTGTAAGGAATAGAAGGTATATGGTGTCAACCTTAATGGGCAAAAATACTACTTTTTCCTTTTTGTTTTTTCTGCAAAAATGTTTAGCACTATGTGTACTAGTGAGCATGTGATCTCAGTGAAGTCTATAAAAGTGCTCTTTTTCTAATTCAACATTACATTATCAATGTTTCTTTAATTTTAAGAAACAACAAGTTTGAAACAAGATGAAATCAGTGCTGTAATCCTGCATAACATTATGTAACTTAATCCTACTGGAATATACCTTGAAATAACAAAAAAAAGTCCAATTCTATTAAAGTAAATGTGACTTCAAGAATTAAGATGGTAGCACTTCATTTTAATAATTCAAGCATAATACAGGGTACTCAGTGAAGAATGAGCCAATAATGTGCCTTTAAGAAATAAAAAATACCTTTAAAACCTTTTGAAGGGCATGATATGAGTTTGAGTTTTGTTTATTGTTTCTGTGTTTTAAACCACAGGACATGCTGAAATTATTTGGGAAAATGGTATTTTACAATTTGTGAATATTCATGCTGGTAAATGCTCAGTATAGCTTCTGTGCTTGTTCTTTACAGCACGTTCAGAAAAGGTGTATTATGAGCCAGAGACAAGCCAAAGTAACTTAAGAATGTTTTGGTAAATTTGTTTCCTCACTTGCCAATTTTAATCCACGCTCTCTCACTATCACTTAAAGTGTGATATTGGCCGAGAAATCAATTCAGATCTCACAGACCATGTTTTCATAGTAACGGAAGGAATAAGAGGAGGAAAACCCCTTCCTTTTTTGCTCATAAAGCTACCTATTTAGAAGACATATGAATGCTGTAAATATGAAATGCATAGTTAAGGTTCATAGTACTTTTCTCCATTATTAGGAAAGAGAGAAAAAAATCAACAGGAAGGGCATATGAGGCTCATTAAAAAAACCCTAAAAACAAACAACAAAATAAACCAGAAAATGTGGTCCCACTGACACAAGCCATAGTGCCTGTGGGGGATGTAATTTACTGTTGCGTCATAAAAGAAAAAAAACACAAACAAAAAACCAAAATAAAACACAAAATCCCACAAACAAACAAATAAACAAACAAAAAACAACCCAGCAAAAAAAGACAAATATAATGAATGCACAGTTGCCTCCTTCTTGCCAGATTCAACCCCTGGCTGTTTAATTACTGACCGGCAACAACAACGTGTTCCTTCCTAACCTGCAAGCACACAGTTGTCACTGGCCATGCTGTGGCATTTTGTGACACACAGCCTGACATTAAGGACAGGGTTTACTGTGTTTTCCTTACATCTTGCAGAGGCTTCTTGCAGTAGCAGCAGGAAGGTTACAGTGTACAATGGAGAAATCACAGGTTTACAAACAGCTTAAGCCCTTTTTCAGTCAAAATATTAAAAATTCACCCCTGCTGAAGGTCCCAAGTGAATTTAGAGGAAGAAAATTTAACTCTGCCTGTATACTCTTGTCCTGCTATGATAATAACTCAAGTGTCTGTACTGACAAGCTCTGCATTCAAAATGCTGCTTTTGAAAAACATTATCTGAACAAAAATCAAGTACCTATTCTAAGAGATGTCCCTATTAAGCCACAGACAGTGGGAGATGGATATGCTTCAGAAAGGTAGCAACAAGTTTCAGCAACAAGTGGCAGCAAAAAGATGGGAAAAGTGTGAAGCATGGAAGGAGTACAGGGACAGGGCAAAGGAGCCCATTTTCTTGCCTTGAAGGAGAGCAGAATGGGAATTTAATCATCAGAAAAAGAATTCCTCTAGAAGAAAAATGTCATGTCATTTCACCAATGTCAACTTCATTCTACAGTTGTTACCCATTTCTTTATAGCAATACCATCAAGATTTGTGTATTTTCTGAGAACAAATATCCTTCTTTCCTTCCCCCAAAATAATGAATTTGCAGAAGAACTTTAATTCAAATCAAAACCAATTTTTTTTTTTTCCTGTTTCAGGAGTGACTTTTTCTTTTTCAAAATAAACTCTACTGAAGACAATAGAAAATGATAAATTGAATACATCAGTTTTCTTGTAAGTGCGTTCTTTTCAGACTACTTTTGAAGCTGGAAAATCCAGAACACAGAATATAGGAGTATTTTAGTCCACAATCAATCCGTCATGCTGGCCTACTTTTAGGCAAACGTGTGTTAAGGAAAAAGAAAAGAAGATGAAAGCAAGGTAAAAGTGACTGAGTGTAATAGCTCGTGGTGTGTGAATAGTCCAACCACTGAACTTTGTAGGCCCACACAGAAAATGAAAAAGGTGAGCTCATAGGAAAAGGTTTCATTTATGTTCCTTATAATGAATCACACTGCTTTAGCATACATAGCTGCAGACTGCCCTTCCGCTTCAAGCAAAAAAATAAAATGAATTTAGGAAATGTGAATGGAAAATTATTCATCTATAAATAGATTTCACAGGCAAAATCATATAAAAAGAGATAGATTTCCCATGAAGAGCAACATACTGCAGCTTTAATTAAGATTGTTTAGTTTCTGAGCAGGATCCCAACAGTGACACACTGAAAAGATCCTTGTCAGCAATTTTTATTTGCCGTCGACCCCCTACCAGCTCTAATAACACCTGCTAAATTCATTTGCATACTCTGCTATAGGAAGTAAAAAAATGCTGCTTTGAGTGATGATTTTTAAATGTCATCTGGAATGCAATATCCTTCGTGATAGAACAAAGTAGAATATCCTTTCCAGGAAGTCACAATGTTAAAGATTACCACAATAGTCCCATTCTTCATGACTAGTGATACAAGAGCATCTCCTCACATCAGCCTGTATCTCTGTTGTTCACAGGTATATTAATCGTTTTATGGATCCTCTCTAGTTCACCGTGAGCCTCAGTGTCCCCTTCCACCTGTCCTTCCCTTCCGCTTGGCTTCCATCAACATGTGGTTTCCTTCTTTAATAGTAGCACCTCTTACTTGGTCATTTCCTTAGTTTATGAAAACTGTTCATATTGTTCAAAGGTACAGGAATAAAAGGAAGAGAAAAAAACCCAACCTCTCCAAATCCTGAGGTACTCTGGCTATGAAAAATTGCCCAAAAAACAAAAAGAGAAGTTACTGAAAGATAGACCTTCATGAATGTGAAGGGGACTCTCAGTCAATTTACATTTCTTATCACCACTGACTTGTTCCTTGCCCTTACTATTTGTCATACCACATCCTACCTGGATTACTTTGTATCAGAACCTTTCCAGAGAGATTATTTAGATCAGTGACAAAAATAACCAAGTATCAATGGAATTAAATTAACTGCCAGAGACAGATTTTTGGCAAGAGGTGAAGTTGGGCGATGGTTACTCATCACAATTAGAGAATCTAAAATTACCATATTAGTAATCAGCCAACTGCTTATTTGTCACTCCATCCCTGAAATTACACATCTGACATGCATGGTGCCATTTCAGGAAATGACATCAAAACCATGTAGGCCTTCTTATATAATTAGGATGTTCTCAGTGGAGTGCAGCATCTGCCCCGGTAATTACTGGTGTGTCCTATATTCATAAGTACCCACCTTTCTATAAGCATATAGTCAGCATGGATTTGCAAAAATTTATACCATCATTTAAAATGTTACATATACACAGTGATTTTTGAATACCACAACATGGCAGTTAAAGGAGATTGCCTGAGAGTTTACATGTTTTATTTACATTTACTTGCAAATTTAGTTGATTTTCTGCACTCCTGATACTTTAGATGAGAGTAGAAAAGTAGGACAAATTCTTATGACAAAAAAAATGCTAAGCTGGAGGGGAGAAATACAGCCTTAAAGAAAACATGACAGGCCTTTGGATCAGCGTCCTTCCACTATTGCTGCCATAAATTAAAGTTGGGACAATTGCTTGTAAGGTAGCCTTGTTCCACTGCAGCTTTTTCAAGCGTGAGCAACTGAGGTACTATAAACAGAAACTCTGTTTGGGGCTGATGGACTTGTGGTTCCTTCTGGTATGTGCTGAAACACATCCCAGAAAAGAAACTTCAGTTTCAGCATATCTGAATATTCTGGATGCAAGCCCACTGATAAATCCCTCTGTTTATAAGGCAGCTAAGGAGATTATGTCTTTCTTTTATATCTGCCAAGAAGTGTTGGTCTCATACACCAAGAACAATCCCATGCATGTCTGTAGAGACACCTTAAGAATTTGATTAGCCTTTGTATAAACACTAAAAAAGCGGTAATCATACACCAGCTGATACACCAGAGACATTGCATGAAATTGTCTCCCCCATTTATGTAATAATTTTCCCAAAAAGCAGAGAGACTTTAATGTCCTAAAGAATATAAAGAGGCATTTTGTGATGGAAAAAAACCCAAAAGAAGTAGGTCGTTTGACTGCAGTTTGTCCAGAAACGGCAACAAATGTTCAAAAGAATCAGTTGAGCCAATAGTAGATAAACAGAGTATGTGATCAACTGCAAATGCCTCTTAGAAACCAAAGTTCATTGCAGAACAACCAACCAAACAAACACTCTATCCCCTCCACCATGTGTGTTTAGTTGTGTGGCTCTTTAAAATCCTGGTGGAAAATTCCATTTAGCTTAATAAATATTTATTCACTGATAAAAATAGTGCACTTACTTAGATGAAAAAAAGATATTTTACCTCTCTGGAAAAGATACAATAGAAAGCTGAAAAAAATCCCAAATCCAGGAAATATTTATTAAAATTATTGTAGCTGGTGAATGAATTTGGGTGTTTTGGATGAGTACTTATTTTCTATAATAACTATGCTCTAGACAGGAAGGAGGACATGCAGTGTCAACATTGCACTGTTCTTTTGTTACGTGGAAAGCCAAACCTCACCCATATTGTATTTTATTTAATTACAGTATAGTAATATCTATACATTTATTTATATCCTCTTTAGCTAATCTGGTAACCTAATAGCCAGTATTTTCTACTCTTCTTTCTTATTCTGCTACTTCCATATCTATATGCTCTAAGTTCATGCTGACTGAAACCTCATGAGGGACTAGAGCATGAATGAAGAGAGCCCTGTCTGTTCAGGGAGCTAAACAAATCAGTGAGATTACTTCCTTGAATATCTCAGAAAAACCTGACTCACTGACTACAGAAGCACAGGCTGTGTAGTTTCCTGTAGAGCAGATCCTCCAGCTCGAGCAATACTGATAAAGAAAAGTGAGCTACAGAAAAAGCCAAGTACTGGACCTCTTGTCATTTACACTGCCTAACTGTTGCTTTGGCTCTCTTTAGCCTCTTTGGGACTGCTAAAACTCTCTCCAAGACAATATCCTAGGCAAGCTTTGAGGGATACCTAAGTATTTATGTATGCAAGCACTATGTGAAATCATCCTGGTCCAAGGCCTGCATCTGTGTTTGCAAACAGTCTGCTCTAGTGCTATGGGTGTCAGTCAGTTTATACAGTCTGCCTTGGAGCCAGGGCTCACTTTTCAACCAGTTTTTAGAATAACATTAAAGATGAAAGCATGCTTCTGGAACTCTTAGAAAGCCTGAAAACAAACAACAGGAACCAAAGCCCCAAATCCATTCCCTGATGATAGCAACTTAAATCACAGCAGATTTTGAAGTCAGTGTATCTCAGAGGTGTTCACACACTTTGCATGCCATTTTTACTTCTAGATAATAGCCTGTTCTGACAGCTTACTGGGCAAATATCTCCAAATTCTTCATGTTTCAAGACTGCTGACTCATTGTTTCCTTTGTCTGTCAAACTGAACCCCAGTCTCATAAATGCTAAAAAATATTAAAACTCCCGATGTTTGAAATGCAATATAACCTTGTAGCGTTTTTGAATCTAATAATCTGTTGTAGTGACTGAAAGACACTGAACTCTCAGGACCATTCTAGGAAATGCATGGATAAGCTGCAGCTTTTCTAAAGTAGTGAACCTGGATCATCAACCCACATGACTAATCAAAGTTTTGTGAAGCTTTTTGTGTCTTTGCATTTTCCTGTCTATCCCTTCCCATATCCTTTTTTTTTTTTTTTTTTTTTTTCATTTTCTGGACATTGATTCCCAAATGAAAGGGCTGAAGCTTAACAAAAACTTAGTTTTGATAAGAAGAAAAATGACTCACTGAACTGCTTTGTTTGGGGCAAGACAGGATTACAAGGGAATAGAAACGTGGTACTGTTCTTTCCCCCTCAAACTGCATGGTCTGTGTTCTAGTATGAGCCCATTACAGAAACAGAGAGATTTGTAGCACATGATTTGATTTCAAATACCATCAGGAAAAGTGGTTTGGAGGGAAGGGAGTTGGGGAGCAGAGGACTTGCGAAATGCTTCCTTCTGCAGTGCACCCACCACTGCAGACATTAATTTTGCTTCCTTACATCTTTGATATGGATAAAAAAACCCCAAACAAACTTTAATCCATTTGTGAAGAAAAACAAGTGCCTCTCAGTTGGATTTTGTCTGTATGTCCATAATTATATAGCTATCAGCAATATTTGTATATATATACACATATATACAGCTCTAGCCCACCAAAAGGCACAAAACAGAACAAGTCAAAGGCAATCAGTAGAGTGGGAATAAATTAGCATGTTCAGACTAAACCATTGCATGCTTTTCATTTGGAGCATTTATTTCAAGGTAGAATTGCATAGTATTCCTCTGAAGCTGACTGAAAATTTTCATCTGAATTAAAAAAGTTTCCCAGGTTCTCCTAAATACCATTATCCCCATACTCTGTAGACAAATGTCTGTGGTAGTTTTGAAATTGTCCTAACAACCCAAATAAAAGTAACCAATTTTAGTGCGGTTTTGCCCCCCTTCTTGGAAACAGTAGGGGAAAATAATTTGTGGAGGGTTGAGTTGGCTCCCTGCCAAACCCAACTGCCGGCCACACGGATTCCTCCCCCCCCGCAACAGAAAAGGGAAAAAAAGTACCAAAAAGACAATTATATGAAAGATAGATAGATAGATATATATTCACATATATTACAACTATATACAATCAAACACTATGAGTCTACAGAACAAATCCCAAGGCAACCCCAA
>JAWWEW010000166.1:9584200-9661029 GCA_035583185.1 Anabacerthia variegaticeps
TGTGGAATACTTCCTTAGTTATAACCTGGTTACCAAGGAAGGCCTAAACCAAAACCAAGAAAACTAAACCACCACATAATTGTTCAAAGAGTTAGTTTTATGCTACATCTTAAAGCAGAAGAGAAGCAGCTTGCAATAGCCAGCCACATAGAAAACCATCATGGTGAGTGTTAGATACTAACAACCTGTTGATACCATCCTCATTCAGCATCAGAACTGAAACATTCTCTAGCACATTTTTCTAGTTATTATAGTGACTGAATGTCATTTAAACATATACCACACCAAACTGTATAGCCACATTGAACTAAAACACTGGATCTAAAACACCCTTTCTAAATTGGTTTTTTTTTGTTTGTTTTTTTGTTTCCTCGGTATCATGCTTATATTACATGAGTTCAGGTTTTCATTTGAAGAACCCCGAGCTCAGATATCCTAGAGAGTCCATGCTTCCAGATTGCTACATACCAAATTAATCCATTTGTTTTTCCCTTTGAGTTTCTTTCTGTGTTAGACAGCCCGTTTCCTTGTGATAGATAATTCAAAATGTTAATGTGTAAGTCTTTCACATCAGACATGAATTATGGATATGAAGAAAAAGACTCAGAAATTGGTCCAAAATAGTTACTTCTTGCTATCTTATAAGTATTTATCCAAATGTTGTATTATTTTGTGCAAGTGTTTGCTCTCTTTTATTCCTATAAATGGTTTATTCCTTCCAAACAACTTGGTCAACTTATGTTTAATGTATGTTTCATTCATAGAAGAATGCATTTAAATGGAGGGACATATCATTCAACATGAAGTCACTCCTGTCTCATGTGGCAATAGTCGTTTCTTTATATGTCTCATAAGAAAGAAAAGGAAAATAATGAAAGATAGTTGAAGAGAGCTGTAACATCAACCAAAAAAGTTTAGTCAAAGAATCTACAATATTAACTCTCTAATACTTGTCTGTTGTTATCTCTGTCAAATCAAATAAAATAATGACTGCCTGAATACCACATCTAACCAGCTTGTGATTTCCTTTATAGCAATTTCATGTGAGACCCTATGATTGCCTAATAAGGCACAATATAACTATTTTTCATAGTGTACAAACTATGTCCTGGAGTGCTTTAAGTAATACAATAGCAATGATTAGAAAAATAAAAAATAAGTGAAAGCAAAAAGAAAGGATAATACTTGAGAGAAGTAGCACATATTTTCAGGGGATTTCTAAAGGAAGAGAATTGTCACAAAGTTATCCCAAACACCAGGGATTCTCACAGAAACAAATGCAAGGTGGTAAATAGGAAAATAGGTAAATGTCAGGCGGAAATAAACAAGCAAAACAGATGTAAGTAGAGACATGCTCCCAAAATCTCTGCAATGTATTTTGACATGCAGAGTAAAGAAATTGCAGTAAACTTAGGCCCCTCACCTTTCATCAAGATTCTTATTGGTACTGCATTTTTAGAAAGCTCAGATTTTTTACAAAACACTGACATTTCAACACAGAAGTGCACTATAGCATGTTTTTGTATCTGGATTTTCAGGACACAATAAGCTAATGAGGAATGTTAATGCACATCACCAAAATAAGCCTTTGTAAACTTCAGCAAGAAAGGTCTTGGTACAGGGAAACCAATAGACACACAAAAGCACGGAAGAACAGGAAAGTGGATAAAAATGAAACTAAACTGTAAAGACAGAAATCTCTGTGCATCTTAGAAAATGGCGTGATGCTAAAGGCTGCACTGGAGTCAAAGAAAATGAGCAAGTAAAAGCATTCATCATTAGGAGGGAAGATGGTAGCACAGACCAGAGTGAATTCTTTTCTTGGACAGATTGAGCCATTATTGAAAATGGCCAAGGTTATCGCTAAGAGGTGTTTGAAGGGAAAGGAAGAGCTATTGTGTTTATCTCACGTAAGAGGGCATCACATACACCTCTGCCATCTGCTCTGCCCCTATTTGCAGCTGAAATCAGCTTCTTATTCATTATCAATGTTGTAATCAATTATCAGTCTCTAATTTAAATCTCTTATTAGGCAGAATAGACAGAATAGTGTATGTGCTATCTCGGTACTGTCTTTACTAGCAAGTTAAGTGCAACTATTTTAAACTAGATTTTAAAAAATCTGTGTTATTGTTACACTGTTCCCAGAGGAGACACTGCAGTACCATCAGTGTCTCAGAGCTAAGCAAGCAGAGGGGAACCACCGTGTAAGCAGCCATTCCCCAAATGACAGCACTCGGGAGAGCATGTGGACTCATATGATGCACAGGGAGGCACATTTTTGCATCTACTACTAATAATATGATGTATAGCATTTTACCCAAAGTTTTCACAAGTCCAAGAGTCTTTTACCAAGCATTTTAGCAATTTGCAATTATGCATGTATAGTATTTAAGCTACTTAACATTAATGTTAGATTTATTTATCATGTTAATCACTTGTCAAAGGATTTGAGTTGAATCAATATTACATTTTTTACATCATTATATTAAATTAAATGTACAAATGAAAATCATGTATATGTACATCCAACACTACAAAATGAAAACTATACTATGCTGGGGACATTATAATATTTATACATAAAACATTATAACACAATAAGAATGTATCAGAATGTTACTTTTTGATTCAAGCATGTCTTATTTCAATGTATAATTTGTTTTCATTATAGTTTCTGAAAATATTCATTTCACCTGCAAACTATCTATGAAATATAGTAAGTCTGTAATTTTGACAAATTCCAGAAAACTTACAGGGTGCTAGTCTTGTTTTATGCAACACAGAAATGGACAGAAATTATTCAAATGCACTTATGACCCTGTTTCTGCAATAGAATGCAAATACTGAATTCCTGCAGATAATATTTGGGAAACAAAAGTATTTATCTGATTTATTGATTTTCTTTGCATTTGAGATGAGAATTACTAAAACTTGGAAAGCTGTGCATGCTACTAATCATTTGCTGTTCTAACACTTCATGTTAGTATTCTTACAGCTGCTATTTTTCTTATGCATACACTTGTGGAAATAAGATATTAACTGCATTTCTTTTTAACTCAAGAATCAATTAAAATTGAAGCATATTCAGCATACCGCGCTTTGGTATTGCATTAATCTATCACCATTCCTCTGCTATAATTGAAATTGTGACTGCTGAGTTGCTTTCTTTGATAAGGGGGATGGACGCTAGAAACCGAACCAAACCTAAAACTCAAAACAGATAAACTAGAGGGATGGAAGCAGAAAAATGAGAGAGACCATTATAAGATCCAAGGAATGCATGAGGAGTAAGAAATAAAGGGGAGAAAATTTAACATGAAAATTAAAAATCAAAACATATGTCCAAGCTTACTTATCACTGTTAGGAGTAAGAGAATTTGGCATTGTGAAGGTAATTTTCTGCCCTTAATGATCATAATTTTTCATCAGTTTAAATAGATGAAAATCTACATTTGGGTAAAAAGGATGAAAATTTTCAGTTTCCAGTTTATTCATCTGCCAAGGAGAAAATACTCATGACAAAAGGCTGACTTGCCACTTAAATTAATAATTGTACAAGCACCACAGAGCTGGAATTTTAGTGTAACCAAAAGGCAGCACTTCAGCAATATTAAAATTGTGAGTGCAGTGTCACACCAAAGAAATATGAAACATTGTCACCTTGTACACTACCTGTATTTGCAACCATCTCTGAATTCATAAAATCTTTATTGAATATTTTTCCTGCTTTATTCTCATGAAAAATCTCAAAGATGGGACTAGTCTTTATAGATACAGTTATTACGGGGGGAGGACAGAATTACATTTTACACAAGCTTCCATAAGTTCCTGAAAAATCCAAGGGCCAGGTATTCCTATGGAACTTAGAGCACTGATGAACAAAAAGTGTCAAGTCTGGACAAAGGCAAAATTTAAAGCCTAAGAATACTTTTAAATAGAAGGACTTTGAAGTTTGGCACTGGGAATTAAAGGTCTCCTACTTCATCTCAAAAATCACAGTTAACTTCTAGGGATCTCCAGTAGGGTCAGATCAATCTCTACTGATTTAGAGCTCACAAACTCACAAAGGAATAAGCATTATCCTGCTTGTGGAACATGAACAGAGGAGACAGAAATGGTGCAAGCGTGTTACAGGTGCTGCTTATTTTACAACTGAATATAGAGAAACTAGATGCATTTTGCAGATTTCTGAGTGTCAGCTTAAAACCTTAATTGCTGAATGATCCTCTCACTCACTTCAACTAACAGACCATACTCTCGATGTATAACCCTGCCAACAGGACCAAACTGCAGCATTAAGGCAGCATTGAAGGGAACAGAAAAAGTGTGTGTGTTAATGAGTCCTCCTTTTTGTGCGTCAGAAGTTCACAAACTGAAAATCAATAGCAAATGGATTGTGAATTAAACCTGAGTATGATTTTTTTGTGATTGGGGGAGTGGGAGGGGGTGGAGCACATTCCAAGAAATTATGTTCTGTAAATTGATATCTGAGAAAGCTGAAGATTTCCTTGTTGGATATTAGGATTTAAATGTAAAAATACAGAGTTTCTGAAGCTGTCAAGCTATGATTCAAGGGCAATGTAGGAGAAAGGCATTAAGTTATGTATACAGATGGAAGAAATCATGTCTGCATCATAAAGCTTTAATATTCAAAGTTACCCAATTACTTTTAAATTAAAAAACCCAGACTAGTCCTCACTACTGTAACTTTCTATTTTCACACTTTAAAGTTCTCTAAAATATTTTGCCTCTTGCTGTGATCTCCAAGGGACTTTGATCAGATAATTAGAGCAGTGCTTGAACTGGAGTTCTGCAAATGTTAACTCCATTAAAGCTGCAATACAGGCACCATCAGTAAGTCACAGGTATATACAGCTCCTGGAGCCATAACTGTGAAAGGAGAAACAATAAAATGCAGTTATGCTCAATATAGTAATATATTTTCTTACATAACCAACTAAAATTTTAATAGAAAAGGGTATACAATTAAGTGATGTCATTTAATAGTGTGCAAGGTTATTTGGTTTGATGATTCAGGGAACAGCAAAACTCTACACAATGACTTGAATTTCTTTTCCATTAAATGAAAATGTCCTTTTTGCTTTCTCTACATTGCTTTTTTTTTTTGTACTTTTTATTATCTTACATGGTGCTATTATACTTTGACGAGACTAATTATTGGAAGCTTCTTTTAAGACAAGATATAACACCCTTGACCTCTTGTGTGTCAAAATTATAAAGATGCATACGTAGATTCATGCTTTTTTGACTCCTATAATTTGCTTGTGCAAACATTTTTTAGTTTCTTGCTGTTTTCTCCTTCCACATATTATTGAAATTATCTTCCTATGCCTGTTTACTCAAGGCCAGGTCAGAAAGAAAACAAAATGGCACTAAAACAGCATTTTAAAGAAACTACTTATAACCCACAAGATTTACAGGGCAGCAGCAAGTAACAGAACAGACACATTTTTGTCATGGTTAGAGACCAGTGAGCAGGAAAATCTGACGGAATAGATTTTCATTGCACTCTATCTGTGCTACAGCTTCAAACCTTGCAGCAGCTCTTTTTCCAGACACTGGATACTGAAAGCTCCTTTTGAAGGTTGGGAATAGAAATATCTGGGTGGCAGGAGGTGGGAGGGGAAAGCAAAGCTAGTAATTTGAAAAGATTTTCCTTAAAGTACACACTCATTAGGACTGAATCACAGGTATGCCACACCTGGAGATCAGCTAAACTATTAGATAGTTCTCTCTGTAAACAGTTTTAAGACCAGGGCTGTGTAAGCCTACCAAGGAATCAGGCAGGAATCTCAAAAGTTACTATCTTATTTGAAATGAGATGCAAAAGATGTGAAAAAAAAAGAGAAATTCTAGGTGACCACAACTGACCTGACTGTTCCTACTTTCTGGTTACAAAAACAGCCATTCCCCCTGACTAAATATAAGCAAGTGTGTCATTTGATTCTCCATACTCTGTCAGGGTCCCTCTCCTGTTTATTGACAGAAGAGCTATTTGAATGCATGACAATGGCTTGTCATTGAATCTTTAAATGTTTAAGAAAAACCTAACTCCCAGTTGTTGTTATACTGGTGATGCATGATGGTGTTCCTAGTTATTCTGAGAATACTTCCATGTCTAGGCATGAGCTTTCAGCTACAAGAGCAAGAGGAATTAGAGAAGTCTTTGCATGACTACTAATTTTGCTTTATGTAAATACTAAGTCTCTTGACAAGTTTTACTAAAGTGTAGTAAATTTTATACTAAATATCCCAATTATCTTCAGGCTGATAGACTCAGAATAAAATGTCATGTATTTTTAAAGCTTATTTAGGGTCATGAAATTTGTACATGTGTGTTTCTGTGTCTGTATTTTTAACCGTATTTCCAGAATATCCTCTCAAAACTAGGTTACATTACTTACTCCATGTATTGGATTTTTAAAATAAATCCTTCAGAGTTTCTTTTTTATTCAAATTTCTGTGTGTGACAGAAAATAAGGTGGAAATTACTATGAACTTCAGACATACTCGTTTTAAAATTTGAGAGAGATAGTGGGTTTTTTTTTGTCTTTAAATGACTTCCTAATGATCTTAATTATAATTTCCAGTCACAGTACTTTTAAGAGAGCAAAAGATTTAAATATTAGTACTTTAGAATACAATTTGGTTTCCTTGATGGTTTTCTTTTACTTAACTTTCTATTTGAAATCTTAGAGATTAATTCCCATTTAAAAAAAACCCAGGAAATTGCTCTCAGTGTTGTAAAATTTTTGCAAAAAGAATATAGAGAGTTCTACATGGGTTTTTTTATTGCCAATGTCCTCTTTTGTTTTCATAACCCAGCACATGTTTTGAGCCAGCTTCTTGTTATTTCTGTACAATGGATTTTTTATTTTTTTTTTCTTTTTTTCTGCAATGTATAAATCATCAGGAGCTTGCTAAAATGGTCCAAGATAACATGAACGTGTTTCTGAAGAGTTAGAAGGATACAAGTACTATTCAGAGGAAAACAAATTCAGGAACATGTCCTCTCTAAGAGGTAAAATGTGACAAAATAGAACTGGCAACATTTTGAAAGTAATCAAAATGTTCCTGCCTCATCTTTCAAAATGGTTACCTTGACTCTAAGAAAATAAAGAAGCACTTTTTTGCTTATGGAAATAGAAGAGACATAAGGCATTTTTATTTACTATGAAAGCAAGAACGAACTTTGGCATTTAAAAAAAAAAAATAGAAGCTGCTTCTACTCAATTTTCTTTCCTCAAGAAAGAAAAAAAAAAAGCCATTTTCATTCCCCACTTCCTATTTGCAGCCTTCTGACTAAGTATTGGTATAATCAGAAATAGAAAACACACAGCCAAAATACTACATAAAATCCCATTCCTTTGATATTTCCAGTCTGACCAGAGCTATGACATCCTAGTAACTTGGAAAAAAGAAATTCCGAGATTTATGGTCTGATTTTCGATCTATAGAAGACCAATATCCAAGAAAAAGAATGGATATAAATAAACAAAATTACATATAACTTATTTCTACAATGAATTTATGACAAGCAAATTGCTGTACTTCAATGTCATTTTCAATAAGAGTTGGATTATAAAAAGTTATAGATTTAATACTGTTGCTTAGGAAAGCAAAAGACAATTTTTGGCAAGCCTGTTACATCATATGTTGAAAGTTCTGGAGTATGTAAGTTAATCCTGGTGGTTAAAGTCAAACGTCCAAGGCTTTAATTCTGTTAATAAACTCAGAACTCAAGTTAGTGAAGTATTTTCTTCTAAAAAGTAATTCCTTACAAACCTCATGTTCCCAACAGTCCCCTCACTGCCCAAAGAATCAAATGAGTGTGGAACGTGGCTGTTGTTCAGTACTTCTTGTACAACTACAGGCATTGCTTAAGTTCTGCAGCTGTGCTTGAATGCATAAGCAGTTTCAAATTTGTTTAGCAATCCATTCAACCTTTAAGACTGTAGAACATTCTTTCCGTTTCTCTCATACCTTCTAAATAACATGCCCTATACATCATGTCTGACCAACAGTATCATCACAGGATAAATATGGTAAAACATTTTATATTATTTATACAAATTTCAAGCAAATTCTTGGGTTTGCATGACAAAACATATTCATCTGGGTTTTTTCACAATATTTATCAATTTATTCAAAATCCCTCTCTGAAATTTCATGCACATGAGCTCACAAAATTCTAACAGATCTAAATGTACTAAACTCCCATAAATACAATCTTATATCACTACCATCTTGACATACTCCTATGCAAATCTCATGAATAATTATCTCAACAGAAGAGCTCAAAAAGTGAATGACCCACTCTGCTTGCCAAATGAACATATTTGAATAATATGGGTATAACAGATACCAAACAAGCTCATTAGTCAATACTCTCCTGAAAGAGTCTGGCATTTATGTTTCCAGAGATACTTTAGATTTTGGTCTACAAAGATGTTTAGGGAGGGAAATTTCAGGTACTATAAACTTACATATTGTATTCAACATGGGGGTGCACCCAGGCAGACTGTAATCCTACTGCTATTTACGTGTCTCTATAAGCAGTGGAATGAAAGAACCATACTGGGGAGCAGCTGAAGTTACAGCTAACCATTGATGGTGCCATCTAGGTCTGTTTCAAACAAGAATTAATTATTTGTTTGGAACAGATTATACTGCTTTGTTGAAATCCTCTTCAAGGTGGGGGAATGAGGAAGAAGGCCATCCTGTTCTTTGAGTGCAGTGTTTAAGCAGATGGGACTATACATATGGATGAAATAATTAAGATTCAATATGTAAAATGCACTACGCATTCTGCCCTCCCTGCAATTAAGAGATTTTACTTTAGGATACGGAAGCATACTCCTACAAAATCCAACCCAAAATAACTACAAAGAACTTTCTATATGTTAAGCTAAAAAAAATACACTCTAAAGAGGAAAGTAAGGCATGATATGCCTTAACTGTTTTTCAGCACAGTAATAGCAGAAACATAAAGGTGTTACTCCAAAACAGGATTTATGAATTAGTTTCACTCATGTTTATATATTGATCTATATGTTTTGTAACACTCGACCTTCCATTAAAACACTCATTTTAAATTTTATTTTAAGAGAAACTATCTTAAAAGAGTAGATAGTTATTAAAAGCAAACTGAAGTAACAGAAATTAGAACACTGGCTCGGCTGCACTGCATTTTCTGGAGGAAAAGTATAATGGTGATCTTTAATATTTTCAGCTATGCCAATGACACTCAAGGGCTTGCTGACAAATGTTAAAGAGTGAATTTAACCTTTAACCCAAATGCAGACATTGAAATAATTTTCTGAAAGCCTTCCTATAACAGTACTCTGCACCTTAATTATGCAGTAGTTTTTCCAGTTATCCTCCCATTTGATTGACCTTATAATAAAGAAAAATCATATTCTATTTGCTACTTCATTTTAACTGAGATTCCCAATCAATTGTGTTAGTTTGCCAGTAAATGCAAAATTTTGTCTAAACTACAGATTTGGTATTGGCACATCTAACTATGACTCTACATTATGGATATTTTTGAATGCCTATTCCCTTGAAACCTTTCAAAAAAAAGGATGAAAGCATGTTTTTCATCATCTGTAATAGCATTAAATGACCAATACACATTGTTAAAAGTTCTCAATGCATGCTCAACCTCATTTTGTGCCTCATTCAAAATCGGAGTTTCCTGCAGACATGAAACCAAATGAAAATAGACAGGGGACACATTCTTGAAAAGTCAAAAGCACTTTTGTAGCGATTTTGCAGTCCATTATTGGAACTGTATTACTGACTGTGGTGTTGGAGAAAAATATCATTAAATATGCAATTTTACAAGCTTAAATTGTATCTCACTATAGTAACTAATTATGTTAAGTAACACTACTTGTTTAGACAATAACAGGCAAACATCATCTTTCACATACCATCAAATAAACAAGTAACATTTAAAAATAACTGATACACCACTAGCAATGATTCTGGTGAGAAAGAGGGATTCAACATACCTGTTAAATGCAAATGAGATGTCAGTTTCTGAAGTCCAGTTTTATTCTAAAAGCTTTCCTTCTGCTCCTAATCACTCAGAAATTACAACTCTACTTACAGGAAATTACATCCATCATTTCAAGTTAATATACTTTAAATGAATGATAGAAATTTAATCCAAACAAGATGTCTGAGGGTCTGTTCCTGTTTCTTCTTCTGGATAACATATATTTGATTTGACTATGCATTTAAAAGTTGATCTCTTGGCTGTCACTCATCCTGACAGCCCTTCACTGATACTCTCTGTTCTGAGATTAATAAAAGCTCTGCAGGCTCCTTAACCCCAGAGTGAAGAGAGAGAAATGAAAATGGACTCAGCCAGCTGCCACCAGAAAACTCCTTGGATGTCCTTGATAAAATGGGAGCCAAACATTCTCACATGAAGCACTCCAGAAAAGGTAACCAGTTTTGAATGACTTTCAGAATCAGTTCAGCAATTTCTCATTATATAGTCTGTTGAAAAGGTGTCAGCAATTATATTCTCTCTACTATGGTATATGATGAACTGTCGTATTTCTAAGGAAGTGCCTTGATATAATCACCAAACTTAAACTCTAATTGAATACAGAATACATGTTTAGAAAGATGATGTTTAGAAATCTGATCTATCGATCTGATGCCACTCAAAACACCATTAAACTCATGGCATTTACATCTTTTCTCTCTCTCTAGCCCAACAGTTGCCTTTGTTGAAAGATAGAGAGGGTGTGACAATTAGGGCCAGAATATTTTATCGTCTGTAATCCATACAAACATTTGGGTTGTGGGTGAGCCAGTTCATACATTGCCAACTACATCGCTGGGAAATTTTGGAGATGTCTTGCCTGGATTCCTGTATATTATGTACATTTGGACGCTATTTTAGAATGTGAACAAGAAAGCAGATGAAAGAGTTTGGCCTTATAGCACATGAAAACATCCTAGGCATTAACATATCTTGACTTCATCCTAAAGGAGAAGGTCCATTTCTTGAAGGAAAGATTTTATTTCTCTGAGTATCCTGTTGCATGAGACAGTTCAGGGTTTTGAGTCAAGTCAGGTGAGCACATGAAATTCTTGAGAAAAAGAGCATAATCCTAAACTTTTGGTTTGTGCATTGGCTTGTATAAATGCCATTCATTTCTCTGTGTATTTTTGTAGAAACCTAAAACATGCAGCTTTAGTAGGGAAAGCTCTGGTCTTATAAGTCTCCATTTTTAACCTAGTCTACCACTATCATTTGTCTGGGCTCTTTTTTTAGGAGGCAGCCCTTTTCTTCACATATTTTAAAAATGCTAATAAAAATTACTTATTAAAATAGATGGAAAAATGACTGCCTTTAAGAGCTGGCCAAAGTGGTTTCAACTAAAGATTTTCCAATTGAATAATGCTTTTTCAGCAAAACAGAGGAGAACCATAAAGCAATATCAATTTAGTCTATTCAGGGTGCACTATTTTTTTTCTGATGATATACAGAGGAGATTCAAGTTGAAAATCTTCTTCAATCAATTGAATTTCAGGTACATAGAAGGACTTAGAATGTTTTGTTTTCACTTTATCATGAAAGAAGAAAACACCCAGAAAACTCAATACTGCCACAAAAAAATTCTTCCTGGACCACTTTTTCCAGTTACCAGTCAATGCAGTGCCATAGCTCTGCAAGATAACTTGAAGAGTGTGCCAAAACAAATGCTCACTGGGTCAGCTTTTGATGGTGATATCTTATTATTTGAAGCTGCACCATATTTTCTTCTGTTTGCTGTGTGCTGACTATCTTCAGCAAGTAAGGGAGAAACATGTGATTTAAGAAAAATGAAAATTTTTGAAGATAGAAGGGATATTTTTCAAAGTCTCAAATGCAAGTTGAATATTTAAAAGTCTTTTCAAATTTTCAACAGTAAGACTTCTGAGAATTTTATATATTTAGAGAAATAGCATAAGGTCATTCAACTAGCTATGCTGCATTTCTTTTTGCTTGTATACCCACTTACCCTATGAAGAGGTAAGTAGAAACTAACACCAACAGCATGAAGGAACTTAGCCTAGAAATTTTAAACTCAGATTACGATAATATCAGGAGCTCTCAGTATGAACATGCATGGGAATCAGACTGACCAGTTTAAGGAAGGTTCTGAAGTCTATCCATATCCTATGGGAATGCGCATCAGTCACATTCATGGATGTATATACATAGAGAGTGATACTAAATAGGAGTTGACAGTGGACTCTGAGGGATGATATTGCGCTATCACACTGTGCCACCGGGGAGTGGGGAGTGAGCAATAATGAGAATCCTACTAGAACAGTCATGAACATGATGAGAAATTTCTGCATAGATAGTGGTGCTTGGGTGATCTCTAATTACATGAATGAAAGAGGAACCTACAGTGGCCCATCTGACAACACTGCACAGGACAGAACCCATATCACACCAGATATGTCTGGCTGAATACTGCCATTTAAGTGATACTTTGTGTGCACAAGGAGGAAAGAAAAATCAACCAAAAAATTCCAAGAAATTAAGAAAATGGGGGAAAAAATATATCACATATATGGGTCCAAGTCTCCCATGAGATTCATTCACAACAACGTTTCACACATTTAATGTAATTGAGCTTAGAGCTTTGATTGAATTTCGCCCTACAAAGGGAGGAATTCAGCAGGCTTGATATAGCAACAAGAATATTCAGATACTCAGAAAAAGGAGCCATAAGAACTAATGTAAAGTCACCTGCTTCATGGGAACAATTTATATAAAAACATTACAAATGTGTGGGAGACCATGGATGGGTAAATAAAGAATAAATCAGATTTTGAAGGTTAATGGATCCTTTAAATAAATAGCAGAATTTTCGTGATCTCTTCTGGTTTGCACTGATGGGGATATCTCACAGTTACAATGATAGATAAGCGTGCTAAAGGAGCAATCATCCATGTAAATTTGTCTGACATCAACAAAAATCAAGAAGATGGAGGCAAAGTAAGCTACTACTTTCAATAAAGAATAAAAATGCTGTTAGAGTAGTGCATTTGTCAATACCCAGGCACAAAGAGTGTAATATTTAAAAACTCAAAGAACTAACTGCAGCAGTCCTTTGTCACACAGAAATCCTGTTGAGGACAATGCAAGTCTTGCTTGATGAAAGGCTGACAAATCTGTCCCAGAGACATGATAAAACAAATAGTGGTTATTCCTGTTTGTTTCATACCGTCACACTTAAATATAAATGGGTGAATTTCAAGCACAGCAGGAGAGCAATAGGAAAACTACGGCTTCAGCAGATTGCTAAGTAACATTTCAGTGCCTAAAATCTCACTTACAAACCTCTGCTAGACCAACAAATAGAGGAATACTGGAGAAAAAGTCTTTAAACCACCAAAAATTATGTAAGTTCATAAATCCTTAAGAAAGAATACAAGATAACGAGTTTATTTGAACCACTGATTCAGGGACTTCTTAAAATAGCTCCCTCCATCTTGAGCCACTAAAAGATCTGGAAGTTATACTGCTTGTAATACAAGTAATACAGTATTAATGATGGAAGCAATACGATAAATATTACTTGTGTTAATAATGCAGGTAACAGGGTAAGCATTATCTCTCTAATTTACAGTATAAGCATTAGTTGAGAAACTTCAGTGGAGAGGTAAGATTTTCACTAATTTTTCAATTCTAAACCAGAAGTATCAAGATTTGTTTCCTGAAATTAACCTGCTTTTAGATATACCATGAAATTAAAAGATTTAGATTAGAAGTTTTTCTGACTTTGTTTTCTGTGACCAAATCACAAATACTTTTAGGCTTAAGATGAGGAATTTTAATTTTGTTTTTGTATCTTTTTTAATAACAACTTCCTACAGTAATTACTGAGTTAAGTAATTTACAGGCAAAACTCAACTTTCAGTGAGTATATTCATGTACTACTTTATAGTCACCTATAAACATTATATCTTAGTATCTCAAACAAGATTATTACATATTTTCTTCAACTACTACTTGAAATAGAATAGCAACATTTTCAGTTTCAGATGGAAAACTGAAGTGGTGGGAATCAAATGACTTTTTCTGGACAACATGGAAAGTCTGTGGTGCAAGCAGGAAAGCCCTTACTCGTGATCTGGTGCCTGCACAACAGGATCCTATTGCCTTCCAGCAAAAGAAGAAGATCCATGTGTGTGAACACAAATGTATACCCAGAAGTCTGATGTTGCATATCACATCATAGATGAACTTTATTACATTGAGATTTAGTGCCAGTAATAAATATCAGTAATTTCTGTGGCCTGCTTTGAAATAATCATACACACCTGGATATCAAAATAATTCAAAAAAATGGTCAAAGTATCTCTATCAACAAAAGCACATTTAATATTATGCAAATCCTACTACTGTTGCCCATTATATCAAGTGCCTTGTTCAAAAGCAGGGACTAAGACCAAGTCAGGATGCATGTGCTCCAAATATGCTCATACTTCCCTGGATAGAAAAATCATATTCCTTATGACTTCGAAGATTACATAATTCTTCATTATAAATCCTCATAAACACTTCAGTCACCTTTTTTTCAAATGGCTTTATCCCAATGGCCTGACAGTTGCTACTTCTGCCCTTTTGCACAATATGAACAAACCGCAAGGTCAAAACTGTCTCCTGAATAACTACATAAACTACTTCCTACCTGCAAAAACTGTCTATCTGAATGACCTTGAAACTTCATAAGGAACACCGAAAAACCCTCTTAGGGCACTTAAGGATATAATTCTCATCATATTTCATCCCAGTACCTCTTTCCTTTTACCTTACTAGTTGACAAACTGATCTGAGGAAAATTCAGGTTGGATGTGACCTCAATAGGTCACACACTCCTGAAAACAGGGCCAGCTCTGAGCAGTTCATCAGTGATGAGGTGCCAGTGCCTTCTCTCTCTTTCAAAAGGTATCATGAACAACCAAAACAGTGGGACACCTCATAGTGAACTTAATTCCTTTTGTAGCATCAGCACTACAATTTTTACAAACATCTGCAAACACACATCATGTATCTTTCAGTCTAGACTAAATAAACTAAATACAGATACAGAAAAAAAAAAGTTTCATTGCTAGTTTCTTCAGATATTTCAATTATAATATTTGTTCATCTTAGGTAACAAATTGTATGGCTTTTATTCAATTGCAGAAATGTAATTCTATAGTGAAGTGCAGACAAGGTTCCAACTATTTGCATGTCCATTACACTAAAAAAATAAGCCTGGTATTGTCTGAAAGGGTGGTTCTGAGTGTGGACACTATAAACATATTCAAAAATAAAAGAAAAGAAAAGCACAGTTACTTTGAAAATAATTTTAAATATTATTTTAAACACTGTAAGTGATATTTTGAGAAACACTACTTCCTTTTAGATAAATGGTGCATTTATATAATATTTGGAATTCATGAACCATATATAATAATGGAAAAGGATTATTTGACTTCTCTGATATGTATTTCTCTTTAGTCAGGTAGAAATGATTCAGATGTGAAATGATGAATGATTGCTCTATTTGCAGTCCCATAGTCTGTTACAGAATCCTTTAGCAGCTAACATTTCTGAAATTCCTTAAACACTTCTAAGACAGTTTTTTGTTGCTAGTAGCTGTTGGATCTGTATTTTCCATCTGGAATCATCTTTCATTTGATAACACTTTCTCTTTTTAAACCCAGTTTTGAATGAAGGTAAGAAGCATGCTTCCCATACAACACTAACCATACTACACCTTTGTGGTCAGTAGGACAACCATACTTATCCTATTTAAAGTTCCTGTAAAACTGTCATATGGCTTCATATACCTTAATATAGATTGAGCAGACTGGGAGGATTACCTAATTCTGACCTTCTAGGACCAGTTAAGTGTTACAATAAGGAAAATTATATTTTAAACTCCCCAGGAAAGGGTAAGACCATCTGCAGTGACTCTTGATCAGAATATCAAGCATGGAAGCAGAACACACCTCATGCCAGGATTCCCTGCATCAGGTTTCAGATTTTGTCAACACTTACCAATTGTGACACTTTGTCAAAATGACCAGGTCAAACTATACACTTAAAAAGATCATTTTGTCCTGAATGGTACTGGCTCATAACGACTGTGAAGCTCTGTTGCTAACTTGGCAGCATAGCATGATAAAAAATGGTGAATATCACTAAAAAAAAATCCAAACCAAAACAAGAACAAAAAAAACCCCAAACAAAACAAAACAAAAAAACCCCTGACATCCCCCCCCAAAAAAAAAAAAAACAACAAAAAACAACCAAAAACAAAACCACAAACCCCAACAGTTTGAAGGGTTATATATTTTAAGGGCTTTTCAAGCAAGGAAAAAGGAAAAAAAAAAAATCCCTGAATAAGTTAGAGATTGTGTCCAAGGTGGAAAGACAGTAGTGGTGAAGTGAATGTAGAGGACAAGAAAATCTGTATCAAAAAATACCTTGTCAAAAAGCTAAGTTGGTCTCAAAATGCTGTTTGCACATTTAGGATACACATTCTGTAGTAGTGATGTGATATTGTCATGCACTACACGTTTTTGCTCTGTTGAGTATTGGACCCTGTGAGGTTGATGTGCACTGATCTAATGAAGAAAAAGGCTGGTGGTGTGCTGGCCACCGTTTTGTTCATTGCTGGCCCCTCTGAAAGCCACTGGTATCAATTAGAGTACTAAGCTAAAAGGAATGAATGCTTAATGGAGCTCAGGGCCGAATTCAGAAGACCAAGCCCTGGACAGTGTGTTGGTGAGTGACCACGAGATGCG
This sequence comes from Anabacerthia variegaticeps, assembly GCA_035583185.1. Classification (NCBI taxonomy): domain Eukaryota; kingdom Metazoa; phylum Chordata; class Aves; order Passeriformes; family Furnariidae; genus Anabacerthia; species Anabacerthia variegaticeps. The sequence continues at coordinate 9,601,049 of JAWWEW010000166.1, forward strand.
CAGTAAAACCTTGGTGTCTCTTTATGTCTTTCTGCCTCAAAGTTCACTTCAAGCCAGCTAGCTGCTAGATGGGAAGTTGGTTCCTGTGTTATCTGAAGCGCTACTCCTAAGTATGTTGAAGAATACACTTGTCTCTCAAAAGATAAATTACTTCTTTGCCATTTACTTTGATGAATCCTTTTGTTATTACAAGTTTTTTTTAATTTAAAAGTGTTAAAATTTGTTGATTTCAGCCCAATGTTTATAAATCAACAAAGCTCCACTGAAGTTATTAGAAGTGTGAAAATTTCCTCAGAAAGCAGCTAATAACTAGCAACCTGCTACTGGTCCCATAGAACTTAAAAGAAAATGCATCATTATTTTCAAGGGAAATTAGACACAACTTTTACTAAGCAAGGTAAGTTGGTTAACAAAGAGAAAGAGAGAAAGAGAGGGAGGAGAATAGGGAGGAATAAGAATGACAGGCAGAAATATTCTTGTCTTGTAAGTCAGAGACAGCCATGATTTTCTCAGGTAGGCAAGGGCAGAAGAGACTGAAACATCCACTGGCATTGATCAGTACAAACAGAACACCTTTGGGGAAGCATCACGGAAAGTTCCAGGGCACTAGACAACTCCAATATCAATTACTTCCTGAATATACAAATTGGGAATCCACAGGTATCCACATCTCTATATAGGACTAAAGAAAACATGCTACTATCCACTCTCACAAGTCAAATGGAGAGCATGAACAATTGATTAGTTGCCTAAAAAGCATTGTTTTTTCTGTGAGAATACTGATTTTTGTATAAGCAGCTCTGTGCTATTTGTGGTTAAGTCTTTTTAGTTTGGGAAGACATAGCCTCCAATTGCAGTCTTTGACCCCTCTTAGGTTTATCTTCCCACCTTTACTGCCTTCTAGTTGAAATTAGATAACAAATTCAAGTGTCTTGTTAAGAAATCACAGGAATTTTCTTCCATAGGAAAAAACCCACAATCACATAAGATTTGTTTTCAGAAGAAAAGACCTAAACCTCTTTTTATTAGTGAAATGTACACTGATTTAACTGCTACAGCACTATAATCTCTCTCTGTGACTCTAAGATGTGTGTTTGCTGTGAAAGCCATGAACAGATTTCCAAGAAGGTATTTGTAAGTTGGTGAACTGATACATCCACAAAAGGAAGCAAAAGGACAGCTGCAAATATCCTGGAAGCAATATGACTAAATGTATGGAAGGGTGCTTACTCTGCAAAACGACTTACCTCAGGCTGGCCAATGTGCCCATTGGGTAGTCCTTTTACTCCTTCAGTATGTTCAGGACACTTGTTTTGCATTTCTGTGACATGATCACTGTAACAATTCTTTAGGATTGCCTGTTTTAACTGGAGACAATACACTACTTTGTCCTTGCAAGTTTTCAGGTGATAAATTAGTGGAAGAGATTTTGACCAAGCTAAAATCCAGATGGTAAGCATCGGTATACAAAAAAAATTTGAAAAGGACCCATCCATAACTAAAATGGATGCTAAACCCACCAAGATGTTCTTTTATATGATATAAGTAATTTTTGTCTCCCATGGTGGTGTCTGAGTTTCCTTCTTTGGCTGTTGGAGGATTTTATTTTGAACACAGTTGTAGTATTAAGTTAATGGTAATGAAATGACATGTAAAAGTTATGGGTGAGGTTGGATCTCCTCAAACAGAGGGTACAGAACAGTGAAATAAATAAATATTAGATTGAATACCCAAAATTCATTTCCTTTAAATCCTAACTATAAAAACATTTTATCATGTTATGCTGGACACACACAAAGTATTAAGTCAATATTATCTATTTCCTAGTAGACATTTAATATTCTTCTAACCTAATACAAAATGATGAGGGAAGTATAATTGAAATACAGTCTCATGTTTAAGTTTTATTTATAGTTGCCTCTATCACTTTCATTTTGTTTTGCTTTGGGGTATTTTGGTGTTTTTACCTCCTCTTTTTGCCCATAAACCTGGCCATGATTCCATTCTTAGTTATGTTTACTTTGTTTTACAGGACAGTATTTCTCTTTTCTTCTTCTTGGCCAGATGAATTACTGTTTTCCAGAAGTTTGTATTCTAATAGTATTAATTAGTTAGTTCTAATAGTATAATTGGTAATAGTATATTACTAATTATATTAGTAATATGGCATTGGGTTTTCATTTTTTTCATTACACTGCACCTTTTAAATGCAGTGAATCCACTGTCCATTGCTTTAAACAGTGCTGGAGGGCAGGCACAGCTCTTACCTTTTTATTCACTGCTATTCATACCTAAGATGATGCATGACATCCATAATACTGACAAGGTTTGAACTATGAGAAGCCTTAGTCAGTTATGTTGACATCAATCAGCTAAAACTGGCTTTGAACATTCTCTAAAGAAGCACAGGAGCTGTGGAATGAGGGCTGGAATGGGTCTAACACTAAACAGTGACCACCACTTGTGGAGGGTGTTTGTCACTGTCATGTGATGGTGCTTGCTGTAATTTGCTTTAGAAAATTTTAGACATTTTCCCCTCTGGAAAAAGATGCCCCATCCACAAAAAGTCTCTTACATTTGTAAGACACCAAATAGGACTTCTCCTTCCAACTCCTTCACAAAGCAGCTCCTCTGAATTTTATTTGTGTATATTTATTGCTGCACAGAACCCCAAGACAGTAATAGGATACATACAGAGGATATAGGTCAGTCCACATTCTGTTTACATTCCAAAATAAAAGGAATTTAAGTGAGATGAAGAAGAAGAATAATCAGTTGACATTTTGTAATACATGGATGCCATGGTTAGCTCCAAAGAGTTGTGTAATACGTCTAGTACCCATTATATAAGAGTAGACATTTGAATTTTATAGGGAGATTTGAATTTAAGCTTAAGGAAAAAACCACATCCAAACAAACAAATTCCCAGATTTTATGCAAATTAAACAAATGTCATACATTGTAATAACTTAGCAAAATATTCAATATACCAGTCATCTAATGCACAGAGAATTAAAATATGCAAGTAAAACGCAGCAAAGAGCTAAATGATAACATTAAACCAGAAAAGAATATTTAGTATTATAATAGCAAAAATTGTTAGCTATTCATTGCACAGAAAAACTGCTATTTATGCACTGAGTGTATTTTACCTCATAGTTTTTAAGACAGAAGAGAATCACAGAGCTTACAGCATTTGTTTCACAACATACTTCTAATTTGGTATACAAGAAGCTGAAATGTATCTAAAAATTATTCAATCTGTTTAAACTGCAGGGAAAATCATTCCATCATACTAAGAACAAGCAAACTACAGAGGAAAAAGATGCACATTAATGACAGAAAGTGGCTGTGTTACTCTTTGTAGTAATGTTTTGTGCTGAGTCTTCATTTGATTGAACTTAAACCAAATGGGAAGGTAACACACCTGGCAATTTAATGTTTTTATATATAAATTTTTGTAATTCACAGAACACATTTAGATCACTTTTTATTGATTTAAAGTATAATAATTTTCATCTTAGCAAGCTGAATTTAAGAGTTCTGAAAATAGTTTTTGTTTCAGAACTAACTTACGTTGCCTTCAGTGTATCTGCCAAGTACAAAAAACAAATAAAGCTTGAATGAATTAGCTACTAATTCACTAGTCATGAATGTTCAAAACTGACAATTTTGATTATACTTAAGCACTCATCATGCTTTTGGACAATAGGGATTCGGTGTTCTGATCTAATTGGACCTAACATTGCCCCTTAGAATCACAGAATCAGTTAAGCTGGAAAAGACCTCCAAGATCATTGAGTCCAAGTGTTAACACAGCACTGCTAAGTCCACCACTATTAAATGCCACACCTACAATCTTTTAAAGACTTCCAGGGATGTTACAGGCTAAAAATATCTCCTAACATAAATAACTCTTGTGAAAAACACCACTGTATCAATTTAAAGGCTTTAAATTATATTGTTGTGAACAGGAGACTCTTTTCCACTGTGAGCCTACTGACAGGTGAGGTCAGCACAGCAGACATAGAAGGAACCACTACTTAGCCATTAGGGAGACTAATGGAGTAGATCTAATCTGATAAATGTATGAACAGGCTACATTAATTTCTGCATTCATATATGCATAAACTATGGTGCATGACACAAGTTGAAGAAAACATGCTTAGGAGTTAAAAATACATTTTGCTAAGAAGAACCTGAAGGCATACTAGAAAGAATATGATGATGGAAAAAGGAAAATTAATGAAAGCTGAATAACCTACTGATTAGTGTACATTTAATCATATCCTGCTGGATTTATTCAAAGACAGGTTTGGTTGCATGATACTTATTTTAGATTCATGGTGTGAGTTAGAATACCTTGGTTTTACATTATGAATATTTGGCACTGTAAAATATTTGTTATGCAGGAGGTTCATTAGATTGTCAATAATCTTATCTGGCAGAGTCAATATATGAATTTGAAGAGAATGATCACTCTCTCACATTGGTTACTATCTCCTGTATGCTGCTGGAGCTATTCTAGTTTTCTTGGGTTTACTCTCAACTCTGACAACACAATTAGGCAGACATAGGCTTTGTGCTTTCAAAGGTGTGAAAATTGCTCCCAAAATTTTCACAGCATATGCTATTTTCTGCAGGAAACTATAAAGGGAAAACACCCTAAGTATTTGCTTATTTGTTGTAAAGTTTTTGCCTTTGTCTGCAGAATTAGACTCCAGTATGTTTTTCCTTCTGAAGTATTTTTCCTTTATGGCAATAGAACCAGAAACAAAATAAGAGTTAAAGTTAAAAAATATTGTCACTATCCAAGCAAATATGAAAATTCATAAATATTATGGCTTGTGCTATAGCACTTCAAAAATACTTTCAACAGATGGGCTGGTGAGACTGCCATTCATGTTTTACCAGTCTGGAGGCATGTTTAAACTGCTGGTTGAAACACACAATATGAAGCATGTTCCACATATAGTGTGAGGAAAAAAAAAAGTCTTGTTTGCTAAGAAATCGCACATTAAAAAAGCTAACTGAATGGCATAATATTTTATAAAACTGTAAGTTTTTGGGAGGAGGTCAGTGGTCAGAGAAAAAAAGTACTGCTATGCCGTAGAGGAAAAGCAAGTGAAAAAGAGAAAAATCTTATTTCTCTGCATAAAAACATCCCAGTGTTTTCCAAACAACTATCTGGATGAAAAGTTGAAAGTGGAAAATTTTGCATACACTTCTACACCAGAAAAGCACAATAACACTGTAAAAACCAGCCAGGGGGACAAAATTTTTTTCAAATGACAGTGGTTTAATGGAGATATAGAGGGAAGATAAGAATTTTAATCTATATTTTAATGAAGATAAAGATGACAGATGAAGGAGGAGAAGAAGGAGGAATGTGTTCTGTATCTTTCACTACGAATTGAGATAGTCTCTTAAGGAAGGGACATTAGTTAATATGAATGGTCACACCCCAAAACTTCACTATATAACAAATTCCAGTGAGCTTGCCCCTATGTAATCCACTCTATGATATCATCTCTTAGGTGTGTAATAATTAATCACATAAAAATACTTATAGATCACGTCAGTTTTCTGAAGATTTCTGTTAATTTTTAAGTTCCACACTGATGAAACAAAGGCAAAAAAAATATAATGGGCAAAATCATTAACTGCAGCCTTATATGATGACACTGAATTCAGTTTTACTTTTAACTTTCAAGTGTAAAGGCATTCTTTTGCACGGGACACAGAAGTATCCTAGCACAGGTTACAGAAGGGAATGGAGGATGCAGAGCTGCCTCCAGAGAAGGAAAAACTAGTGTTGGGAACTACTTCCTACATTTATAAAAACAAAATATATTGTCGTTTCTTACATTCCTGCTGCATAAAACAGAGAAAGTCAAGCCTGTACATTATTACTTGTAACCCTGTAAGAGATAAGGAGTCATGAAGCTATAGCCTTGCACTCGACCTATCTACAGAATAGCATAACTGAACCCAGATAACGTCTCCCACAGGACTTTGTAATCATTCCTGCTCAGGTCTGTTATCTGGGAGGGAAAACACAACTCTTCAGCCTTAATATTGTGAACAATAGCTTAAAGTCAGATTCCAATCTTATAGATTGGCATTCATGAGTCTTAACTGATGATTCTAGGACACAAGTATATTCATTGGCTATGTAACTCACGTTTTTGTTGAGTCAAAACATCTCTTCCAGTTGCATCTGGGAACACTATGAGGAACTTGAAGCATTTGAATTCCTTCACATTCTCCTTTTTATATCTGATCCTTGTTCTGTAATAGAATGATAAAGGAAATAAAAAATAGAGAATTTGCATCAGTTATAATAAAATGATCTCTGGTCAAACTAGTTAATGAATTTAATTAAGGCAGTCAATAGCAATTATTCCAGAAACAAAACTAAGGAATAGAAACTACAAGTGACATGTCAGCATGTAAAGTAGGAGAGGCCACTCAATATTACTCCCAGTTTCTTATTTAAGTTACTGTACACATTTGGAGGAAACCATGTAATCAAATCTTTGCAGGATTTATTGCTTGCTTTTGTATGTTTTGGGGAAACTAATACTTGGAATTATCCTTTTCCCAGTTCTCACTGTTGAAAAGTTTTTGGTGATAGAAGGAAACTACTTTTCACTGAGCTCCCAACAGCAGTCACAGCTGCACAAACTGCCCCTGGCACCATAAAAGGATCCACCAACAGCTCCTTCATCCCGTGTCCATCACCTTTACTGTTAGCCCAAGCTAAGAACTTCAGACCCATGTTTGGATGTCTGCAGCGGTACCCACAGGATCCCTTGGCTGCAATGCTGACATAGTGTGTGCTTGAAAGCTCCTCACTTCTACTGTACTTTGTATCTCTGCCCTCAGCAGTGACCACTAAACTACAATCAGTGGTATTTTTCTGTTTGTGAATGAAGTCTGACCCTCAAATCCAGAGAAGCTAGTGAATACCTGCAGTGGTGCAGGCCAGCCCAGCTCAGTTAAACTGATAATAGACTTTCCGTGGAATAGATGCTGGCAGACTTTATTTAATCACCCTTATATGGTTGCTTTACTGGAGGATAGCCTTCAGTCCATCTCTCAGAACTTTGAAATTGCTGGAAACTTGTTACCTCCCTAACTCCCCTCAGTGTCATAGTCACACGATATATTTTGCTATTTTACAATAATTTTCAAACACTTGGCCAGAAACTGCTGGAGATATCTCATGTCCATCATAAGTGAAAACTAATTCTCTAATCTTTAAAAAAATCACATGTAATCTGCAAGTCATTCTTCTTCTCACACACCATCCACAGAACTATTTGGAAGCTGCCTGCATTTTTAGGCAACAGCTAGAGATGTAGCAATACTCGAACTCCAATACAGTAATGAGTCATTGAATATCCTTATTTATTCTCAGACCTGCTGCCTATACTGTGTTATGCTGCCCATGTGAACAAGATCAAAGGAGAGTATGAGATAAAATTATGTGAGAATAGCTGTGAAATAGATGGATCAGAAGTAGGTATAGGCTTATATTTCATTTTAAACCACACTTCTTTTGTCACATACTCAGACACATGGAGTTCTTCCTCTTTCCCCCCTAAGACCTGTATGCCAGGATCTCTATAGTAATCACTGAAGTGCAGCTGTTATTTTCCTCACTAATGACAATGCTGGATTATTTCAGAAGGAGAAGGATTCAATTAAACACAAGTTCAGGAAGAAATGTAAAAATAGAAATTCTAACTTCCAAATGTTATGACTGACATAGAGCAAAGACAGATGGTGTAGGTAGGGGGGGTAGTAGCAGCTGTAACTCTAACTTTCCTGCCATTAATGTTTATGTTGCATATGAGGTCATTTACCAACATGCTGATGGACTGGCAAATTGTGTAAGCATACAATTTATTCCTCCATGCAACAGCTACAGCAGAGCACAACCACAAATGCAGGTTTCAGAATAGACTGTATTAAATAGAGAGCTTTATTTTGACAAGCAGAGAACTGCAACAAAACATTTATTATTCAGTAGAATAACTGGTGAATGCAATTATCCTATGAACATTTAACTATAATAATCAACCTAAATAATCAAAGCTGCCCTAGAATTTTTACTATTTTACATTAATTCAAGAATAATTTCTTATTTTACTCACTTTTGCATTAATGGAAATGGAACTAATAAATTAAATCTCAATTTTGTGTGAAACAAAACATTTTAACCTTCATATGCCTATTCTGCAGGCCATCCATTCTCATTCATGCTGCATTTTAACCCAGCAGATTACACCAAAATGCTTTGGCGTGCTACCTATGTTCTATGGGCTATCCATGCTGTGACAATGATTTTGCTAATTAGGGTATGCTCCCAGCAATCTTTGGTCCTTTTATCTCATGAAGTCTCTCTAGAAAGTGGCTTGCCATGACTGGCTCACTCACCTCTTTGCAGACCTGCTATTAACATCTTATCAAGACCTATCTAGCTCTGTATGCTTCATTAGTCTGTTTGCTCCAGTCAGGCATAAACTGCTGATTTTTGGATTAGCTGCTTTTGTCTGTAAATCTGCCCTTGACTCATAGGCTGAAATGGTTTAGCAGTAGGATTCTGAAGCATTTCAACAGCTTTTTCTGAACCACTTAGTGAGTGACTTTAGAGAAAACTGCATGTTTTGCCAAGACTTGGGTGTATTTGTAGGCTCCCAGTATGTGAATCAATTACATAATATGTTTGAATGCAATGCTTAGGTAGAGGCAAATTTAGCCTTACGTGGTGTTATCATGTTATCATATTGATCTCAAATTAAAAGCAATAGCATGAGATCTTTTGACTCTTCACAGAACTGAGGAATGTTTTGGCTGCAGATCACCAGAATTCACTGCATGAAGCCATATCAAAAAATCCATACCAAATCAGTGGTATATTGGTACAAGCTCTTTCACTGTTTTCAACAAGTTCTGACCTGTAGGGGATTCTGTCTTGCTTCTCCTTTGACTAATAATGCCATACAACATGTTCAAAGAAACTAGCAAAATATGGTTTAGCTACAACTTTATTGCACAAAGATGGGGAAAGGTGAAGACCTGCACTATAATTTTGATCCCAATCAAGCCAGTGGCATCTGTATCATTATTGAGAGTAAGAGAGAGAATGGGAATCCATGTAAGTTTTGAGGCTCTGTGGGGACATATATGTACAGCTGTATATTTAATGCTTGCACAGCACAGCTACCAGGGCAGTAGGTGTGGCTTCACAAATGCAGTCACATAATGGGGCATGTCCTCTGTGACAGGTTAGACAAATTAAGAAAAACGCCAAGGATTTGACTGGATACTATCAACAATTTGATTAATTCTTTACTTTGTGTCAGAATATCCAAATGGGAGAGAAAAATACGCATTTAAAAATACTGCTGATAGTTTAATTGCTGAAACTTGCTACTCCATCCCTGCTCAGTTGTAATAATGATCAGGGCATGGAACATTACTTGAAGAATTAATGACCACCTGAGGTTAACAGCCCACAGCTAAGCCTTGAGACTTCAGCTTTCTCAGATAGTCATTAATCCCCAGGAATTGTCCTGTGACTCCATCATTACTTCTAATTTAAAAAGTGTATTTTCTCCTTTTAATTTTCTTTTCACAAAATGAAAGTACTCAATTAGACTTTGTCTTTAAATCACATCTGCATTGATTACCTAGGAAAAATAATGAGAACAAAATTAAATTTGCCTGTTTAATCATTGAATCCTGATTAAATATTTGTTATAAACATTCCATTCTGATTAAGATTACATAAAAAATGAGCATTAGTCAAAGAATGGTATACAAGTCAAAGATATAACATGTCCTAACATGCTGCCTCTACTTTTTTCCTTCTTTATTCCTTGCTGAACAATGTGTTACATTTGTGATAAACTTCACAAGTTAGGTTCAGCATCACTGGATTATTAATACGTAACATATACAATACATAGCTATGGAATTACACAGCTACTTCAGTGGTCTGATAGCAAAATCAATTTAAATCACAGTGATGAAGATATTCTTAAAAGAACCACATTATCACACAATTACTTCCTTTTTCTAAAGGCCAAACAAAGAACAAAAGAAAATACCTAAGATTTCAGACAGTTCCATTTTTGTCCATAAGACTGTTCTCTGATGGAATCCCATAGGATTCCATATGCATCTAGAGATGCAAGTTGCTATAATAAAATTAGTCTGTGGTTCAGTCCCTTAGCAGCCACAGAGAGGGCATTATACCATTGAGCAATGTGTGTTGAAACACCAGGTTCTGAATTACAGGGAAACAAATTGATTGAAATTGGGATTTTATAATGAACTTTAGCAGGAAGTTCAAAGCTAGTTTTGTCAGCCTAGCTCTCTCTGCTGCTGAAAGGTACCTCCTATGCTGCCATGCAGACATAATAACAATGCACTTATCTGATTCAAAGTTTTGAATAACCACAGTATATATGTTAGTTCTCAGCTACCTTTCTTGTTTGCATACAAGTTTGTGCCTCTGATAGCACATCCAAGTCTGGACAACCCAGCCACTGCATGCTCAGACCTGGAGAATTGAGTCTGCAAATCAGACTGTGACCCACAAAGTGCTTTTAGGTCAACCTCCGCTATAGTTCATGTATAAGTAATCTCATTTTCTGTGAGAGAGTTTTGTTTCTCCCTCCACTTTACTCCAAATATGTCCACTTCACCCCCTGCCACAATATTCCCAATTTCCTCCAAATCCCATCTCCAGTGCTGGACTAAGCAAACAAGTCCATGCACTGAACTTGAAATGAAGAAAAAAATTGATAAGATTCTTCACCTTTATAGAGAAAACTATCTGTGCTGAGGTTTTTTTGTACACAAATGGTCAATGAAATTAGTCAGTATACAAATACATTGGAACACATCAATTGAAAATATAAATTGAGGACTTTTTTTCCCTCCCTTTCTCATTTCAGCTTCTCTAATATGAAAGCAGATGGAGCAGCATAAAACCAACAACATCTGATCCTAAAATATACCTAAAAATTTTCCGGTTTTCTGAATGTTTCATTGCTCTTTCCAAGTCTTTTTTCCAAAAGCTTGCTGCTTGCTTTTAGTGTCTATATTTAGACTGTAGAAATCATACCAAAGGACTCATCTTTTTAGCACCTTTTATTTAATCACAACAATACTATGAATTATTTCAGTAAGAAGGCTGACATATTTGGTCACTTTCATGATTCTGCTATCAAATTAAGGATCTCAGAATAATTTCAATGGTAACTTCCTGAAATAAATTGCATGCATTTCTTGTGCTGTTAATAAATTTGCCACAAAAAATATTTCAGCTGTGGCACCCTGGATGGTGTTGGTGATGGAACAGGAAGGTTACCTGGAGATATAACTGTCCTGCAGCTGCCAGCTGGTGTTAACAGAACAAACTGCTATGCAGAGTAGCTGGATTTTTGCCAGGTAAGTGCACCATTACACACAGCCTTTTTATGTATTCAGAGTCTTAGGGGACTGATATGTACATATTTGATCCCATTAAAAAAAAAAAAATATTCAGCATGTTTTTTTGTTGTCTTTCACACAATAAATTATAAATTACACTCATAGAAACATCTTTCTATCAAAAAATCTCCATCCAATAAAAGTGAAAAAACCCTACTGGAAAAAAACCAAACAAAATTACTTTTACATAGCCTAACATAATTTAAAATATTACAAAAGCTATTTGCAAGACCTACATGTATTTAACAAGAATAATAAAAGACAGCACCATTTGCTATTTTTAAAGAAATAAAATAATTTTACAGGCTGAATTGTGGATTCCAATTTAATTTTACAGTTCTGCAAACATACTAAGGATACAATTCAATAGACTTCACATGACAAAGCAATCAAGATTGATTTTTTTAATTTTTTCAAAGAAACAAATGGGTATCATAATTAAAATACAGGATTCATTTTTAGGCGCAGTAGGTGGAATGAAGTGAACCAAGGCAAAACAAAAATCCAAACCTCCAAATCTTACTCTTGAAGAGAGAATGGGGGAAACTTTCATGGATGCATATGGTCTCATCTGAAAGAGCACTTCCCACACTAACTTCCCACTAGTACTTTAAGAAACATCGGTTCAAAACTGATTCAAAAGAAGGATGACCTAGTGAATCACCAGTATCATTTAAGGAAATGTAAGAAATATCTTCAAGACCTCCTGCCCTGCTATTTGACTTTATCCTATTTATAAGAGCACAGTCTGAGACCACATGCACTTATTGAAATACATGAGTAGATTTTAAAAAACCCCCCACATTTCCTATATGGAAAGTACTCCTTCTACATTTATTATGGAAGAAGATGAGAACTCTTATTCTCCAGTCTTTGCAAGTAAAACCATAGTAATAATTTCTAGGCCTATCACTGCCACCTTCTGAAACACTGAAATGCTATGGATTCATTAAAGTTACCATATTATATTTATAAACTACTAAAATAGCAAATGTTTACTTCAAACAGAGTGCCTTGTTTTTAAACCCAGGTTTACTAATCTGTGCGTGTTTTCAGCTTTTACTGCAGGGCCAGGTTAGAGGGAAGGTCTTGCAATTTAGCATGATCAGCCACTTGTGAAGGGTACTTATTTTTCGAACTTCACCATTAATCAATTATTCTGTAAATAGATGAGGACCTATGCATGTCTAAAATGAAATTTACACATTAAACCACTGAAGATGATCTTTCATTTCTTTAATAAATTAATTCAGTGCTAATGAAGGGTGAAATACTGACTGAATCCACCATTAATTTAATCTTACCCTCTTGATAAGATCAGCTGAGCTGCTACTTTTCACAAGGGTATATCAGGGGAACAAGTAATTTTATAATAACTCAGTGAAATGTATAAACATGGTAGTATTTAGAAAATGCATTAGCAAGACATTTACTGAACTACCTTCAGGTTATTAAAATAACTGATTAATTAGCCTTCTTAATACCATATGGGCATCATCCACAAACATTTTAGAGATTAAAATTTGAAACCATTTTAACAATTATGTTTTCTAAAAATGAATACATGTAGATTCTGCTTTTCAAAAGGAAAACCACCAGCTCCTAGCAGGCTTAACATAAAGCCATATGTATACAAGTTCCTTGTAAAAGGTCGGGGGCGGGGGGGGGGAAGAAACAAAACCAAGCAAAAAACCTCAGAGTAACGTGATAATCAATATAATATGAGTCTGACAAAAAGAATAAAAAAGAAGCAGCAGTAGGACAATAAGACCTGTTGGTGAGACTTTCATTTACATTATATATTCAGATAAAATTCCAGTCCATCCTTGCCATTTTTCCAATTTTTTTTTCAATTCTCTTATGTTATAGACTCTGATTTCTACTAGTAGCATGTAAAAGGCCTTTTTAGAGCCTAAACAAAGCATTTCAAACATTTAGTTTTACTTTCTAGTATAGACTGGTTTACTGAATGTTTGTGTGTTGAAAGACACTGAAGTGTAGTTATTTGTCTTCTATGACACTTTTCCAGACCCCACTGGAAGGCAGCTTTCTGGCATGCTTTACGAGGAACTGGCTTTTCAGCAGCACAGTACTATCAGGAAAACAATTATTTGTTCAGATAATTCAGCATATGCAACTACAAAAAGGAAAAAAGTCCTTAAAAACTAATATAATCTCAGGCTAAAGCAAAGGCAACCTGAACTCAAGCCAAGGAATCAAGTGATAGTCATAACCCTCCTGCTGAAGAGCATTCCAGTGTTCCAGATAATCTTTCATCATACAAATCCAAAACACCAAACACTTATTCTGAAGGGTTCAAATTATGTGTTGGGATGGCAGTTACAAAGCTAATGCCCAGACCTCTGGAATAAAAATAAAGGAGTTCTGTAGAAAGGGAGCATGCTTGAACCATGTATGCTTTTCAGCCCTACAGTCCAATGGATGGACAAAACTGCCCGAATGAACAAAAATTGGGCAAAACTTTTTTTAGAGTTTGGTCAATAATTCTAACTGAATCTAAGTGTTTGAAAAACAAATGAACCTTCATTTTTAGTAACCTACTAATCTAAGTTTTAGAAATAAAAGCAGGCAACAGTCTACATTTTATGTGTAAATCTAAAAATGTTAATAAAATGCTAGATAAATATATGATTTCTTTTGTGGATAATACTTATAACTTCATAAAATACAGTAATACTACACAAACAAGTATTTGTACAAAGATAAATACTTGTGTACACATAACAGCCTATAGCTCTCTGTGTATATTCTTTATATGTAATTATATACATACATAAATACTGTAAAATTCAAAATAATTTAAATTCTTCCTCATACCAATGAAATTTTACAATCATTTTGCAGCTGTGGTAATGGCCTATGCATTTGTTTAAACTCTGTTCTGGCAAAGAAAACATCTGAAATACATCCTTTTCAAAGAGCCACTATACCTTTGATTTTCACCATTGAAAGATATGTTTGATTTGATTTCTGATTTTTTTTTCCTCAGCTACCATTTTGCCCCCAGATAAGAAATGTAAAGGCAAACGTCTATTAAAAAAAACTGCACACGAAACAGCATATACTGCTCATCAGCAAGCACTAGACTATTCTTTATAACCACTGGAAATAAAGTTCTGTCATGTTCTTTAAATAAAATATCTTGCTTTTATCTAGTAGTAACATTACCTCAAGTCAGGGACAGGAAGACATAGATATCTATGGAGACATACAGAAATTAATTCCAGCTGTTAAAATGAGCTCTGAAACCCTCATTTTGCTAATATTCGTCCCAAAAGACAGTTGCATAGAAGGGCACTCCAGCTCATTTTTATGATAGAGCCAAAAGTGTAGTGAATACTTTTATCAGAGATCTAAATGCACTCAGATTTACGTAGAACAGTCATGCAGCCAGTTGCAGTTTATTTTAAAAGGAAAAAACATCTGCTGTATACAGCTAAAATCAAACAACCCCTTGGAAGAACAAGTATGAAACATTACAACCGTTTGGTCAGAATGACTTTCTTAACTCTCTCACTGTAGAACTAGGAAAGAAATATAAAGGAATCAATAATGAAAAATTACAGGGGGATTGTGCAAGAAGACCTAGGTTAAGATTGTGTTGACACTAGATTAAGTATTTTGTAGTTTTTATTATTAAGAACTGAAATTCAATGCCAGTTTTAAAATATTTCATTGGAAAGCTAGGGATAGTCACCTGAAAAAAACAACTGTGAAATCATAAACTAGGTTCCTCAAACTTCTAACATATGCAGAAAAAAGAAATACACGTTAACTGTAATATGTATGGTTAAAATGTTAACAAATTATTGAGTGGTTGTGTAGGTTGTTTAGAATATATACATATTATTTCACGACGGTATCTTACTTATCTTCACAATCCTATCTTACTGCTGTAAGATAGGATAAAATAGTTACTGCCCAAGAGCTCATGTCAATCCTTAGATGGGTTCTGGATCTCTCTTTATTCCTTAGTGGCTTCATGAATATTGGGGTGAGGGGATGTTTGTATTTTTTTTTTTTTTTTAAAGGGAAAAATTAACCCTATTAATCTCAATACTTTAAGATCAGCAACTGTTCAAGTGCTTCACTCCTAGGATTTAAATAAAGAAAAAGCAATCTCTGCTTCCTGTTGGAGTGTACATAAACAACATTTATCACAATAAGCACTATTGTGCCCACATACTTGGCCAGGTATCTTAGCCCATCTTCATTAGAGTGGTAGTAAAAAATCCTTTCATACTCTGATTTCATTGAAATATGATTTATTCTCCTCTCAGTTTTCTTTACTCAGGGTTTTTTTTCTAACATATTTAAATACCTTTCTTGCTTTTTCCCTGGTATGTTTTGCCATATTTTTGAGTAGGACTTAGTTGCACCAGTCAGCATGCTAAGAGAGGAAAATGAAAATGAAATGTATGCAAGTAGCTACAGCTGAATAAAACTATGAGGATTATGGGTTTTACCTGATACTGGCCTGAGTGAAATACACCAGATCCACACTGACTTGGATTGCTGGTGAGGGACCTGGGCTCACGCAATGCAAGGGGCCGATGGGGCCCTGGTGACTTAGCACAGCTTTTGAGGAAGTTAATGGAAATTGCTGATATTGGACATTTCATGGTGAAAGGCATCAATTTACTGGCTGCCTAAAAATGGATTTAAGAATCTGACATCCTGAAACCAGGATAGAGGGCAGCTCTGGTCATATTTTAATAGTGTGGCTTTCCACACGGTTCAGTACTATGTATACTAAAAAAAAAAAAAAAATCACTTTTCCTCCTTTCATCTCCCTCTTTTAACTCAACATGTTTTTGTCCCAAGAGCTCCAAGCAGGACTATTAATATTCAAAACTGCTTCACTGAGCACTGTGTGAGAGCTTCCTACAGCAGCACTGTAACTTGTTATTTAGTAACCTCAGCCCTCATGATAACTGGGATGTCTGTGGTCGCACTCACAACGTCTACAGGTCTGTCTACCCGTGTAACTTTAAAACTATATGCATTCTGAAATAATTTGAAAACATTTGAACAATCCTGAAAAATACAGTCATATTATAAAGACGAATGTGCCAGTCAGTAATAGAGACAACGGAAGTAACACCATGGTCATTAAGGAGTAGCCACAAAGAAGCTGCTGAGAACAGCAACCTTAACAATGTTTTTGTTGCAAAATGCCATGAGGCAGATGATGCAAAGGTGCTTTCATATCCAACAATAAATTCTGTTCCACAAACAAGTTCTCTTAACAAGGCCACATACTAACCATCTACACAAACAACACGGTAGGAGTTGCTGCCTTAAATGAAGCTTATTACTGTACTTTACTTGTTCCTGACAGGTAAGACAGAACTACAGCTCATTTTCCTACCAGTCATCCTTTGTTTGGACACAACATGATACAGGCCTGTGCACAAACCTTCTGCAACTGTATCAGTTCATTCTTGAGGGTCAGAGGATGTGGAATTCCTAATGGAGGCTTAGCATTTCCAAGGGCAAATATATTACAAAAGTATTTGGCTAGTCTTCGAAAATACTGAAGTCTATAGCCTCAAAAATAGTTAGGACTCTATCTACCACCTGATTGAAGTTAGGCACCTACACTCCAGGTATATAGTTATGCCTCATGCCAGTGCATTGAGTATCAACTTCACAGAATGCCCCATATGCCTCACATAAAAAGGAATTGTCCTCAGCTTTCTGACAGTAGATGCCATTATTATGACTGTAATCCTGTCTACAGTACCTGAAAACTACAAAGGAAGTAAAGAATGGAAATAACTTGGCCATATAATTTCATTGTTTCACTCCTGGTTTGGGTACAAATTATAGAGCAAACACTTTCTTTTCTTAAAAAAAGCCATATTGAAATCACTCTGCAGGTCACCTGAATACTATGCCCAGGTTTTGAGAGATTCCAGTGTAGTAAAAGTTTGTATGTCACAATCACAAGTTAAAGTATCCTTTTGGTCATCCAAAAGTATTTCTTACCTGATATGTATGTGTGTCTAGTTTGCAAGCATGAAATCACAGTCAGGGTTAGCTCTAAAGAGGTCAGGTTTGCTGAAAGAAACAAAAGCAGTTCTGGCAGTGAAGGTGTGGCAGAGCAATGATCTGTGTAACACAGAAGACAGTGCCTGCTAAAAGAAGCCAATATTGCAGGAGTCATCTAGAATTCTAGTTTGGACAATAAATCTGCAGACACAGCAAATTATTAGTGGTGTCTTCCTGAAGGAGAAAACCCAGACTTGGAATTAGTGAAAATTATTCCACCTTCTCCTTACTGTTTTAGCATTCTCCAAGGTACGCGTAATCCTAATATGAAAATAGATGACAGAGCAAACATTGTAAGAGATTTCCAGGGTGGCAGCCTATACGTCCCCATCCTAACAACACAGGATAGTGCTGGATGATCATAACAGGGTACTAGCACCAGCTATGTGGAATTATTGAAAATCTGCTACTACAGCAGACCTTGTGGGCTGTATAATCCCAAAATTATGACAAAACAGCTATAATAGAGATGGGGTGGTGACCACAACTAATTACCCGAAGGATGTCATTGATCACTCTTGGCAGGACAGTCTCAGCACTGGGAACTAACAATAAGCCAGGTCAGAGTAGATCCAAAAAACTGCCAGCCCCTGGCATCTCAGCAACATCCTTGTGTGAGCACACATGAGCTATTAACAGCCATTGATGTTAGAGGTGGGATCATGAGTGAAGGGTCCTTCCCAAAGCTGGGCTGAACACTGCAGATACTGGAAAAACTCACATTTCCCCTGCTAAAGGAGGATGTTCCCCAGAACTGGAGGAAGTTGGTGCCGTGCAGCTCCTGCTGCCTGCACTTGCCCTGTGGCTTGCCTGCTTCCAAAGCTGGTGATGGTTCTTACAAATGCAGACAAAATTAGGCTTTGAAACTAGTACCTGGCACAGACAACTGAAACTGCATGAAATTGTGTGTCAGCTAACAGTGTGCAACTAAACTTATTCATGGAAAGTAATCAATGAATGAATTTTGATCAGTGATATTTTAGCTTTACTTTAGATTTAACCCTTCCTGCAGCTGCTAACAGTGCTTCAGCTATGTCAAAGAAAACAGTATTGGAACTGGTGCAGAAGACAGGCTGCCTAATTCATTAAACTTTGCTAGAGCAGAGATCTACTACTCTGTTTTAAAGTAACTTGCATAATGGGGCTGTATAACTTTGGTTAAAATGTGGAAAATTGTGTATTTCCTAAATTGTTTTATTTCCCCAAAATTGTGCCTTCCCCCAGTCACCTTCACAGCCATTTCTGCCACCTTTCCTTACAATGCAGTTTCCTTTAGCTACACTGGTTTTCATTGTTTTGCCCAGTACTTCTGAAACTGCTTCACTTTTTGAGGAATGTAGACTCATGACAATTTTCCAGGTAAGAATTTACAAGGGTTAAACAGCTGTATTATTTAATATTTTACCAATTTTACCAATAATAATTTTGTTTATGTATCTCAGAATTATTTTGGATATTTTTTCTCAGTGAAAAATCATGGCTGATATGTAGTCAGACCTTTGTCTTTGAAGAAATTACTAAGTCAGTTATATCCAATTCTGTATTTCTGCAGTTGAGTATTGCTGTCTGTAACTTTATAATCACTATGACAAAATTACCTAAATTAAAAAAAAAATTCTCAACATTTCTTTATTTTGGCACACCTTGGACATTGCAGTTTTAAAATTCTTTCCCTGCTGTATGATTAAAGCAAATTTTGGATCCTAGTCAGAGTCCTGCTGAAGTTCTCAGTATGCTCTTGTAATCTGGTAGAAAGCTAATGATAGCAATGCAACTGATTTGTGGGTCTTCCAAATATTCTCATGATAGCAATACATCCCATACCCCTAACTGATAAATATATATATATATTCATATTCTCACTTGCAACATCTGGATTTTTAGCTTGGAAAGTTCGTCTTAGTTTTCCCTCACACACAAGTGCCATTCTATAGATTTGACAGACCTTAACATCCTTATTTACATCTCTGCCCAAGCTTTTTTATATATTTATTTGGAGCTGAAAGCAGTAACTCTGTAAAGTATACAAGATGTGATGACATAGTGAATTTACTAAGTAAAACAATAATGAGAACTATTTTGTTCTGTATAGGAAGTGCTAATAGATATTGGGAATTTAACCACTACTAATGCCTGAGCTGTCTGTGAAAAACTTAAGGTCTCATATCTAATGTTAATAGTCATCTCAGAACATTTTTTATGCAAAGTTAGTATCAATTTTTCCCAATGTAGGTTGTGCCAAGTAAATGTCAACTGAATGATCTCAGACTTGGGAGATGTTCTGCTGACTTTTATGGTGTTGTCCCTTGTACTGTTTATAGTAGCACAGCACAAAAATTGTAAAAAAAAAATGTAGTGCCTGATAAGTGCCCAGTATAGATGGCTTAAGAACCTTTGGGAGCCACAGTCTAAATACAAGAACAGACCGTACCACACCTCAATCTTACTTACTTCTGGGCTTACTGAACAGAAATCTTTTGCTCACACAAGGGGCAAGATGCAGAACAAAGTACATCAAAAAAGAAATAAAGGTAAATTTTCAAATGCAATTAGGAACCTAAACATACTGGTTAGTAAAAATAGGTTTTCCATAGAAGTTGAGGGGGATTTTGAAAATTCTGTCACATGCCTTTGAACTTTTTTAAATCTGATCCTAAATACATATCTGAGGACACAGTGAAAGCATAACATTAACTAAACTTCCCTTCAGTCTTAGCCTCGTACTCTGAATAATACTTCCTGACCACATGACTAGTAGATGTAATTCTGCCTTTAAGGACAAAAGATTGTGTTTCTGTACCTTATTTTACATAATTTACATTTAGGAGTCTATAGCCTGCTGTAAAACTACAGCTTGCCTGCTTCAGCATATTAAGGCCTCAGGGAGGTAAATCACAACAGTCATCCTTTACAATCAAAGTGTGTTTAACAAGATTGTTAAGGGAATTTTTTTAACATCCCCTCAATAGCTGAATGGGCTACTGGTCAGCAAGTGAGCCATGTTCATGTTTTCACAGTTGCTGCTCCAATCATCACTATCCTACCTGCACTTGGTACTTGACATGCTTTCCCTTTCAGTGGCACATGAACAGATTACATAATATCAGTCTGGCCTCGGAAACCTCTGTACCCAGTCCTGTGTTGTCTGGTTGCACTGAAGTGAAAGTGAGAACAATAAAGCAAAAACCACTATGCTTTTTCTTATAGGAGCAGCAAAAATAATTGGGAAAGAAATGAATAAAATAATATGCATTAAAGTACTTGTTCAATATTGCAGTTGAGTGGCTAACATCACAGAAATGTCTTATATTATACATTAAAGAAACAACCAAAAAATCTGCACATTAAAAAAAAAAAATGCCTGCAAGAGACCTTATTTACCTTGGAGCAGAATTCACTTGCAATTATAAGTCAAGAAAACTGCAGACTATGAAGAGGAAAGAACATGTCAGGCTGTGTTTTGGGGTCCTTAGCTTATCCTCATTGTTATCTTGAAGACAATTTCTTTCTCCCTTTCCCTGCATGGAATCTGATATGCACAAGAAGTGAGTTCAGAATACATGAAGTGTTGAAAGAAAAAGGCATTGTGAAACAATAGAAGAGTCAAAATTAACCATAAAATGGGAGTGTTACATAAAACAGACAGAAGAGGAAATTAGACTGTTGCCTCACAGTAAAAATAATAGTGCAGCTGTCTGAATGCAGATACATCAAGCAATTATCGGAATTTCCAGAACATTTTAAACTGCAGTTCTGTAGGTGTTAAAGACTGTGGTTAGACAGACAGGTCAGTGCTTGCCCACCTGAAATTTGCAGTCTGCCATATGGCGCTGCAGTGAAATCACAGTGCTGTGCCAACTTCTTACAGCACATTGGAGGCATTTGCTGTGTCTGCTGGTGCCACCTACAGTGAGCTGATCACAGCTATGCTGTTGTGGATTCCCTCTTCATTGCAACAGCAGTCATTTTAACAAGCTAGCTGGAATAGCTATGTGAAATGCATCAAAAACGTATTTTAAAGAGCAAAATAGATCTTTCATAATACATACAAATTGGCATAGCAAATTAAAACAACACTATTCAGAAAAAGACACAGACAGGCAAGCAGGTAAAAACAGAGGGAAAAAGATCAATGATAGTCAGACTAGCCTAGTAAGCAAAATGCAAGTTGGATCACCTGGCTTTAGATAACAGTTATGCAAATAAAAAATGGATTATTCAGCTTGTTGAGAGAGACCACAGATGGATAAGATGAACATATATTTGTGACTTTGAAATGAAACTTTTTATATCTCACTGTATCTTTATTCGATTTCCAATGCAATATAACCATGGATTTGTTATTCTGTTACCCCATTCTGCATGTGTTTGATAGATGGCAAATAGTACAATCAACAAAAAAATACAAAATGGAAATTCAACATCAAGAGTATCAAACAGAGGTGTTGGACCATGAAGACACTGGGGTATCAGGAGATTACTCATATCTTTGTCATAGACTTATTTATGCATCTCTGAGCAAGTCTAAACAGCACAACACAGAGCAGTGCAGAGTCCTAAACTAAAATGTCTACATCATGTATACAGCAAATTCTGTGTCCAACACAGAAAATCTGTATTATAGTATCTCTCTCAGCAGAACTAGTAAGCTAACCCATGTCACTGTTACTGGTCTCAGTCAGTGGCAACTTAAGGCCATATGAGCTAGTCTCAGTGGTAAGGTGAAGTACTGTCTACATCATTACATTAGATCTGCTTGTGTTTCTCTTCCTACTCTCAAAGCAAGATGACATTTCTTGTTTCACCTTGTTGCTTATGTTTTCTATTCAGACTGTTTAATCTCTGGGGCACAAACAATACTTTTTTGGAAGGAAATTTTGTCTAGTAACTATGCAGCAGTGATGTGAATGGAATTGGGTTCAGCTGAGGTTTTTAAATCCTGGCTTAAAAAAAAGGCAATAGAAAGAAAATGAAGTAAATATGCTAGAAGCCAGAAGGGAGGTGTCTCTCTTTGCTTAGGCTTGTTAGCAAGATGCCCTCATTTAAAGTTATTATTTTTACATGTCTATTACATAGATATATGGTAGTAAAAGTTGGGATTTGTGGCATCATAGACAATTATAGAGTTTGGAAAGTGAGGACATAAAGGTAAATTTCAAAGACAAATTTCAAAAGATAATCATCCTCATTTCAATGAAAATGCAAAATGGAAGATGTAACATCAAAATGAAAACAAAAAGTGTCAACAAAAGGTTCAGAAGATATAACAGTTCCCAGGACTGGAGAAGCTGGATGGACATCACTCTCACTACTGAGCAGGCCACAATACAGCATACATTGGCAGCTGTATATAATGAATAACTTGAGACATTGACAGGGAACTAAAGACTAATTGATCTGAAAGATAGTAAGTGATGATGCCAACATTTATGTGGTTAAAGAATCAGTCAGAATTGCGTACATCCAAATATAAAGACAGTCTATGTTTTTACCAACCTCTGCAATCTATTTATTAAAGCTTTCATGCAAGTCAACACATAATCCAAAATACTCAGTCTTCCCTAAATCAGCTCACTCACACTGAAGTCAGACATACCTCCTAATATGCTGGAAGTCCCTTAGACATGGCTGAACCAGCAAACATCACTAAATTACCATTAATTTAAGGCACTAAACAGCTTTTGTTTTCATTATTAGGAGTCCATTACAACACACTTTCTGAGACAGAAGTATCTAACCTGGTAAAAGAACTTCATATTTCTTCCATTGTATAACATTACTTTTTGATCTCAAGTGCAATTTATAAATGCTATAAATTGTTATGGGATATTATAACATAATTAAATAGAAATTTTTAAAACAGATTCAAATTAAGAAGAATTCAAATTCTTCTTAAAACAGAAGAGTATTCTTTAAAGAGGGAATTACTAGATCTGCACAACTGTTTTTTTTTTTAATTTGGTACAGTGATCTCATAGTAAGTTATTTTTAAAGTGTTTTTAAAATAACATGTCCCACTTTGTGGTTTAAGCAGATTCTTCAACAAGACACCACATTATCAATTTTCCTCTTAAACTTTCCCTTTCTTGCCTACATTCACAAATTGAATTAGAACAGAAGGTGAAACGATGTTGGTGCATTGCCTTGGATAAAGAGAAAAAAATAGAAGATATGTATGCTAATAGCTGCACAAAATAGGATTTTGATCATACTGATCTAGGTAAAGGAGACATACACCATACACACATTACTGAACAACAACCATTATAGCAAAGCCACACAGTATGACAATCAACATAAATTTCTGTAGGAATATTTTTGTGACACACTGGGCCTGTGCACAGGAAAAGCTATGATGCATAAAATACCACAAGAATAAAGGGATTTAGATTGTGTGGTATTTTTTTAATTGTTGAAGATAGAGCAGGATCTGATCACAGTGAAAACATATAAGGGTAATAAATAAGAACTTTACTTATAAACATCAAACCTAGTCTAAGAGGTTAGACTAATTGAGTGATAAGGAAGAATAGAGGATAATCACATGGCAGATGCAAGTCTACCATTTGCCTGTGAAGTCAAAGCAACAATAAATTAACAATAAGATAGGTTTGAAAGGATTTTGTGTAAAATTTATTAATTTTTTATGTAATACTCTTCACTAGTCAAAAAAAAAAGCTTATATGATGTAAGCTAGAGTACTTATTTCCATTTCTTAACATGACAACTGTTTACTGAACCACGTGAGCAACTGTCCTACATGAGCTAGACTGTTGGTTTGACTCCTAAACAGACAAATGAGGTACATGAACTTTTATAGTGAATATACATGTACTCTGTAATCATTGCACACCATCTTGTCAACAGGATCCATATTTTGCTCAAAATGTAAGGCTACTACCTTCATTTCTCCTCCACTATGCATATACATTTGTCTATGTTGTACAGGTATCCAGAAAAGTGTATTTACTCCAGTAAAAGCACAGCCACCTCAGCATGTCAGCTCTGTGTATTGCCTATTTTGGCAACGTGTGCACAGCACAGATTCTGCAGCACACGGCAAAAGGGATGATTTACTTCTTGAAAATTCTATAGACTTTCTATCTCTGATTGCATCAAATTCAAAACTGCATACAGCTTCCTGTTGTATAAAGCTTTGTACAAAAGCCTTTTCCATCACACAAATCCTTTTAGTCAATCTCAGCTTTCTGCAAATTTCCCATGGTAGCTCCTTAGATGTTCCTAAACTTTCTTATTTTCTCCAAATATTTTGCTTTTTCAGATTAGCTGCCCACATTTGGAATGCCTTCATTGCCTTCATCTGCCAAGAATGTTTTCCCTGTACTAAGCCATTAGAGACAGGACTTTTCTTCCCTTCAGTACCCCTTAAATTATCCTAACACACTCAGCATTTTTCAAATGCTTCTTCTGAACCTCAGCCTTTGTCTTGCCTTATACAGATCCCAATTGTCTCGAAGCAGAGCACATGTTTTGCCCACCTAAAAAGCCTTATAAGTTTACAGTTTATGTAAATGCTTGCTCATAATAATAGCTGTAATATACACTATGTAATACATTGACATTTTTGCCTATGAAAAAAGATTAAATAACATGGGACTTGGAGAAATAAATAGATTTCAGCAGAGACAAAAAAAAAAAAAAAGCCAGCTGAGTTAGAATGAGACTAAAGTGAGGAGAGGCAAAATTCATACAGAAGTCAGGATTCTGAAAAACTCAGAGGATGTCATATTTCTGCACTAAGAGCTTGATACATGACTACAAAACAGTAATACAGAGTTGAGAGCACTTTAAGTTGCTTAAAGGACACCAATGCTAAGGACTTTGGAACAAGATCAATGGCATTGCCATTACAGTAGTTTTCTTTCAAATTTTGTATTACTTAATATTACATACCAGAAAATGGTATTTCCCAATACTAGACTGCAAGGTGATGTAGAATTATTTGAAGCTAAAACAATCGTATTTGTGAGTCTTTGACTCTTACTTGTGATGTTCCAGTGAAGCTTCTCTATTATTTCAAAGACAAAATTAATTTCCTAAAACATGTAACTTGGGTTTGCCTACATGAGTGTGGAGGATGGCAAGGAGCAGGCATACTAACATTTTAGAAGTATTTTAAATTCTCTTGGAACTATCATACCAGAACACCTAGCAAGCTTCTTGCAGAAACTTATATTTGTGCATTGCAATATGGCCTCATCCCTTAGATAGAATTAGTACTATTATTCATGTGGTATTTGCTAAATTAGGTGTGCATTTCTATAAGCACTGTTTTTTCCTGTGGTGCTCCATATACATCCCTGACTGTCAGTTACAGTCCTTCCACAGAGAGATGAAGCCACGAGTAATAGAGATGAGCAGAATGGAAAGTGGCATAAAATGAAAATAAACATTAATAATCTTTAACTTCACGCTGATTCATTGACTCACACAAATAAGGACTGTGGGATTTGGTCCCTATTACAGAGAAGAAAATCATAGCGTTATGTCTTTAATCATCACTTGAGCATTATCCTTAGCACCAGCATTACAGTAAAGCCACAGAAGTGAGCTGGCAACTCATGAATCCAACCATCATTCTGCACCTGTGGCTGGGCATTTGGGGTGTGGTGCTGTCATGTTACTGTTGCTCATTTCCACTTCTTATATTTAAAGGCTTTGGAAAATTTGAGGGGGAAGTCTCAAACACATAAACCAACCTTCCACTTAGCCCAGAAGGGTAAGAATGCTTGAGTGGAAGCTGTGGAAAAGACAGGAAAGGCTTTGTTACTGTCACCTGGATGAAAGGGCAAAGAGAGTTGAGAGCAAGGAGCTTAGGACAGAGACTGCAGTCTATACATCATCTGAAAAAAATATTATGAGAAGACAATATACTTCTTAATCTGTTCCTAACAGTAAAGTTTGAGATTATTTAACTGTAAGTACTGGCTCCAGTAATTTTTGTATCCTACAGCATTCCCACTGTTTGAAAAAGCTACGTCTTAGATTCACAACCTAAAAGACAGTAAAGGGCTACTACAGCTTTGGTATTTTTATTGCTGTATAATTTACATATTTTTTCATAGTATTTTAAACTCCCCAGCTACCTGGGTTCATTTCTGTGTATTTATCCATGCCATGTTTTTTGAAATCACAAACATGGATTGTTTACTTCTGTGTAGTGAATATCAAAATTTTAATAAAAGTTAAAAAAGTAGAAACCTTGCTTTCCAAAGAGCCAGTTCCTTTATCCACATGTTTTAAACCCATTTTTCTAGAAACAAAAGCCAGGTTACTACTGTCTACCCCCACTGGATTTAACTTTGTTCATGAGCATCAGCACTGCAGGAAAATATTTTTCTCAGCATTATCTTTCAGAGGCCTCCCATTCTTCACAGCAGATTTTCTACAGTGCAGCTGATTCAAATCAATTTTCCCCTGAAAAATCTTGGTTTCCCAAACCCAACACTTCAGTCATCAAACACTCAGAAATCTTTAGACACTATGAAGAGAACAACAACAGGTGTTCAGAGTCTTCAATACTGCTGAGTAGAACTAATAAAATGGCAGCATATAGCTACTAATACTTGTGAATTTTGATGTCACATGATTTTTGGACTACTCTTTCCAAGGATAAATCCTTCCATTTCAGTGTTTAGTAACTACAGTGCATTTCCCATGCAGACAGTTCATTCATTTACTACTGTCTATAGCAATAAACAATACAGACTATGGTTTATATTACGTATATTGTATATTATAGACAATTGCCTATATTATTGCAACACAATTTATCTGCAATACAACATCAACACACCAATCCTTGTAAAATGTCCCTGAAGACATTCCTCCTGTCCCCGCAGCACTAGGAAGAGCCTTCAGAGACGAGCACACAGTAAGGCAGCCACGGGTGGGGCAGCTGCAGCAGCTGCCACCCTTCCACCCACCTGATCTTGCCAGAGACAGACAGTGCTGCCATTTCAGGACATGAGAAAACTGAATTTGGCTGAGAGACTGGCTGAGGCAACAGGGAGAAGTACCCTGGATACCCTGGAATGTGTTTTCCAAAACTGACACTTGCTGTGTTCTCAGTTACTATATTCTAGATATTTTAGAAGACAGTGGATCTTACTCTTCAAGAAACTAGATGGCAGATTTGATGTACTGCATGATTTCTAAAACATTGTAGAATGATGAAATTCACACATTTTATATTGCAAACAGTAAGAGTTAAGTCTTTTTTTTGTATCCATGATTAATGTAAACATTGATGTTTTATTTGTTTATTGTCATATTTTAAACTCTAAACTTAATTTCTTTCTGCAATTTCTCATGAAAACATTGTTTACTGATTAAGACATCAATTTTTAGTGCATTAAATCCATGACATAAATAGACATTTTTGGCTAAAGAGAGACATTTATGACTTAGGCATTCTAATCCCTCCATATCAGAGTAACACTTTTAGGCTGATGTTATTAAATGTAAACTGGGGAGGAGGGGAGCTGAAGAAAGGTGTGAGGAAAAAAACCCACAGATAGTGACTTCTGCCATTTTGTGATTAATTTCAAATAAAACCTCTCTCCAATTTTCCAAAGTTGTCTCCCTATATAGTATAAATAACATAAATATATAAATATGTAATAATGCATATTTAGTAAATACCCACTGTAGAAACTTAATCTCTAAGACTTTTCTATCCATTTATAAATAGTTTAGGAGCTGCTTCTTGTGTACTTGTGTACCATTATATAGTTAACCTGCTGTAATCACAGATTAGTGTAATGATTATTGTAGTAAAAGTAATATTAATTTTTTAAAAATTGTTTCTTTTTACCATCACTCTATCATTGAAATGTACATGATACCAAGAAGGGTGATGTAAGACATTATATGTTATAATAAATTATACTCCATCCTAGATGAGTGGAAATGTGATCTGGAACAAACAGGAAGGTCTAAATGGAGTAAGAATGCAGCTGCTCTACGAAATAAATATCACCGAAGTCATATTTTTAAACCTATAATTTCTTTGGTTTTGTAGAGGAGATATGACTGACACAGATTCATTAGAAATTTAGCCACTGATCCAGGTGGGATTCATTCATGAATAGCCACATTCTGCCTGACAGAACATGACAGTGCATGTGATCCTCTTCCTACTTAGGAAAGTAGAAAACAAACAAACCAAAAAACCTACCTCTTTTGAACACATTTATATAAATATAGGGAATTGTTACACAGAACAACAAATGACATCAATTTAGGTAAGCAAAGGCCACAAGACTCCCATAAAGTTTTAGTGCAGGGTTGATTTTGTTTGTATATCCATTAATATACTAAATATATCATCACACTTGGCTTCAATACTGACTGTGAGAATAGGAAAGGTCAATAAGACAATAGGACAGCTTAACATCAGAATTGCTATGGAAAAAAATAAGGGAAGAGGCAAGCAAGTCAAATTAGAGTATTCTCAACACCTTTTAAAAGGTTATTCCTTTCAATTAGAACTTTTTCACAAAACATACTGGAGACTGTGTCCAAGAAATCCTAAAAGTCCTAGGGAAAAAAAGTAAGTTAAATTTAAAAGGTTTGTGATTTGCCGAAATTTCAAAATGTAAACACAATAATTAAGCATACTGTTGAAGAAGAAATATGAAAACAAAACCCCACACAATTAACATATAATGTAGTTACAGAGCCTGATCAGAAGAAGAATGCCTTTAGGCAGAACCTGTGTGTTTTTCTGGAGAATAATGACAAGGGCTTGAAAAACCCTTAGGCAACAATTGCAGCTTTTATCCAGTCCACTTTGTACATCAGTACAACAGTACAGCTCTGTACCATTGTGTTTATGCAGAAGGTCGACTGGATCTCCCTCAGCCTTAGGGCAGAGCTGATGACAGCTCTTCATGCCATGCAAGGTTCTCTGATGGAAACAAAATTGGAAAAGGAAACCTTTTTCTTTGGAGTAACCACCATCTGCCCTACTAGGGATTTAATCTTGGAGACCTGTGCTATTCTTGTTATTATATATGCTGTGTTGAACTCAATAGACCATTACAAGCTTCAGCTCAGCTTTTTAGACACTAAGTCCTGTATTTTTAACTGGCAGTGCTGACAGACATTTCTGTCTACTCTCGGTTACCTCCCTTCCTGCTACGTTCATTTTAGTTAACATAACATACCTTGAAGTAACCACTAATAAAGAGCTGACTAGGACTTGCTCAAATATACTAACTATAACTTGCATAAAACAGCTTTTAAGTCTCATTAAGGAAAAGAAAAAGCAAAAAAACCTGGAAGTTACCTTCAAGCTCTCTCTACTCACAAAAATCCCAGGAGACGTTGACTGGGGAGCCCATTTTCTGAATGCTGTTGCAGGCCCAGGTTTCCTGAGTTTGGTACTTGAATTCATTCCAAGTGATCCCACTAATTTTGGTGGAGTTACTCTAGGCTTGCTGATAGTGCCTTGAAGACATTATCTCATTGCTGGTTTACATTCTTCAAAGTCCACAAATGAAAGGGACAATCCTGCCTTCGTGTTTACCTCTTCTCATTCCCCCCTATTCAGCTACCCTGAGCCAAGTCCCTGTTCATTTCTACAAGCCACATTCTGGAAAACAGTCCAAAGCACCCACACCACCCAAGATAATTCAGGAGCCAACAGATGAAGCTCTTAGCAAAACAGGGCTCTAGTCATTCTTGAAACATTTTATATGATAAAATTTGGTCTTATGGTCTTCATTTGCACTGGAGAGAACTACATACCAGTCCTACGTACTTTGATGAAAGAGGAATAACAAAATCTAACAAAGTTTTCCTGGTATCTTAAGCCTCATTCTTTGAAGTACTGTATTGTCATACTTAACTGGACTTTTTAATTACTTCTTAGGACTATTGCTCATAATAATAACAAGTCATTGAACAGAAATGAATTTCTGTTTAATTTAAATGATAGGTAACTTCTCTTGCTGTTCTGCATTTTCATCCATGTAAACTAACTGGCAAATTTTTTGTCCATATTAGATGTGATAAGATTACAAATTATCTGATGTCATTCCAAAAGCCCACAAAATGCTCTTTTCATCTAAAAACTACAAATCCCTAAAATAGTAGCATATATTTTGTGCAAAGAGAAAGCAGTGAAAAGGACAGGTTTGGGGGGGTTTTGTTTTGTTTTTATTGCTGTTCTCAGCAATTTATTTCAAAGGTCATGAGACAATAGCCATTGGTAATAATTACTTTGGGTTGGATTTGATGAAAACACCCTCACAATGAAAGATTTTCTACTCTATAGCTGCTACGTTATTTTAGTGCTTGGTTAATGCTTTATGAAAAATAACGAAGTAACTCTACCAATGCTATTACTTAGAAGTATTCCTTGCACAGAGATTTTCTAAATAAAGTGGCATATATGAGGAGACAGAGAGAAATCTGAGCAATTTTAAATGAAATTCTGGGTAAAATGAAGAATTTTAGTTATGCCTGTTTCTCATCAAAAGGGAAAAACTGAGTGGGGAATGATAGAATGTTTTTTGAAACTTCCATTTGACTGACAGTCCAAAAGAAATTCCTGGACAAAGCAAGTTTGACATCAGTGCCATGCTTCCCCTGAGGCACTTTGAGCCTCTCTCTTCATTGTGTCTCTGATACTCAAGTTAGAAACTGAATAAAAAAAAAGATTTACTTCCTAAGACATTCACTTGCAATATAGGACACAAAACTTCTAGATCTTCTGGGACAGAGATATGGCTTCCAAATACAGGGAGAGAATCCATAGGCAGCTATGGATTCCAAGACCTGCTGACCAGGAGCAGCTGAAACCACAGCAAAGAACAGGATATTCTTTTGAGAAGTGAGAACTGAACCAGAATGTTCTATCTTGTATGCGCAAACAATATTATTCTCCGTATGTAAAATGTGAACACTGTTCCTAGTCTTTATCTTCCAGAAAGTTTGTGAATAACACATTTATTTAGCTTTTCTTTTCAGTACAAAATCTCTCTCTTCAATTTCTTATTTATTTTTTTTTTTCAGTTCCCCAGTTACTGTTTTAGCACCAAGTACATGAGCTTTTTCCCTATTGCCAGTTATTTGCATAGCCTTACTTCCAAGTTTATCAACAGCCTGGAGTGAGTTTGTAATTGTTTCCCCAGAAATAACCCGTGTAAATGCTAAGAACGCAGAGAAGGTTACCTACTTAAGCATACATCAGCTGCAGAATAGTTACACCAAAGTTGTGACAAAAATACCCAGTAGCCGCAAAAAAAAACAAGTATCACTGCTGTTCCAGAGGTGTTCAAACCATTTGATTCATAGGAAAACCTCTCATCAGCATTTTCTGGTTTCACACTCTTTTACCTTTCAATTTATACAGCTTACTGAGCCTCAGTCTTGGGAAAATATCACCTTTTAGAGATGGAATTTTAAAGAGCCAAAAAAATGAAAGGCAAAACAACTAAGACAAAAATAATCTTGTTGCTCTTTTGTATTTTAGTTGCTGAAATTAAACTTAGTGTTGGTTTACAAGTTAGGTCTTAGTGAACATACTTTGAGGGAGAAAAAAGAACAATAACAATAATAATACTGAGTCCTTGTGATGATTACAAAAAAAAAATGCTAATTTTATGCCCATTTTATGACAACTAGTAATTAAAAATATTTTGACTTCACAAACTCCTTAAACAAGATTAATATGATTGATTTTTGCATACCCTTTATCTATTCAGCATTACATTGGTTCACAGCCAAATAAATTCCTTTTCACTGCTATTTTTCTTAAATCACTTTTGCCTCATGATCACAAGTTTGATTTTTTTTTTTTTCAAATAAATTTATTTTCCATGCAAGAAGCTTGAACAAAGCCTAGGAGAAAGGAGGAGAACACTTTTATCCTTTTCTTAAGGGACTGTTTTAAATATATTAGTAAAATGAGAATTACTTTCTGAATAATGACAATAAATGATCTGCATTTTCCACTGATAAGTGGAAATTCATTGTTGCAAGGGATGTTCTAAAGAAAAGGAGAAGGACAAAAATGAATTAGAGTGCAGTTAGATTTACTCATTCCCCTGCTGTGATAGTATCTCAGGATAAGCCATTTTACTCTTTTGGGATAACAAGAACAAGGCAGTGTTCATGAGACCAGTGTGCTCTCAGTGATTGACATGCTGTAACACTAATGAGAAAGATTTGCTAGGCATCACTAGTTTGTACAGGTAAGCAAATAGCTTATTTGGGAAGGGTTTAATTTTAGGGCAATTAATCTTATAGAAGGTGTTACTATCTGGAGAAATTACTCAAAAAATAGGAGAAGAGATGCATTAGGAAAAAAAAAAAAAAAGAAGGAGAAACTTGGGAATTGTCTTCCAAGAGTGTAATTCTCAACTAAGGTAACACAAGCTATACTCATTCATTTTCATGGTTTCATTCTGTAATGTGCTACTTCATTTCGCAAGCCAATAAACTAACTTATTTTGTATCCTAGAGACATACAAAAGTGGATATATTTGATACTGCTCCACAAAATCTAGATAAACTCATACTGTAGCCTAGACTGCTGTATTTACTAATTCTAGTGACCAGGCTAGTTTGCTTAGTCCATGAGTGAAACTGCTGGATTCCAAACTTTTCTTACCACTGCCATCCTGTTTGCTTATATGTTTCTTGGAGTTTACTTGCAGTAGTTAGAAAAGCTAGGATAATAATCCTACGGTAGATCCTATGCATAATTTTAGTTTTATACCTTCATAAATCTAAGAACAAGATATAGTGGAAGAGCAGTTATAGCAGAACCCTTCCCTAACAGATCCAATCCCCACCTAGTCTAATAACTCTTTTAAAACACCTATGTTAGTTGGATAGTCAACATTTTAGTTACCTGCTTCAATTTCTGACTAAATTTAGCTTTATGTCATCAAGATTTCTCATCAGCATTTTCTCTTTTTAACTGTCAATGGCTGCCTACTATGGGTTCTTTATCAGTGCACAAGCTGTTAAACACTAAAACATCACTGCAACACATATCTTCATAAAACTAAAAATACTCATCACAGGAAGAATTCATTTGGTTTCTTTTAAGCAATACAAATTTGCTGTAGTAAAATGGGATTCTTAATG
Organism: Anabacerthia variegaticeps; assembly: GCA_035583185.1. Taxonomy (NCBI): domain Eukaryota; kingdom Metazoa; phylum Chordata; class Aves; order Passeriformes; family Furnariidae; genus Anabacerthia; species Anabacerthia variegaticeps. The sequence goes on from JAWWEW010000166.1 coordinate 9,634,760, forward strand.
CTTTAAAAAAGCTTAATAGTTTCCCATCAGGTTTAATGTATCTTTAATTAGAAAATAATTGTTTTCTTGCACAAATGTCAGCTCAAAACTGAAGCTAAGTTATTTTGCAGACAAATAAGGAGACAGTGCCATGGAAAAATCCTAGAGCATGCAAAGAAAACAAACCCAGCCAAGCATATGGGTCCTGACATGGGTGCAGAGGGAAAACATATGGCTATGCTCGCAGAAGATATTGACTGGATTCTGACATGTTTTGAGTATAAAAAGAAAAGCAGTTTGAAAACGAGCTGTGCATTTTGTTGCACATATTCTTAGAGACATCCTTCTCTATAATACTTAATATTAAATTATATTACTGAAAATTGAGCATCAGTGACAAGGGACACATTAGAAATAGAGCACTATGCACTTTTATGTACAGAACACAGTCAGCCAGATGTCCACTGGCATGGAGTAACCAACTCGAGGGAAAGCAGCAGATACATTTCTGGACAGAAAACAGAGGTCAGTTCTCCCCTCAATCTGACAGAAGCCACTGCCAGAATCTCTAGCTTGCTCCCTGAACAGTCACACTGATTTGAAACACCAATATACATGGAATATACTCAGAATTTTACATTTAATGAGATTCATAGCATGTGCTGCTGTTTAAATGGTTATCCTTTTCTGAATATACATCTAATTCTCTTCAAAACTCTATTCATACAAATCAATATGCTCTGAGGACTCTATTATCTGAGGTATTCTTGCAGTACCTAATGCAAATGAAATATCATCAATAAACAAAATATAGTTTTACTAATATTTCAAATTTGATTTCTTTGATATCTGTTTAAATAAATTTATATTCCAGCCAGAATTCATAGATATTTCTGTAGCTTCTTGCTGTTTAAATTCTAAACATTCCAGATAAAGGAATTAATTGGAATTCCACAATAGTCTCAGATACACTATTTTAATGTTGCAGATGTTAAATTGGGGCACTAAGACTAAGAAATACAACCAAAGCCTAAAAAAAATCTATTGAAGAGGAAAGATCATAATCCATATTTCTTAAATTCCACGCAAAATGTTTAATTGAATAGAATTTTTTATCAGGTTTTGCAGCTTTCTAGATATAGGGCAAAAGATCCTTAATTAAATGCTTAAACCCCAGACTGTTTGGATATCAGAAAGTACCTCTTTGAGCATACATTACTTGTAATATCTTTATTTTTCCTAGAAAAAGACAAAATCTGTCTGTATAAATATTTATCAGGTTACATCATGCACAAATCCAGCAATTAGTCAAATTCCAAGCTGCTCTACTGAAATATTTTAATATCATCATAATTAATTAATATTAAAAAATTAGAGCAATATTAGACTTACTATTGCTGTTTCTACCACTTAACTTCAGTGATGAATTATAACCATAATCTTGCTTCTGTTATGAATCTGTCAAAAGTTTCAAGGGATGAATAAATTTTCCTTTTTAATAATGAAAAATTCTCAAGTCTCCAAAGTTCCAACAGCAATTGCAGTTATGTCACAGAGGCAAATAGCGCCTTGCAGAATTGACTGCATATTTCACCCTCAGCCACAGTTTTTCAGAGTACATTGATCTGGACACTTGGTACCTCCCAGCAGAGGGGTAAGGGACAGCCAGGCCCCTGCAGATGCAAACCCAGCTCTCTTGTCTGGACAGAGGAGCCACACAGCTGCCTCCAGAGAACTATGGAGGAGACGACTACAAAGAAATTGTAAGTCTGAGATGTTGATGTGAAGTCACCTACAAGTATGGAAATCCCTACTAAAGGAAATGTGAGATCTTGGGATCATTCCCCAGACTTACAGAACCCAGTGGAGAAAACTGAGGGGCTTGTAGGTTTGGGTCTGTTGAAAAATTTGATACCAAAGAAAATCCTGACAACCCTCCCTGAAAGTACCTGTTGAGAAGGCACTGTTCTTTGAGTCTTCAGAAAGTAATTATGTGCTCCTACAGGCTGCTGGGGTTTAGTTAAAACACAATTTTCTTGTTATCTACTCTTTGATTTAGAGCACACAACCAATTGTGCACTTGTGTACAACGATAGAGTAATTAATGTGTGTTTGCCTTATAAGAGAAACCTTTATATTATATACATGTTGTAACTGAGTGGGCTTGGAAAAATTCCATAACATTTGTTAGACTTGATCTCTCATTTAGCAAACCTGGCCTCACTAACCTTAATTAAATCACAGCTCTCTGGAGAATTTCTGGTTCATCATGTAGTTATTGTTTCCGCTGCATGTTGCTGCACTTGGTGCAAAACTCAGTCTATAGATTCTACAGTTTTCCCTAATGCTACTTCTTTTAGTGTACATCACCTTTCTGTCAGTTTCTAGTTAGATTTTAATTTTGTCCAGCAGAAAAACAGTGATAACTCTGTTCCCAACCTGAGGAATATGACATTAAAATGGGTCATTTCATGCTCTCCATAAAAATACTTAAGCACTTTCTTACCCCTCTGGATATTTCTTTCAAAATTCAGATAGTTTTAACTCTTAATCTTAACACTTTGCCAGCTGACCTTTAACTACTTATTTTTTGATGAGCTAGATGCTTACTGAATGTTTTCCTTTCTCGTGAATTTTGTTTCTTGGTATCATTAGCAGCCACCTCCTCAGAAAGCAGCTGGGGAAATAATTCATTGACATTTCTTCAGTATTCACCTCTAAGACAAGCAAAGATGGCTTTCAACTTTTCAAGCTCCCATTATAATCAACATTTTACTCCACAAATATGTTCTTACAATTTTCTTTTTTGATTCTGCTTTTTCTTTAGGTTACTTTACTGCAAGATTTACATGCTTCCTTTCCTGTGACTTTGTACAGATCTTTTGTAACCCTGAAGATTTTTAGTCGTTGTTTCCAGTACTTTTCCACTGCTAGGTTTGGTGCAGTTTTTACCAGCTTTTTGAATAAACTAGATATTTTGTGACCACATTTTTCAGAATTTATGTCAAAATTATACTGCTTAGTAAGAATTTAATCTTGCTCTTTCACATCTGTCTCGAGTTTATATTTTGATCTCAGGTAAGCCATGATTTTATAAATTAATTGAATTATTGTTCCTTTTACTTAAAAGGCTTAGAAACATTTAGTACAGATAAATTCTCTCCAGTTCTCAGGTTCCTATGATGTTTAAGGAAAATGTAATGATGTGAGCCCAGCGCAGCTCACCTGAGTGTGATATACTCCTGAATTTATCTCATTTGCAGCCTCAACAGGCTGGAGTTTTGCACTGTTTAGCATAGCTTTTGTTTGTAAAGCACATACCCTTTAAGAAACAATGGACTGTAATCTGTTCATCCTCATCTGCAGCAGCTCTCCTGGAACCAAATGTTCTGATCAAATGCACCTCTGTATTAGAAACAAGCTCCTACAGTGGCAATGCAGTGAGGCACCTTGCTAGCATGGCTCTTGATGGTGAATCTTGTGAATAGCTCTTCCTCTCTAATCTGATGGATGGCCAATATCACACCATAAAGCAAAGTCACTGCCAGTGAAACTTAAGGCTTGTGAATCTTTCCAAAACTTGTTTCTCCTGAGATATTGTGAGAATTTTTTTTAGTTTTCAACTGGCTTTAAACAGTAGTTCCAGTTAAAAAGAGTTAGAGAGGGTTTTTTTGACATAAAATATATTTTTTTCTTTTTAAAAATTAAAGTGGATGGGTGGATTTATTTTTTTTTAAGTACCTAAACTAGTAGTGAATCTGAGATTATGACTTTATTTGGAATTTAGCCCCCTCCCAATAGAGAATTTGGTCTTTTATATGGGTGAAATTCTGTTTGAGATCACTATACCATGTTAATAATCCAGGGAAGAATTTAACTGTGTGGATTAGAGAGTGATAGGAAACTAGCTTGCTTTTTCAATTCAAATCAGTAAGGCTTCAGATCCAAATTTAGTTTGCAAAGAAGTTGGACACCATTTATGCTTTAAGACTCTGCCTGGATGTTTTTCATTGGACCCTGTGCTGGTGTTTTTCATTATAGTAGTATAAATGTAGAATTGTTCCATTTTAGCCAGATTTACAAGAATGTCACAGAGCTTAACTTGTTCCAATTAACATTCCAATTACATTTCTAGAAGTATTTTAGAAAGGCCATTTAGAAATGCTTTGACAGAAATTTGATGCACAGTTCACTACTGCAGCAAATCACACTTGGAGAGAGAGTTTGAAATTGTACTAGCTTTGAATCTTGCATACTGATCTTGGCTGAGCAGTCACAATAGTTACCTTCCAGAAAATTCAAGAACAAATTGGCAATGTGTGTTCCACCAGCTTTTGCACTCTCTAAATGAAGACTACAACACAAAGCAGACAGAAAGGTGCATGCATGTAATTGTATTCACATACACTTCAACTACACAACAATCTGCACTGATATTCTCTCCTTACACAGCTCGTTATCAGCCTTGATTGAAAATAATGAAGAACTAACGTACACAAAATTCTTTAGAATATATACATTATCCTTTATGTTGGGCATTTAAGTTTGATCTACTATTATTCCTAATTATGTCTCTTGAGTTCAAGGGACAGTGACATACACTGACCTACATCCTGACCTTTAGCTCTGTCTCAGTTCTAAGCCATAGGACCTGGGACCTTGACTTCAGCTGGGGAAAGTGGACTCACAGATGGAGGCCACAAGTGGGGGTGCACTGTGGAGAAAGGGGAGAAGCTGTGGCCCAAGGACAAGCTGGAAGCAGTTGGCTACTAAATTCTAAAAACTCTGCATAATTTTACATGCTCTAATAGGATTATGCTATTATTCAGAGGACACTTGGAAAATCCTTTGTATACCTGGCTACTTCCTCATCTGAATGTTTAAAGGCTTTCCCAGCTGCTGGCATAAGTGAGTTAGTGCCACTGAAGATAACAGCACTACACCAATTCCAAAAGCCATCCAGTCCTCTAATGGGGCATAAGTTTAAAATAATACAGTCATGCACTTAAGGCAATACAAACTACTGTGTCATTGTCCAGACTGAGAATATTTTATTTTATCCCACTATAAACTGGGATTCACAGAACCTTTATGGGCCAGGTTCTTGAAACTTGAGTGGTTTACCTCATCATATTATGCATATACATAGATCCAAGGAAGGAGCTATTTTTACATAATAGTGGAGAGTCCGAAGGGATGTAAATATTACATGATATAATTCACTTTGGAATCAAGGTATATATGAGAGGAAATGCCATTCACAGAGACTTTCTAAGTGCCTTAGAGATTTAAAAGATTACCCTGTGGATTTCCCCACTAGAAACATTTCCTATGATCAACTGCTTCATTTATTCATTGAAATCTTAAGAATACTTAAGATAGATCAGTATAAACACTAGTTTTTAAAGAGACAACAAGAACACAAGACCTAGCTGCAACTGTATTTAACCTCAACCCATTAGTTTTACTGCATGGTCAGGAAAAGTCATCTCCATGATGTTGGAAATGACTGTGTTTCTGAAAGCACTGTATTGTGTCCTCTACCTTTTGTGCCAAGCCAGGGTGGAACCTGTATCTGTCCCAGTACATTTGTCTAACTTCCATCTTTGTAATGACATAAACAATAGTGAAGCTCTATTCCTAGCCACTACTGGCATGTTGCAAAGTAACACATAAGGCATGATATTCCCCCTATCCTCTTGTGGCCTTACTTCCATCCGCTATTCCATCAGCTGCTCTGCTGTAGCCGCTGAAGGTCCTGTGCCCTGGCTCGGCTGTAGGAGTTGGCAAGAGGCTCCACTGAAATCAATGGCAAAATTATCCTTTCATCTGAAGCTCCATATGGCAATATCCAACTTATTGCCGAAAAGAGAAACTATTTACAAATATTAACTTTTCCTCACACCAATTTTGTTCTTGCAGTTGAAATACCCTGTCCTTTTTAGCTCCTTATCAAACCATAATGATACCAAAAGTTACAGTCAAAATCCATAAAGATGTAACATCACATAGGTAATTATACTTTCCTTAGAAATTAAGATTCACAAATAAACATAATTTAAATGAAGCAGTAAGAAGACAAAGTCTTTTTGATTAATATATATATATTTAGAAGTCTAGGACTGATGTGTTATTTTTTGAATGTCAAAACATTTTTTTATATTAAGGTAAAAATACATGCATATACAAGAAGCATTCATTATCTCTAGATAATCAGCACAGGAAGAATCCCTGAATGTCAAATTCAGCTGCGAAATTAAGAGAGACTCTTCCAAAGAGAGAGCAAAACAAATTGGATAGGACAGAGCATGACTGACACCTGGTCATGCACTGATGTGTATATATCTGTGTAGCAAACAAAAATATAATCAAAAAGCAACACAACGTGGAAAGAAATAGAAGAACTTCACACAGTTGTGCTAACAACAATAAATAATATTCCTAATACAGAGCCAGGAGAGAAATGGGTTGAGCCATTAATTATTCAAATAGCAGCCCAGTCTTAGGAAGGGCTTTACGAATGCAACAACGTCTGTATTGCACCTCCTTTCCTTGAAATACAACTTGCCATAAGTTCTACTACATGCTAGGAATGTTATGAGCAACAATTTGAACTCTATTTCTGATGATAGTGACATAGGAAGAAATGCTACATAAAAATCTCAAAGAAACTGAAGTCCATTGGATTGTCAGTGTGAAAAAGATACCAGGAAGTTACTGTCATATCTAAAACAAGCTAAGGTTGTTTTTCATCCAATGTAAGCCATGTATTTTTATAAATTTGTGTTTTAATCTGAAAAATAATAACCTCATTCCCTTCATTAATATTAACATTTGTACACTACTTCTAAAAGAACACACTCTTGTAATAATTAAAATTCTCATTGACCTATTATAGATTTAATAATGAATTAATAAAGTTTTATATTTACTCACTGAAATAAATTAGTTACTGTGAACATATATATCACAGTCCTTAAATAAGTATTGAAGAATAAATTACTATGTGATTGGCATTCAGTCTGTGATATTAGAACTTTGGGATTCTGAGTGATAGAATTTGTTTTTCAGGAAGTTCTATAAAGCCATAGTGCCACAGCAAGCTTATAGCTTACAAAAGAAACAGACAGGTATAAATAAGTTTCTCCATGTGAAAAGAAACCTCCATGAAGAAACTGAGAAATGCCTGTAAATACTGTACCACCTAACTGCAAATCTACCAGAAGTTATAAGATAAATCAATGTTTATTTGCACATGTTACCTATGTTGCTGGCACTGCACTAAATAATCTTACAACAAATGCACTTACATGACCATTTTTTTCATGGGAAATAAAGACTTAAGGAAGAAAATGTACTAATCCTTTCATATTATGACATGCATACAACAATAACCATAGGCAGAATAAAATCCAAATGCATAATGCATATTCACATCACAGTAGAACATGAGCAAAATTCAACAGCATAAATTAACTTACTAAGTGGCACTGCTTCATTATGCATTAACAAATGAAATTTTAAAAGCCATAAAACAGAACAATAGTTTACTCTGTTAAAAATATTAAAACAAACCACCAAACATAAAAAGTTGATATTCTGTCTTAAGGCTGTTCTTTTTTAATACCATACTAAAAAAATGTAGGAAGAGATATTTTAAAACAAGTTCTTACAGGCAGAGAAAAAGAAGCACTTGAAGAGAGAGAGAAAGGCAGGGAGAGAGAAAGAAGGGAAACAAATCCCAGTAGGTCACTCCAAAACCTCTGAATAAGCATGAAGCCCTCATGGACAACAAATAAGGCTTGACTCAACCTTATAGAACCATTGAACACCCTCTTAAATTCAAAAGCATAATTTTGGAGAGAATGAAACAATACAAAATCACAAACAAAATAATATTCAACAATGAGAACCTTTTTAATCTTCAAATGCAACAGATCACACACTTTAGCTTGCGTAAGTGCAAAGGTGATGTTGAAGTCTGGTACTGAAGATTTTTATAGCAGTAAGACATCAAAGAAAGGAATAGTACGTTTCTGCAGATTGCCAGCTCCACATGATTTCACCTTGAAATGTAAATGTAACATGACACTACATCCTTTCCATTTATCCTCATACTTACCGAGAAACTGTTATACATGTCTGCTCTTTTTCTCTTATGTATAATTACAATAATTAAAAGAACCCAAAAGACTTTGAGAAAAATCTCCAATGAATAAAGATACTTCATTATATAGAAACTGATGACTTACTCTGACAAAAAACCCCACCCCTCTAAACAAATGGTTTACTTCCATTTTGACTTAAGTCAATGTAAAAGGATGTTAGGCACATAAATTGCATGTGAGTTTGGAAAACTTTCAATCTTGGAACTTCATCTCCTGTAAACTAATCTGCACACCCAAGGAACTTGCATTTTCACTGTCAAAATTACACAAATTCTGTCTTTAGTAGCCTGTCTTTAGTAGCCTATGTGTTTTTCCTGTTTTCCACACAGAGCTATGAAGTGCCAGAATATTACACAATGTTATACGTGGTATCTTATAAAGATTTAAGGACTGGCAAATATGTCAAAACAACAAACAAACTGTCCTTGTTACTCCTCAGAGGTTTGTACAATGCAGGAAACACAGGGGCGTGGTGAGATGTTACTTCTGATAGTGAAATTGTAATATTGTTTTAGCAAACCTCCATCTTTTGGAGTGTCCCCATTTTGAAGGAGTTAGAATGAAATAGGCTGCCCACACAGTTCTGAACTAACCATGTAGCACTGCCAGAGCTCACAACTAGATCTTTGTCTAGAACATATACAATTATATGCTTACAGGTATTGATTTAAAGAAATCTGCTTCAGTGTTAACTCACTGTCACTTTTAAAGTGTTGCATTATATTTCCTCTCTTCTACTTTAATTTTGATAATATGGAATATTTCTGTATTTCTGCTTTCTATGTTTATAAGTGCTTGAAAATTAAATTTGTTTTCACTCCATAAATGTGTGTTTCTAGACCATGAGCAACATACATGCCAGTCCTATCTTAAGCCTCATCTTAAAATATATTTATATATCTTCATTAAGAAACTTTTCTCTAAAATTTTTCACATTTTCAAATAATGAACAGAACTATAAATATTATTCCAGTAGCAAATGCATCTTTGCTCTATAGAAAGTATTGTTTGTGTTCAATGTTCTACACTTTTCACACTTAAATCTCCTATTTACCTTTTGTCTCAGTCCTAAAATATTACGTATTCTTTTGCCCAAAGGAATTTTTTTCAGCAGCTTTTTCCCCAAATGATCTTCATCATGAAAACGTGGCCTACATTTCCCTCTTAGATGCATGCACTTACATTTCTCACTTACATTAAGGTATAGTTAATTCTTTAATTAAATAATTCTTTCCCGGATGGCTGAAGTCATATCAAGGGGATAGCTAGAGCCCAAGATATGCAGCAGGAGTTCCTCTAGCAGAGGAAAAATTCTCATGTGAAAAAATTCCCCCCCAGAACGAAACAGGAGTACAAAGAGCTGTTCCAATTCCACTGATTTCAGCATGAAATGGATGCAGCTCAGGAGACCTAAAAAGAACAACACAATTTCAATTCTCTGGGTATCATAAGGGAAGTGGGGGGAAAGTACTGCTAATGACAGTGTGGGAGTAGAGCAATTGTTTCCACAACTATCAAATCAAATGCACTAAATTATGTTTCAGACTGGGAAAAGCCTGAAACTGTAATGCAGAAAAGTGAGGTTTAATTTTATGTATCCAGGTCTTATCAAAACAACAGGTAGAAACTCTAAACATGGAGACTAACTAAACTTTGGGCCCAAAGATCCCTTAAAAAATTCTAACTGATGGTTTACATGGCAGAAATGATCATTTGAGTTTGTTGCTATTCTGTTACAAGGCTCTGGTTATGATACACATTTCTTCGTGTGAAGCTTGACAAATCCTCCAGTACCTGCATGTAAGTTGATATACTGGATAGTTCTAGAATAATTTTCTCTCCAAGTCTTTGACAGACAGCCCTTTATTCTGTTTGATTCCTTATGTAATCAACTACACTTATACTAATGCACAAATGGTGGAATACCATGTTAAATCAGACCTGCTGTTTGCCAGCAATTTTTTTTAGGGCTGAAATAGCAATTTAAAACAGTATCTTGAAATTATACTGCAACATATATATATATATATATATATATATCTAAAGCTACAGAAAGAATGCAACCTCTGAAAATGTTGCAGACACAGGAATATTGTGGTGTGGGCACAACAGAGTATGGCTGAGGCAGATCTATACATCTCCAAAACTGATTTGTAGCATAGTAAAAGATATTTCAGCTCCATTTTCCCCAAACCTCTAAAAAAAATCTGCATAAATAACTTCCTAGTGATCACTCTGGACAAGTATGGGTACCATGTGTACAATCCCATTTGGCTACTTTAAAAAACAAACAAGAAAAATAATTAAAATATTCTTTTTCACTGTCAATTAAAAAGAAAAAAAAAAAAAGAAAAAAAATAAGGAACTCTGCAGGGGTTTCATTCAGAGTAAGTCCACCCCCTGATTAAATCAAGCACAACTTAAGGCAAGGCACTTTACCCTACCCACACCCAGTACAAGCTTCCCTTGTTAATAATTATTCATCCCACAATAGGTTAACAGCATGCATGCTTGTAGATTATTTTTCTGTACTGCAGGGGTTTCGTTCTGTTCACAACTATAACAACATTCACAGTAGCCCAATTGCCTGAGCTAAGGACAGGTCCTAATCGAGCTTACTCTCCAATACCTCACTATACCAAACCCTTTTAAACATGGGAGGTTCTAACAGGCTCTTGAAATTCCTGTGAAAGCAAAGAGTTTTACTTCAGGGCTGCTGTATCAGTGTCATGGACAGAAGAGTGCTAAATGCCAATTAGCTACACAACGAGAGATGTATTCAGAAGAGGTAAAGAAGTGAGGTATTCCTCATCTCCAATTCTGGTCCAATATAGTTTCCACAGCATTAGCGAATCACTCTTTGTACACCTGCTTACCCATGAAACAGAGAAGACGCTACTAATTATTCACCTGTATTCAAAGAAATACAGTTGATGCATTTAATCCCTTCTTTGCAGAACTCTACTGAGTTCTAGGACAAGATTTGGCCAATTACTGATCATACCTGAAAATGAAAAGAACTGCCACACACTCTTCCCCAAACTGACAGCAATCCTAACTTAGTCAGAACAATTCCTTGTAGACAGAGGTGTCTTAGAAATAGCTATGAACACTACATGAAAAATAAGGAACTCCTTGTTAGGGCTATTTTTAGAGGTAAAGGTGAAGTAGTTAAAATATATAACCATTCATTCATAACAAAAAATATTTTCTCCCTCAGTGAGGATGAAAATTGGATTCAATAGCAAAGCAATTTAAAGTGAATTTCCCACTCTGCAAAGTTTATATGCCATGTGACAAGTTATCTTCTGTCTGCACGTACAACAATTAAATCCACTGAATAAAATCAAACTATGCAGGGGATGCAGATGAATTCTGCTGCTATTTCTCCACCAATATATTTAATGAGGAACTATGCCCAGTGTTGTGAGAACAAAGGCTATTTTTGCATTAATTCTTGTCAGCCTTTTTATTTGATAGAACTTTTTTCACTCTGTGGATTTATGGGATTTATTGTAATGAATAAAAGAACTGAGTTATTAAGTCTGATATCCAAATCACAGGAGTGACCACTATGGGAATTATTTAGGCTGTAATATCAGGGAAATTATTTATTCCCTGAAGCATTTTGTACATTTAAAAATAGTCTTTCAATGCAATTATGAATTACTTAATTAGAACTTAAAAGCAAAACATTTTGAGAGAATATTTAAATAGATGTGGAAATTACAAGAGGCCTTTTCTCACAGTGAAAATAAAAACTAAAGGAAAATTCTAAAGACATTTTTAAAAATCTAGTTAAGAAATCATCTACAAGAAATGTCTTCCTTTTTCAGAATTTTCTTTTCTCCTAAGAGAACTAGTTTATGGAACCAAGCATTAGGTCATTTTAAGTCTCCAAAGTCCAGGAAAAAAAAAATCAACTAAAATACACTGTCAAAGACTACAGCAGACACCAGCTCAGTCCTACAACTTGTTTTGAATATATTTCTAATTTTAATAATGAGCTACACTTTGTGTCAATGGATTGAGAAACTACTCTGTCATTCCACATACTATGTTCCAAATTAAAATGAAATGTGAAATCTGTTCTGTGTCTTTCTTATCTTCTCCTTATACTGGATCTACCTGCCTTTTCTGATTTAAGTCCTCTTCTGCAAGTCAGCGTCTGATTTGAATCCCAAATGGAACACTCAAGGAAAGAATAACAACAGCACAATACTGTGAGCCTTCATTCACCAACTACATTGAAAAAAATATTTCTATACATGGAGTCATTTGAATTTAAGATTGCACTAAAATGGTGATTTCTTGAATTTTAATAAAGCAACAAGCAACAGAGTGTAATTTAACTTTTAATATATGCCTTCCATATAAATTCATAAGTGCTGACAGACTACTTTGGAAATCTAGTGATCACAGCAGAGGTTTTTTTCTTCTAGCCTTTTCATCACAAAATTCCTAGACTGGATGATTGCAAGATGCAAATAACTGCCTGCCCTCTGTTCTGTTGAAATAAATTAAAGCAAATGATCCAGTAACAAAAGAAAGGAGAAATGTGTTGGTTTTGCTGTTATGAAACATGCAACTATTCCTTTTTTTTTTTTTGCATAGACATGCAATGTGAGAATTCAGGGCCCTACTTGTGAAGATGTCTTTTGGCTCCGTTTGTGGCAAGCTGCAGCAGATGTGGCAGCTCTGCAGCACTTGGTACTTCAGTGTGCAAATGGTTAGGGACAAAGAACCTTTGGGTATCAGCAAAGAGCCAGTTTATTGAATAGAGGTAAAAATGCAATGAATATGCAGTCAGAAAGACAGGCACGCAGACGATGTTGTAGGTAATAGGACACACACACACACAGAGATATAATCTACTATCCTTTCTACATGGAAACATGCTGTGACAGCTCTGACTGCTGATCATCTTCATAAAAATATTCATATTTCTTGCTATAAAGAGTAGGAAAACTCCCTATTGAGGGGACAATACCAATTATTTCAGAAACCTGAGCAGAGACATGGTATGTATTTAAAATACTTTTGCTCTACAACTGCTTGAGCATAAAGCTGACAAGTAAAGAATGACTGATACAAAGTTTCATTTTGAAGAATGGCACAAAATTCTTTTCTTTGTCTAAAAAACATCAGCCTTTCAGCCAGGTAACCCTGTTCTCAGTGGAGCTTCTCATGGGATTCCTTTTCAGTTCCCCAGAGAGACACCAGTTTACTACACTGAAGCACAGGTAACATGGGCGACAACATCAAACAAGCACAGCAGAGAACTTTGTACCTAGAATGCTTTTTACATTCTATATAAACTCTTGGCAGGCAATCTCTGAATTAGACAGTAATACCCAAGAGAGAAACAGGAGCAGTGCTTGGTAAATAAGTGTCTGATGAAAACTGAACAAGACACTATGTCTGGAATGAGCTAATCTGATTGATTCTTGTGTCCAGGGGGCAAGGAAGTCTATAACAATATTTAAAACTTCTGACAAAATTTATTTTTTTAATTAAATTTATTTACAATTTACAGATAAATTTGACTCAACCATGTAAATTTCACATGAAAATGTTATAAAGTCATTTAATTGAAGTCAAATAAATTTCTACAATTTAATTTTAAAAGTGTATCCAATATCAACTAATATGGTGATCTATACGAGATCCTCATTTCCCCAACGAATAGGCACTAATTAAATTACTTCAGCTAGATTCATAGTGTAAATGCTCAATTTTAATAGTTGCGGCCAATTCTCTCAGGACCAGCCAGTCAGACTCCCCCTGAAAAAACCTGAAATCTCCCACTAATTGTGTTGCCTCCTTTCTTCAGCTTGCATACAAAAATGCCACCACACTTAAAAGTTCATGTGCCACTTCATCACATTCTTAGCTGGTGCAAAGGTCCATCATTAAAGAATCACAGAGAAACTCCCAAGCTATTCTAATGTGTTTCCAAGGTTATACCTGCCCAGGGCTTGCCTCACTTTGCAGCACAACAGTTTTCCTTTCTCACTTTGCCCTTGGTTGAGCTGAATAAAAATCCTATGTTCATTCCCTCTCCCTCTTCCTGTAGATGGGCAGAACTATCAATGGATTTTGCCTGTCTCTTGAATTTACGTTGAAGAGTAAAACAGAAATAAAAAACAAACAAACAAAACCAAGACAAACAAAACCAAACAAAACCAAACCAAAGTGAACAAAAATGGAATATAAAGGTTGTCTCTCTCTATTAGACACTCTGAAGCACCAAAGTTGGAATGTGCACCATTTTTGCATCTGGCCCAGGGTTCTCTTTTAGTTTTTTCTCAAGATACACCTAAGGAAATAACAAACAAGCCTGGAAAGAGTGCAGGTTTAAAGGACATTGCCCAGGACTTGGTAAAGATCGCGTTACAACTCACTTCTGTATTCTCTTTGAGCATACAAGTTTGGTCCAGCAAATGGCAAAGCCACAGTTTGGAAAGCACTTACTGGAGGAAACTCCTGGACTATTACATCCTGATTTAAACTTTGATTCATTAAGCAGCACATCTATGAAGTTTTATATATCTTTAAACAAATACAGACTTGAGAGAGAAGAGAGAAACTGTCCAATGCCTAAAATATCCCCACATGTGTTCTGCCTGGCTAAGGAGAAACCACCTGTAAATCCTTTAAAGTGTATTTTCTATTCGAGTTACTCAAAAATGCCTTTTTACTAAAGTCAGGTAATCTAAAATAAAGAAATCAGCCAAACTGTTAGACAGAATGCAATGTTTCAAAGAAACCCACTCCGACTTACACTCTCGCCAAATCCCTTCTAAATTCTTTTCAAAAACGTTTTTGCCAGAGTAAAGATTTTTCTCTTTTTTTTCCCCCCAAAGTTTTATTACAGATTTTTAACAGTCAATGTTTTACATGCTAAATAAATATTTTACAGGCTTGACAGTGTCAATGATATTTGTATATTATTATACTGTATAAAAAAAGCATTTCTTTGGCACACTATGCAACTTTCAATATGCCAGAGACACTGCAGAGAAAACGTAGCAGACATTATTTAGTTAGTTCTGTTTAAATAAAGCTTTGCAGAGCAAATATATGAAAATATGGAACTTCTTAGTCCCTCTGCACCCTACAGAGGAACTGTGACAGATATAGAGTATTATTTTTTACTTATTACTAGGAAACTAAACACTAGGAATACCTTTGCAATACAGGTGGCAATACAAAGTGTTTTAATAACATATCCATAAAAAGTTAGATTACAGCAGACAGGGGAAAAAAAAATTACTTCTTCATGTACTCTAGGCCAGATTCAATCACAATTTTTACTTATTATTATTTTAGGTTAATCAACTGTCATGCTTACTCATAATATTTATTTAACCTAATTCTGGTATATTTTTAATAAGTGGGTGAAATAAATATCCCTAGTTTCACAATAGCACTGCTTAGAGGAGCAAAATGCAGCACCAAAGTCACCTAGGAATATACTTCCTGGTTTTACCCAAAGTCCCTGGCAGGTAGTCAAACTGCTTGAATTAACAGGCCTATTCTCTTTGGCAAACTCATTGGGGGTTTGGCTCATTTTGACAACTGCATGCATGGAATTGCACTTTAGGTAATATAAGCTGGTCATACAAACTGCACAAGCACACTTAGGTAAACAGAGTGCAATTCTACCTGCATGTGAAAATGGCATCTGTCATCATAGATACACAAATTGTCCATCTTACAAGACTGTGATAATTATTTGTAACCAATGTGGAAAATTATTTCATCTAAATGTGGAAAATACACATTTATATTTCTCAAAAGATCAGCTTTACTCATTTTCACTGAAGTAAAAAATTTAAAGAAATTCCATTTGTTCATCCTCTCTGATCAGTACAGCTTATTCCAGTGCAATTCCTAACACTAAATAACTGTGTTTTAAGGAGATGTTTAACAAAAATACTGTAGATCAGACACCAGTATATCACATCACTGCATATATATGCACAACACTGAGAGGTGCTAACAGAAAAGCTACAGCCCTTTACTTCCCTTCCCCCACAACATTCACAGTGGAATTCATAATCCAGTATTTGGCACTCAAATTATTTCACTTTCAAAGGAGTATAGCCTATCCGTGGCAACATATCTCTTCCAGAGGTTTCACTTCTGAGGATATTTGCAGAAAAAAATAACCATTTTCTTCAACTCCGTAGAACATGTATATTAGAAAAGTGCACAAAAACAAATAAAAGACATACTAGGCTAGGGGTATTGGGTAGTGTTCATAAGTGTCACTGTATGTGCTCATCTCATTGCTAGATGTTTAACATGCTTGTAGGAGGGTTGCAGGGACAGCTGTGCAGAATCAGGATTCTTCTTATTAGTAGGATTTGTGCATTCTCCTATGAGAACTGAGAAGGTGAAAAAGCAGGTTTCAATCTAATTCTAACTCTGCCTAAACAAGGTGCTAAAAGGAGGAATGCAATCTTCTACTGAATTAAAGTAGCTATATGTTGTATTTTTGCGCAACACACTAAAATGCTGAATAGCATAGTCACCCACTTAGTACATATACTCCTGGAAAGACTAACAGACTACTGTGCCTCATTCCTCAGGTCCCTACTGAAGAAAATAGCTGAAAGAAGTCAAAAGTATAACAGTTTTGTGTAATAAAAGTTTTATATATTTTTTCATTAATATATCATAAGAGCGTAATGTATTGAAAGGTGTCTCAGCCTGTACTTCCAAGTGGATTATATCAGAATTATTATCCCTTGATCAGCAGGACCTCTGCTCTCTAGCCTAATTTATAAAAGGTCTCTTTCAAGTAGATGTGAAAGGAATGTAAGGCAGCAAAATTACTCTTTAAAATATGACCAAAAAAATCAACTTTGTAATTGCAACTTCAACAAGGGTAACCATTCCTCTTCCCACAGTAAGAAGATCCCTCTTTCTCAGGAATTCTGTGTTTAATGCTAGTCATTCTACCATAACTATCTGAAATAATTTCAGCTAAACAATTTCATGTGTGAACTCTACCTGGCTGTTCCACAGCCAAGAGTTGATTTAAGTCTTGAAATGAAGATGGTTTATATCCGCTTACCCAGGTTACTTCAGTGAAGAAACTGACTTCACTTCATCTGTGGTCAGGATCAATTCAAGTAGTGAGGTATTTATAAGAGAACAACAAAACTAATATTGTTTGGCCCTGTTTCCGTCCAGCTTTGTTTGTCTCTCCCCTCCACTCCAAGTGACTTCCTGGTGCTCCATGGCCTGTTACATGCCCACTCAATAGATAATTCTGGTATTTGTGCCATATACAGCTTTTACACACTGTACAAAATCTAGCCATGAGATCTAAAAAAGTTCCTCCTTTGCTATTCACATCTGACACTGGAGGGAAAAAAAAATGGCCTTAGATATTTCAATTTGTGTGCTACCTATGCTGAAGCACAAGAATTTCAAGATTATTTAAATAAAGTTAATACCAATACCAATTATACATACACTTTGATCAAACCCCAATATTATTTAAGGGTTTCTCAGCCTGTTAATAAATCTTTAAGATAAATCTAACACTTCAAGTCAAAGAAATGTATATAAACATAACTGAATGATCTCCAGCTCAAGTTCTCAAACAATAAAATGCTGGTGTTTGAAACCAAAGCTGTGAAACTCTTCACAGACTGAAGGTAAAAAAACTTACTCATTTCTGATGCCACAGTCACAATTGCCTATACATGGTTTAGTTTAAGGCTTGTTTAATTCTATCTACTTCAGTAGAGTTGACTCCAGCTTCTTCCAGCCATAGATTTCAACAACCAGAAAACAATAAACAGCACCCCCACTCCATCACTCCCATCCCAAAACCAAAGAAGGTATGTATGTATGCAAATCCTCTGTCACTTCTCACCCACTATGGAACGTTTACGAAATAAACGCATTTATTATATAATCAGTTGGAATAGCTATGTTTAAGAACAACACAAAACACAGGCATTACAGATGGAAACCATTATTCACATGAAAAATAGGTAAAAAAAAATGCAACAAATGCTCTGCAAGGTACAAAAAATTAGACATAATATTAGATTAACATCCTCTGTCTTTGAAGAGGTAATGATTATGAGGCAGAATTTATGAATCTGACTTTTAGTAATCATTTTCAAATGATTGCACACAAGTATTAGTTATACTGGAGGAGGAGTAGCTTTAAAGAGCTATGGATAAAGTGTTTTTTAATGAAAACATGATAATGGGTAGTGCTAAAAAACTATTGCAATTAGGTTATCAATTCTTGAAGGACCAAAATGGAGACTGGTATGTAGTATTTACATCAATTAACATGAAGTATGAATGCAATAACAACAGCCATTGCTGACAAAAAATTACGAAGCATTTCAAGAACAAATATGTATTACAATTTTACAAAGTCTGATTAGACTTTGGAAGAGAAAAAAAAAAACAACAGAAAAGAAATTCATATGGAGGGCAGGGACTAATTTCTATTGCAAAGAGGAAAGCTCCTAATTGGAGGATGATGGGGGAGGAAAAGCTCACATGTGTTTCTTGATAAAGAGTAAAACAATGAAAGTTCGAAAAAACAATACATTAAGAAGCTGAGAAAATCTACAGCATCAGTCAAATTGTATGTGAAATAGTGCACAAAATATACAATCAAGAGACATTAATTTAGACAGGTGGAAAAAAAAAAGTGCCAAACAGCCACATACTCAATTCCTCCCAGTAAGGAATTGCCAGACCTATCATATCAGAGAGCAGAAGCCTTTTACCTACTTTGTATAGTAAGCATTAAACAGAAGTGGAGAAGGAATTTGACTATAAATAAATCAGATAGGTAAACTCTGGAGGAGGCAGAACTGGGGAGAGCACTATTTTATGTTTATTGCCAAACTAACATAGTTGACCTACTACTATTTACATTTAGCCATTGGAGGCATTTTCTGGCAGGGCAATATAGTAGCAAATCACAAGTTTAACTCAATTTGTTAACATATAATAACAAACACAAGAACTGCCTGATCTGAAAAAATCTGAAGTCGTGTCCAAGATGAATGATGGAAGACAGAAGTAGTCATGCTTTCATCTTTTCTTCCCACTCACCCCTAACAAGAATTCCTTTGCTCTCTCTTGCCAGTGGAAAAATCAGGAAATATTTCATAATTACAAAATGTTACAGGATCACAATGTTCCTCCTGCTACGTATTGGTGACAACCCTGATCTAAGAAAATCATCCAGTTTTTAGCACTAAAAAAAATTATATCTGACCATAATATTTAACAAACAGATATTAATAAGAGATTCACTCTGTTCTGAGAGCTATTCACTACCACTTTTTGTTACCACTTGTGTGCTAGGCTACTCAGGAAAAAAAACCTGCCTCAAAGCTCAGCTGGGGGACACAAGACCTGGACACATATTTCTGCACCCTATGCTGTGGCTCAGCAAGGCTTTAAGTTTAGGGCAGATACATGTGCCATGAAAACAGATGAGAGGAATCTGCAGTGCACAGAGAGTACGGTGTGGACAGAGAAACCTGGAGAGTTGTGCCTTTGGAGGCAAAAGTATACCTCTGTTGCTCTGCCCACCTACGCTGTGGGTGACAGCCTTCCACTTCCAGCAGTGCCAGGCTGTGTGACCCAGGCTTCACTCTACAACAAAGCTAATCCAAAGCACTTCCACTGAAGAGCCCAGTGCAGCTATTGCTGAAGCATTTGTGGCTCCAGCCTTCCCATACTATTGCTGTCTCCTGGCGTTTATTTTCAGAACCTGACTGCTAGGTTAGTGAACACAGTTAAATTTCAAAATTTCAAAAGTATTTCTATTTTTAGTGTATTAGCATTTTTTAATCTCTGCTAGTGGGTTTTGAAACATAATGTCTCATTTGAATACATTAGCATATCAGTACCACAAGGTCATTTCAGAATACAGGAGGGGAAAGCAGTTTTACATGCCATTATTTCCCAAGAAAACTAGGAGAAGGAAGAGAGTAAATTGCCTGCTATTTTGTTAAAAAAACCACAACAACAAACCCACGGAAAATAAGAAAAAAAAAAAAAAGCAGAAACAATTAATTCAATAATCATTTGATACCTCTGTGTCATGGATAGCTCTGGTCTAAACTGTTCCAGAGCCTTTTGCCCTTAGGAATTTTAAAAATATCCTTTTTTTTTATTTCATAAGTAAACATCATAAGAGAGCTATGATGACAAATGTAATAAAATTAAGAAGGATTCACAGTATTTTAGTTATTGTTGCTAAGCAACTCTGCATTTGTAGACCATTACATTTCTGGTCAGTATGATTAGTAGAGCAATGAAAAACCAAAAACAAAACAAAAGGAGTGGTCTGTTCACTGCTTACCTGGAGTGCATCACAGTTTGGGCTTGCTTTTGACAATTCATTATATTCAGAAAAACTAACAGTACATAACAAATATAATTATGGTCTCCTGTCTTTGAAATTTTATAAAGTTTACCATAGATGAGCAATCCAAAAAAGAGAATGTTTTCATTAAAACATAGTTAAATATTTTTCCACAGTAAATATGCACCTCTGAAAATTTTGAAAACTACACTCTGCATATAATCATACTGTAATCTAAAACAGAAACTCATTATGGTGTTTTATATTACAGCTGTACAATAAATTCCAGAAATTCAAGGCTAAAAATTAGAGGCATCATGGCATTAATTCTGTTCTGCTCATCAGGGAAACACTAATGTTAAAATTCACCAAGAAATAAGGATTTGAAATTGCTTGCTGTCATTATGCATCTAGCTCCAAGGCTGTAGTTTGGATCCACCCATCCAAAGCATATCTGAGAACATACAGTCCTAAACAGGAAATGGACCCGTAGCAAATAGAAAGGTCAGCATCAAATATAATTCTTTTTGATGTTATTAGGTTCCTTCATCTTTCGCTTACTTTCATTATTCTTCAAAGAGACTTAAAAAAATACTCCTTTTTGATCAGTACAGCAATCATAATTTTCCGCTAATATATTGTGAAATTAAGGTGGAAATTAATTTAGGAAACATAAGGGTTTTCTTAAATTATAGGGTACCTCACAGGGTACTTACACTGCTGCTTGAACTTTTGAATTTTCAGACTGATAGACTAAGCTAAATTTGTGTTTTATAGGGTGTTGATGTATCCATCTAAGATATAGGAAAAGCTACAGAAGCAGAAAAAGATGATTTGAGAACGCAAATGAAGTTTTGACTTTCGTTGCGATAGAAAAATAATGTATTTAAGAGTATGATTCTTTAGGGAGGTAGAAATGTATTATGTATAATTCAATCAATTAAAGTACAAAGCCTAACATTTCAAGTTTTTAAATCTATTTCTTATTTCTCCATATCATCAGATGTGCTCTACTCCTTTTGACAATGAGAAGAGTTACTTTCCAGACTTGTGTTGACACTGATGTCATCTAAACTGCACTAAGTAGAGAGGAATAATCCCTTTCTTTGCTCTACTGGTTGTGCTCCTGTTCACACAGCTAATGTTGTTGTTGGCCAGCTTGGCTGTGAGGGCACATTCCTTGCCCAAATCCCACTCGCTGCCCAGCAGGACCCCACAGCCTTTTCCACAGAGCAGCTCCCCAGGCAGTCAGTGTCCAGCCTGCCCTGTGGGCAGAGGCTCTTCCTTCCTGGGGCATGGATTTTTGTGTGTCCCTGCTGAATTCCATAGAGTTCCCATCAGATCACTCCTCCAGCTTGTCTAGGTCTGAATGGCAGCCCTGCTCTTGAGCAGTTGATCTGCTCACCCCAGTTCTGCGTCACCTGCAAACCGTATGAGCAAGCTCTCCATCACCTCATCCACCACCTCATCCACATCAGCGGTTAAAAAGTTACACAAAATAGGCCCCCTGTTACTGCATATTTTATTTGCACCCAGGTAGAGTACAACTCTGCTCCTGGCTTTGATCATACAAACCTTTTTCTCACTCATCTGCTTGCCCATCCATCTGGACTGAAACACCCCAACTGGGATGGAAAGATGGTGTGTGGGACTGATTTGAAAATCCCAATAACGTTTTTTTAAGCTTATGGCTTTACCCCATAAACACTGAGAAACATAACAAGCTCACAATTATTAATTATTTCTTTTTCCTGTTCATGTTCTTCTATCGGCTCTAAAGAATTTTATGCTCATATATACACTTTTTTGCTTACAAGAAGAAAAATTAACTTCTAAATTACTTCAGAAAGCTAGTAACCACTAAGGCTATTTGAGCTATTATGACTGCAGCAAATTAGCAGAAACAAAACACCATAAAATATGAATTTGACTTTTTTTTAAAGAAATAAAGAGTATTTATTTGAAGCAAATAGAATTTATGAAGACTACCTGACAGTGGGCATGACTTTAATCTATAGATGTTGCTAGAAAAAGACTTCTTGTTACTATTTTGCTAACAAATGGAATTATTTCAGCCAAGTATAGGAGCTATCTTATTTTCCAAGTCCACAAATAGGTTACTTACAAAACCTTTAATTATAAAAAGAAGGCAATTAATTAAGTTTTTAATGGTAATTTTCATATCAGCAACTTTCAGTAAGAGAATTTTTTCCCCAAAAATTAACAGAATCCACAAGACCAGAAGCAAACTGTTGGCAACCATTATTTGAACACAGGATTACTGACAATGTTATATAAAATTTTCTCAAGGGAAATGCAAATTTATACTCTATTACTTTAAAGTAAGTTTTAATGTCTTTATTAGAACTAGAATTTAGGAGTTTATGGAACATTGCCAACCTATAGCAGTTACTATAACTACATACAAAGAACAAAAAGCTACAGGATAGAAAAACTGATTTACATGTTTTATCAAGTTTGTCAATGACACCACACTGTGTGGTGCAGCTGACATGCTGGAGAGAATGGATGCCATCCACAGGGACTTTGACAGCCTGTGAAAGCCTCATGGAGTTTAACAAGACAAAAACAAGGTTCCGCACCTGGGTCAGAGCAATCCCAAGGACAAATACAGACTGGTTGGAGAAGGGATTAAGAGAAGCCCTGAGGAGGAGGACTTAACAGTGTTGCTTGGCAAGAGGTTCAGCATAACCTAGCAATGTGCACTTGCAGCCCAGAAAGTCAATTGCATCCTGGGCTGCATCAAAAGCCAGTGTGGCCAGCAGGTCAAGAGGGAGATTCTACTCCTTCTGTACCCAGCTCTGGGAAACCTAACATAAGAAGGACATGGGCCTCTTGCAATGAGTTCAGAAGAGGCCATGAAGGTGATCAGGGGGCTGGACCACCTCTCCTATGAAGAAGACATGCTGGGAGAATTAGGATTGTTCAGCCTGGAGAAGAAAACACTCTAGGATGACCTTATTGCAGCCTTCCAGTACATAAAGGGAGCATATAAAAAAACTAAAAACTGGCTTTTGACAATGGCATGAAGTGACAGGACAAGGGGAAATGTCTTTAAACTCAGAGAAGGTTTAGATTAGATGTTAGGAAGAAATTTTTTACAATGAGTGTGGTGGGACACTTCTAAAGTTGCCCAGGGAAGCTGTGGATTCTTCAGCCCTGAAAGTCCAGGTTGAATGGAGTTCTGAGTACCCTGGTCCAGTGGAAGGTATCCCTGCTCAAGGCAGTGGGGGCTGGAATTAGGTGGTCTTTAAGGTCTCTTCAAACCCAAGCCATGTTATGCTTCTATGTTTATTAAAGTCCATATACACAGAATTTCACTAGAAATTAAAAAGCTGGATACTAAATTACATAAATATTGAAGGAAGTATGATAATATTAAGAAAAGATTGACATCAAGAATACCGGCATCATCAAATAACTCCTTAGCATCTAAACAGGAGGCATGAGGAGTGTCTGCTGCAGCCTGTACTTGTAGTAAAATTGTGTCAGTCCTATAGTAAATTGATTGAATTCAATACATTTTTACCAGAAAGGTTTTCACAGTGTAATGGTGGCAGAAATCTGGCACATAATCAGCCATATAAATCAAGTATTTAATGTTTCCAACTCAGCCTGAGCTAAGAGGAATGGCCAAGCCCTTGAACAGCATTATGAAAAAGTGGATTCTGTTTCTTGGTTAACTTTTTTACTCTGTAACAAAAATAACAGAAAATGGTAATTTAAGAAAAGGTACACTCTCTTAATATTTTCACAGCTTTTCTGTAGCCAAACAGAGATCTCAAAACACATTAAAAAAAAAAGAAAAGAGTTCCTTGCATGTCAATCCATACCATAGAGAATTTGATGTATTTTTGTTGGTTGGTTTTTGCTTGTCGTTTTTTGTTTTTGGTTTTTTTTTTTGTTTGTTTGTTTTTTGGTGGTGTTTTTGTTTGTTTGTTTTTGGGGGTTTTTTGTTCTTTTTTGTTGCTGTTGTTGGTTTTGTTTGTTTTTTTTTTCTTTTTAAGTAAAAGGAGACAAGCAGAAGTAGGTAACCAACACTCAAAAACGTGACCAGGAATTTAAATATTTTAGCAAGCAAATCTTTCTATGACCATAGCCTTAAAGACAGAAAATTTCAAGTAACCTGAAAATCCATGGTTGAAGTTACAAAAAAGACTTCTGTTCTCTTAAGTATATACATATATGTATAATGATACCATCTACACATTAGCTATGCTAGTGTGTAGGACTGTTGTCACACACACACACGCTGTTTCACCATGGCATTTACTTCCAAAATTTATGCACCTCCAACTTTATCTGAATTGAGAATGATTAATTCTTACTACATTATTCACCACAGAATCTCAATGTTTTTTTTAAGCATCATTGGACAGATGGGAAAGCTGAGACACAGAATCATGAAGCAGCTTCCACAAGGTCATGCAGCAAGACTCTGTAAAACCAAGTACAAATGTCATGGTCTTATAGTCTACCTACGAGGCAGAGAGATGTGCAAATATTACATCCTCCATCATTCCTTCTATGCTACATTCAGAAGCAAAGATTTTTACAGAGATTTTTCTATGTTTACCTTCACTACATATTTATATTCCAATCCTTCATATAATAAGGATATTAAATTTATCTTAGCATTTGGTTTTGCTCTGAATTATATATTATAGAAAATATCTATTTTTTGTGACTTTGAAAATTAGCTCAGGGAACAGAGACTGAAACCTACAAACTGATCCAAAACACAAGTTGTTATGATAGATCACAGGCATTCACAGGAGATTATTCAGCAGCCCAACACATACAGCTTGAAGAATAATGGATCAAAGACAGAAAGAACAATATATAGTCCTGAGTAGCCACTGTTATTTTGCAGAAGCTGTTTCTAGGTGTCTGACTACATCTAATCTTGCTCCTGCAAAGACATGCAGGGAGGTGTACAGCACAACAAACCTCAGGCATGCAGGTGTATTTTATGGTTTCTGTTTACTGACTCTCCCTTGCATTTCTTTGCAATCCATGGTCACTATGTCTTGGAGGAAAGCAAAGATAGGTGTCTCTTGAATTTCTGCATACAAGTACTTTATGGACCTTTGTAATTTTACCATTGGGGTCCCTTAGGTTGATTTAATCCTTAAACACCACTAGCAAATATCATTTTGTGTATGGATCTTTTTAGCTTTTCCTGGGGAATTTATCCCATCTTTCAACATTTAAAATAACTTCTCCAAGAACTCATAGCAGTAGCTATTCAAAATAATTTTATCAATATCACTAGTGTCTCTTAAGATATATTAATCTTTTTGGCAAGCAGGCTTCTCCTGTAGCTTCTAGATAGTAGGACAGACTTCCTACTTTTCCAGTAAATCCATATTGGGATGAGAGACATAGTAATAGTTTCATTAATATTAATCTGGCATACTCTGGAGCAAAATGTGGAAAGTGGGAGTTTTAGAAAATTCTCTCCTTTCTCCTTCAGTTTTATCCCTTAAGGGTCATTAGCCAAATATTTTTGTAGTTTCAGCTCTGTATAAGCATTATTTAAAAAAACCCCAAACGACAACTAACACCACCAACACATCACCATCCCACCCCTCCCTCCCAAATAAAAAAAGTCTGCCACATAACCCAGGGGTAGTAGCCCATTGTCTTAGCTCAAGGGGAAAACTAAGATATATTGTTGGCCAAGAAATAAAATAATCCCTCTCCTTAAATTTAGAAAAAAAAACTTTAAT